>JAEQBH010000116.1:0-595741 GCA_016808115.1 Tetrastigma voinierianum
ATATGACCTTAGAACTCAATATTTTTCATTTGGGTAAAAGGCATATGCACTCGGAAGAGGATGACTTTGAAGAAGTCTGTATAATAGATGCAATTTTGGAAGAACAGGTTAATGAACAGCAAGTGCAAGATTTATTAACCCCAGAGTTATCTAAGTGCCTAGGAGAGCAACAAGAATCCCAAGGCATGAGTTTAGTGCAGATCTTTGGGGAAGAATGGAAATCCTACCTCTATTGACCCAGGTGTGAACCAAAAGACCCCAACGGCTAGGGCTCAAACCACTCCCAGTGAGTTGAAGTATGCATTCCTGGAAGAAAATGAGCAGTGCCTAGTTGTAGTTTCATCCCTGTTGACCACTTCACAAGAGGTTGACCTGTTGAGCCTCCTTAAAAGGAACAAGCAAGCATTGGGGTGGAAAATTTCTGATCTAAAAGGTATAAACCCAACAATTTGCACTCATCACATTTACACGGAAGAGAAGAGTCTGAAATTGGTAGGCGGCCCTGTGGAAGTTGAATCCCCATTTGCGGAAGTAGTTCGTGTTGGAAGTCCTGAAATTGCTTCAAATGTTATCATTTACCCATTTCCGATGCTTGCCAGATCAGCCCACCCAGGTGGTGCCCAAAAAGTCAGGGGTGACAACTGTAAGAAATGAAAAGGGAGGAATTGTCTACCCGACTTACTCACCCAGAATTGGAGAGTGTGCATAAGATTATAGAAGGCTGATGAAGTAACGGAAAGAATCACTTCCGTTACCATTCATTGACCAGCTCCTAGAGAGAGTTTCAGGACACCCGTTCTGCTTTTGGATGGGTATTGAGTCTATTTCGGATGAGTTGCACGGAGGACCAGGAAAAGACCACTTTCACTTGTCCATTTGGCACATATGCTTATAGAAGGATGCCTTTTGGTCTTTGCAACGCCCCAGCCACATTTCAGAGGTGTATGCTTAGTATGTTCAGCGATATGGTGGAGCGCATAATGGAGGTATACATGGATGACATCACGGTATATGGAGGCAATTTTGAAGAATGTCGATGTCACGGAAGCCGTGCAACGAGAGGTGCGTAGAGAAGAATGGGTGCTCCCGACTAGGAAGTGCCATTTATGGTCAACCAAGGAATTGTACTGGGGCACATTATCTCCAGCAGGGGAATAGAAGTTGACAAGGCAAAAATTGAACTTATTTCCCAACTGCCATCCCCAACGAATGTAAAGACAGTTAGACAATTCCTTGGTCATGCAGGCTTCTACAGGAGATTCATTAAGGACTTCTCCAAAATTGCTAAACCCCTGTACAAGCTCTTAGAGAAAGATGCCAAATTTGTTTGGGAGAGAGAATGCCAAGAGAGCTTTGAAGAGCTGAAATCTCATTTGACTACTGCCCCGATAGTACGAGCACCTAACTGGCAGTTACCTTTTGAAGTAATGTGTGATCTGAGTGATCTTGCTATAGGGCGATGCTTGGCCAAGAGAAGATGGGAAACCTCATGTGGTCTATTATGCAAGCAAAACCTTGAATGAAGCACAAAGGAATTATACCACTACGGAGAAGGAATTGTTAGCAGTGGTGTATGCTTTAGACAAATTTCGAGCATACTTGGTTGGAGTGCGATATAGTCATTTTCGAGACCATTCGCTTCTGAAATACCTCTAACCAAACAAAATGCAAGCAAGGCTCATCCGATGGTTCTTCTACTTCAGGAGTTTAATTTGCAAAATTAAAGACAAGAAGGGAGTAGAGAATGTGGTGAGGATCAATACATCAAGGTTAACAATAACTCATGACACTCATAGCTC
Source organism: Tetrastigma voinierianum (assembly GCA_016808115.1). Taxonomy (NCBI): domain Eukaryota; kingdom Viridiplantae; phylum Streptophyta; class Magnoliopsida; order Vitales; family Vitaceae; genus Tetrastigma; species Tetrastigma voinierianum. The sequence continues at coordinate 1,800 of JAEQBH010000116.1, forward strand.
ACCCATCAATGATAGATTTCTGAGAATCCTGATGCGATTGGAGAAAGCTCCACGGTATGCTCCACATGCCAATTTTCTCTCTGGGAGAAACTCCGATGATTGGACGGGGGCGGGATAGGAAGTATTTCTTCGCTAAAGATCCATTCCTATTGGGAAGAACCCTTCTTGTTCAGAAATGCTGTGCGGATCAAATGTCGGGAAGTGTGTACACGAGGAGAGGCAATGAGGAATTCTAAACCATTGCCATGAAAGTGCTTGTGGTGGTCATTTTGCTTCCCAGAAGACAGCAATGAAGGTGCTGCAGTCGGGTTTCTACTGGCCTTCCTTGTTCAAGGAAGCACACCAAATGTGCCGTGTATGTGAAAGATGCCAAAGACTCGGGAAATTGTCTCGCCGTCATATGATGCCATTGAACCCAATTTTAGTAGTCGAAATATTCGATGTATGGGCCATCGATTTCATGGGACCTTTCCCCATGTCATATGGTCATACATACATATTGGTGGGAGTGGACTATGTGTCCAAGTGGGTTGAAGCAATCCCCTGCAAGACCAATGACCATAGGGTGGTACTTAAATTCTTGAGAGCCAATATCTTTTCCAGGTTTGGGGTACCGAAAGCCATTATTAGCGATGGAGGTTCACATTTCTGTAACAAACCGTTTGAAAACCTCATGGCTAAATATGGTGTGAAACACAAAGTGGCCACCCCTTACCATCCTCAAACAAGTGGCCAAGTGGAACTTGCCAACAGGGAGATTAAGACCATTTTGATGAAGGTGGTCAATACAAACAGGAAAGATTGGTCCATCAAACTTCTGGATTCGCTGTGGGCCTACAAAACTACTTTCAAGACAATCCTGGGAATGTCCCCTTATCGGTTGGTCTATGGTAGGGCATGTCACCTTCCAGTGGAGATCGAGTACAAAGCGTGGTGGGCGATCAAGAAGCTGAACATGGACCTAAGTAGGGCCGGAGTTAAGAGATTCCTTGATCTTAATGAATTGGAAGAAATACGAAATAATGCCTACTTGAATTCAAAGATTGCAAAGGAAAGATCAAAGAAATGGCATGACCAAATGATAACTGGGAAGAATTTCAATGAGGGAGATCAAGTCCTCCTGTATGACTCCAAACTCCATTTATTTCCGGGCAAGCTCAAGTCACGATGGACGGGTCCATTCATTGTCCAACAAGCATACCCCAATGGTTCTGTGGACCTCCCGAGATCAAGCGATGACAAAGGTGTTCAAGTCAATGAGCGAGAGGTGAAACCATATGAGTGCGGCCGGGTCATCAAGGAAGAAATTCTCGATGGACCCTCCTGAATCCACGGTCACATATTTAAAATTTGATTTCTTTGCTTGGTGTTAAGCGACCCACTTCATTCTCATTATTTAGTCAATTAAATTTTCTTTTGTTTAAGAATGGTGATAACAGTAAGAGTCTGACAGTTGGTTTCTTTTTGTGGGCAGCAGCAGTAGCATTAACAGATAAGCATGCTCCTTATTCAGCCATCACATTTGATATTACTGGTAATGTAGATCCTACAGTAGCCAGCTTCGTTTTCTTTATCTAGTGTGAAGTACTTTTTGCATATCACTTTTTGTGCCCCACTTCGGGTATCCAGTTTTTGTCTTCAATTGGACAATTGAATTGCTTCAATTGAACAATTGAATTGCTTTAATTGGACAATTGAATTGCCTTTTGTTGGAAAATTGAATCATTGTAAGTTCTGCTATGTTGAACAAATTTATATTTGAAATAATTTTGGTCGATTGAAGTTCCGACCCATACTCAACTTGAACATTTCTGTAAGCTAATTCACACCTTTGCACACCGGATTGTTTCAATAGAACAAATAAGGTGGTTGCCTCCTTTCACTTTGCATAGCCGGCCTTAGGCATGTTGGCAACCTAGGATAGGTTTGTGTTACCCACATTTGAAGACCAATGTAGTCTTCAAGGAAAAAGAAAAAGCAAAAAAGAAAAGAAAAAGAAAAGAAAAAGAAAAAAATAAAGTCGTGACACTTTGCCTTGAAACAGACACGGTCCGAGGTGTATGGCGAAAGCCTTTGAAACTCGATGCCTAAACCTTGGGTGGTTGGGAGTCATCGATTTAGTGTTCGTTACATGGGTGGATGGGTAGGTTTAACGAATTGTAGGTGCTTGATTTTCGAAGTCATTAGAATTAGGGGTGGCTTTGTACGAGTTTGTGGTCAGTGATCCTTTTGGCTTGATGCCCTAAACCTTAATTGGTTGGGAGTCATCGGTGGACCCCCGTTACACGGACTTTGTGATTCGTGCCACGGTAGGGTGAGCGGAATCAACAAAATTTGTATCCGTAGTTCCTCCTACTGCCGTAGTCAAGCTACTGCAGCATAGCGGTCTAGGGTCGAACACAGGGATGGGTTTTCTTCGTACAAATGATTTGAATGAAATCAAAACTGGTGAATTAAATTTGGATTTTGGGGTTTGGTTAAAAACAGGGAAGTGGATGGTTTGCAACTGAAAATAAAATGAAGAAAAATAAGAAAAAGAACTCCTTGAAGCAGTGGGCCACTGAGTTTAAGATCCTAGGCTAACTGAGAGGTCCCCGGGTTAAATTTCCTCGCGTTATGACATGCAACCTATAGTCCATGGCATAACCGGATCTATGTTTAACTAGCAAACCTCACCCCTTGAAATAACTCCTATTTGAGTCAATAAGGGTAGCATACGAGTTATGGCCCCTTTCTTGTTTGAAATACAACATTGATATCATCTCGGAGGCTCGTAAAGACCATCTAAGAACAACAGTACATCTATCACTAATTATGCCTTTGTATTCTAAAGCATGGAAGTATTGGCCAAATCAATAACATTAAATGCTATGCAACCCTAATTTGAAACACACATATAAATATCATTTTAAAGGCTCGTAAAAGACCATCTAAGATCACAGTACCTCTCGGCTGGTGCCTTTGGGTCCTAAAGCATGGAGAGTATTGGCCAAATTAATGACATTCAATGCTATTCAACTATCAGTTTGAAATCCTAACCCTTTAACCTACCTCAGTGGCTCGTAAAGGGCAACTAATGGATATTAGTGTATCTAAAAAGCTAAGTATACACTAAACCCAAGAAGCTTAGTATTGGCGAGAAGAAAGTAAATCAAAGCTAAAAACCTAGAGTTGAAGATTTGGGAACCAAAAATGACAAAACACGCTGCATGAAAGCGAGGGAACCACGACAACCTAAAGATCTCCACACCCGAGCGGCCTTTTACTTCCAAGAAGGAAGTGGTTTTGCCGCTCATCCTCAGTTGTCATCCACGGAGGGTGTTTGGCAACGAAAAGGAAAGAGGAGAGAAAGAAGAAAACTGAAAAAAAGAAAAATAGAAAGGCTGCGCAAGATATTTCTTTGAAAAGATTAAAGTTTTGATTTACAAACTTATAAAGGTGGCTTATATAAGCCTTAAATGTGTGAAAAATACAGAAAGCCTAACAATTTGGCTAAGTTAAAAGGACAAGAGTAATACACCAAAAATTGAAGTCGGTTGGCATTAATTACAAAAGCATGACAAATGATTAGTTCGCTAAGGCTCAAAATTTTTACGCTATGAGTAGCGGAAATCACCAGAGATAAGCGAAATCATGAATTTTAAGTAAGAGCGTGCTTAATTTAAGCTAGCTAGTGAAATTTATTTAGCTGAAATTCTTCTTGATTAGCGAAAATGCATAATTTACATGGGAATGAAGTGATTTCGCTAGCTAGCGAAATTCTGAAGATAAGCGAGTGAGAAATTTAGCTATCCACGATGATTCGCTAGCGAAAGTCCGAGGTTTCTCCTATAATTTTACTGTTCATTGTACTTCATTCCTATTTGCTTCTCTTCCATTTCCTTCTGCTATTTTCTTCCTATTTTCTTCTCTTTTCTTTCCTTTAGTCTCTGATCTATGATGTTGAGTTTGACTTTTAATTCTTCATATTTGGATCGAGCTCAACAATGTTGGCGCGATTCTTTCGCAAAAGCGCAAAATTTGCCACAAAATGTGATCATTAGAATAATAAGGACCTTAATATGTAGGGTGGGTTAATTCTGACAATTAGTATACAAGCGCTCAAAACCTATTAAAAAATAGGGTTCAAAATAGCACTTTTTGGGCACTAATCACTTTGATGAAATCGGATTTTAAGCATTGCGCCCTACAATGTAGTTGAATGAAGAAAGAAGAGTGTAACTATCCCTATCTAGGTTGTTCAACAACTTAAGGCCATGCCGGTGCTAGGTTGGGGGAGGGGGGACAATTTTCTGATTTATTGGCTCGATACGGTTCCATAAAGAACCATTAGACTTTGGTGGAAATTCAGTTGAGAATCATGGAACCAATATTGACCTAAAAATTGTTCTTACATATGGTTTTGGTTCTTTCATGTCGGTTTTCAAACTTAGTGTAATTTTCAGTTTAAAGGTGGTATTTATTTGTTTATACACCTTTTGAATCATAAACTTTGAAAATCAACTTTGCATGCATGCCATATTATTTTTGCATTGCTAAGGGACTAGGAGTTTAGGTTGGGGGTGTGATTAGTACCCAAAAGTGCTATTTTGAGCCCTATATCGGATAGGTTTTGGTGCTTTGCGCACTAATCATGTCGATAATACCAATTAAAGTGTTCGAGAGTCTTCTTAGTATCACTTATGCCGTTTAGAGGTTATTTTGGTTGTTTTGCGGAGTTCTTGCATACTTTGAGAGTTCAATATCGAGATATGTCTTCGAACCATGAAGATAAGAACTAATTTATCAGCCTTCAAACATCTCAAAATTCAATGAAGGAATGAAGGCAAAGTGAGGAAAAGTAATGCGATAGAGATGCGTGTGCAGTAGTAGAAGGAATATGCAAACCAGGGGAATTTCCACTAAGATTGCGAAAATTTCACTTGGGATGCAATTCGCAATCATAGTGAAAATTTACTTCAATCCTAGCGAGTGAGAAATTTCGCTAGGCTTCAAAATTTCGCTCTGCCTTGTTCTAGCGAAATTACGCTTTGCTATCTCTCTTAAAAATTTCGCTAAGAGTAGCGATTTCTCACAACTCTTAATTACTTGAGTGCCTAGCGAGGAGATTTCTACATTCATATCTACGTGCTAATTTATTCACCTGTGAAATTTTATTCAGCTAATGAAATTTTAGCTACCTAGCGAGAATTGTTGCACTTCAAGCGAAATCTCTGCATTGTCATCCTTTTGTAAATTAATGCAAAGCAGAGCCTCGTTTTGGTATATTACGCTTCCCTTGTCCCGCCTTTTAGCCAAAATGTTAGGCTTTCTTGTTTTTCATACATTGGGTGGTCTATATAAGAAACCCCATAGTTTTGTAACCAAGGAGAACGGAGAAAGCAATCTTTTGGCTGGCCCCCTCATTTTATGTAAATATCTTCGCAGCTTTAGTTAGGGTTTGGTTCTCTCTTCTCTCTCTTCTTTCCCTTATTTTCTAGGCTACCAAACAACCCTCTTGAGGATGACAACTCAAGAGATGCTTGGCTAAGCCCCTTTTCTTTGAAGAGGAAGGTAGCTAGCTTGGTTGTGGGGCAGTTGCAGGTTGTCTTCTTGTGTTAAATGCTACAGGTACTGTATTTATGGCTCCCATCTTCTCAAACTAGGGTTGAATATCATTTAATGTTATTACTTTGGCCAATACTTACCATGCTTTAGGATACGAGTGCATACTTATTTGCCTAGATGTACTGCAGTTCTTTAGATGGCCTTTACGAGCCATTGAAATGATGTTGAATGTTAGGGTTTCAAACTAAAAAGGGCTGTAGATGCATGTTACTTGTGTTGACTCAAATAGGAGTGATTCTAGGGTTAGGTTTGCTAGTTAAACAAAGATCCGGTTATGGCCCCGAACTATAGGTTACTTGTCATAATGCGAGATAAAACCCGAGAGACCTTGTTTGCCCTATGTTATCAAGTTAGTGACCTAAATCTTCAAAGTTACCTTTTCACACTTCACTTTCAGTTTTTTACAGGTTAATGGAGTTTTCAAACTACTTACATTGTTTTGAAACAAATCAAAAATCAAACTAAAGCCTCACCATTTCAACAACGATGCAAGTCATTCATAGGATGAAAACCCATCCTGATGTTCGACCTAGACCACTATGCGAGTGGCTTGACTACGGCGATAGGAGAACATAGGAAACAAATTTTGTTGATTAGCTCACCCTGCGTGCGCAGATCGGGCACCAGGCGCACTTGCATAAACCGTATATGAGAAAGGGGTGCCCCAGGTTCATTTTCGCGTCCCGGTTATGGAGGATGGCATCCTTGATAACCTGCCCAACATTGAAAGGTATATCCTGGATGATGGCGTAGTTGAGCAGGGCACGCTTGGCAGTCACTTCACGCCTTGCGGTTGTATGCGTCGGAATGAGGCGGCGTGATGAAGTGATGCCATACAACGAATATAGGCCAAATGTTTGGCCTTGAAGTGCAGCGTGCCCTTCACTGTCGAGCTTCCCTCCTCGCCGTTGGTCAAGACTCGGATAGCCTTGGGGTAGTCGGCTCATGGCCAGATCAAAGGCTCGAGGGGGACTTGGTCAAGATTATAGAATTGGTTGATAGACTGCGCGTTGAAGTCTACCAACACACCACGCACTCGGACCTTTTTGACGACATGGGAGGCGAGGTTGGCGTAGAATTCTCGTACCACACTTGTCGCAGGCTGGTGAGTGGCATAAACCCCGTAAATCACTTAGTCGCAATGTGGTCTTGCGAAAGGAAATCGTTGGGGTGGTGGAAGCCTTTCATGATGAAGGATGGGTTTTTACAAATGGTACCAAGCCGTCGGCACTTTCGTTGACAAACTTTGTGATGCTTCGAGAGTCGGTCGGATCCTCGACAGCCGACCCAGTTTAGTGGAGCAACAGGTCGCTTGCGGAGCATAGGTGTATAGGGATGGGTCTAGACCTGCTAAGCACCAAGGGGCACACTGGGGCCGAATGGCACGGAGAGCTGCTCCTAGGTGACCCGGACAATAGGTGAGGCACCTGGGGTCACAATGGGAACCTAAGCTAGGAGGCCGTCGGGACTGCCACGACCTTTGGAGTCGCCTAATGGGCATGAAATTGTAACCAAACCTAGCAGTGGGGACGGGCGGGGCGAAGCCTAAAGATGTTGAACTCATTGGGGCCGGCCGGAGGCGGGGGTGAGGGCGCAAGCGGAGTGCCAGGTGGCGGTGGAAGCTCGAGACAGGGGCGGAGGGTGCGTGGAGTTGGTGGGTGAAGGCTTGTGGTGGCAAAGGCGTGAGAAATGGGAGCAATATGATGGGTGAGTAAAGGCTCTATTAAGGGTGTGTGCAGGAGGGCATAAATTTGAGGGCTGCTGGACAATAATCAGGGGCAACGTCGCGACGTTCGGGCTCAACGTCGTAATGTTCCCGAGAGTGGATCGTCGAACGTTGCGATGTTGAGATGCAATGTTGCGACGTTCCAGGGAGGCCAGAAATCCAACGTCGCGACGTTGGGATCCAACGTCGCGACGTTCCAGAGAGTGGTAAAATTGACGTCGCGACGTTGAGATTTGAAGTCGCGACGTTCGAGGGTGTTCTGCGTCGTGGCGTTGAGATCAGCGTCGCGGCGTTGCGCTGGTTTTCATGGTTCCGAGCGTCGCGGCGTTAGGATCGCGTCGGGGCGTGGCGAGAAAACCAAAATGACAATTTTTTTGTTTTTATAAGTTTCTATAGTATGAAAGCCTAGCACAATTGTTGACCCCTTTTACTTGAAATAGACTTTGTAGTGCAGATCCTCCACATAATTTCCGTCGCGTACGAAAGCAGGCAGCCCAAGGAGATTCCGATTCTGAAGAGACCAGAAAACCAAACCAAAATTAAAACAAACAAGAAAAATTAAACTATGGAAAGAAAAAATTTCAAGAAAAGCTTGGGTTGCCTCCCAAGAAGATCTTTGTTTAATGTCGTTAACTCGACGACCTTGAATCTCAATGTGCGATTTTTAGAAGAAACAGGAAATGCTGACGCATCTCCCTATAGTGCTCACAAACACTGCTCAAGGTGGATGAAATATTTTTCCTTCCATTCCTTGACCTCTACGTGTCTTTACGTGCGACAATAGGCTTATCCGGAGAGTTTGCTAGCGTCGCCTTGCGAGATCTACGTGTAGTGAAGTTCCAAGATATCTTCATTTGGATCGTCATCTGGATGCTTCATGGGCTGAAATACATGGAAAGTGATCTCGTCTCCTTGGACTCTCAATTTAAGCTTGCCTTCTTGCACATTGATTTGCGCCTTTCCCGTGGCCAGGAAGGGTCTACCAAGTATGATGGGAGCCAGGTCATCTTCCTCCATGTCCAAGTGACAGAAGTCTGCTAGAGACAATTTACCCTTTTACTAGGACATTTTCAATTATACCCGAGGATGTGTAGACACACATCCCGCCGATTAAACTGATTTTGGTCGTTTGGTTCCCCCAGCTTTGGCCTTTTAACATCGAGCGGCATCGGGTTGATGCTCGCTCCCAAGTCACCTGGGGCTTTCCCGATGCAGATTCCTATAGAGAGCAGGTACAACAAGCTACTGGATCTTGGGATTTTGGGAAGCTTCTTTTTGTAGGATAGCGCGCTGCATTCCTCAGTTAAGGTGATGGTCCCATATTCCTCCAACTTCTTCTTACTTTCCAAGATCTTTTTTATGAATTTCATGTAACTTGGCATGTTCTCCAATGCCTCCATAAAGGGTATATTAATATGTAGTTTCTTGAAGATTTCAAGAAACTTTACGAACTGCTTCTCTAGCTTACCTTTCTTCAATTGCTGAGGATACGGGATTGGTATCAGCGAGGTTCATTATTTCTTGTCTTTTCTGCCAGATTCGGCAACGACACGAAAAACAATAGGCCGAGCGTGATGTGCCAGCCTCTGTGCCTATGTGTGCAAGTGCACGCGTCGTATCAAGTAATACAATGTACCTAAGTACGGATATCGATCCACGGGGATAAGTACGTTGACTACTGAGTTTAGCCTTTGAATATTATCTGGATGTAAACTTTGAGTGACAAATTAACTAATGTGTGAGATTAAACTAAACTAATTTATCTTAGTAAATTACTGTGTTGTGGAGACTAGGGCTCTGTCTCCCCCTGCCACTTTTGATGGATTATTACCTAGAGAAATTACTATTCAGTCTATTCACGACTTATTAATGATGGGGTGATCGTGCCTATGAAATACCCTCTCTCGAGGTGTATTTGCCTATCTCACGAGCAGGGTTGAGTGTATCTCTACCCCAACCCAATGCTCCGAAACGCTTAAATTCTTTAACCTTTATCGCCACCCTCGGAATCAGAATATCTCTATTTACCGAATTGACCGAGGGCTGCTCTATTCAGATCCCTGGGCGTCCTCATCTCTCGATCTCGGGGCTGCTCACCTTGCATCTGCTCTTTTGGGATGATCTGGTCTTGCTCTTTAATTTCCAATTCTCTTATAGCTGGTTACATGGCTCCCAGGGATTTAACTCTCATCCACATCCTTGGTGATAATAACTGAGTACTCACCATTCTCTCTTGGTTTACATTTGACCCATTTATGCCTCTAAGTTTCTGGTGTCTTTGCTCCAGTTATTCATTGGGTGGCTTGGTTCTGCATATTTGCTCTTGTCTCATTCATAAAAGCAGTATGAGAGGTAAGCATTTGCGCAAGGGCTTGTTCCAAGTTAACCTTTTTCTCGAGAGGGGTTAAAAGCCACTGGGCTGGTGGCATGTTGTTCAGTTGTTCCTCCATCCATAACACATTGTTCTGACTATTGGGTATTACCACCATGGCGCTGATTTTGGTTCTGATAGTTGTTGTATCCCATAATGTTGCTATGACTTTGATTAAACCTCGACCTATCTTGAGCTTGCTCCTCTTGTTTGGTGTCTCATTGGCGTCCTGTCTTCTTTGTCTTTGTATCCATAGAATTCACACAACTCCCATGGGTTGGTCTGTATGGCATTTGCGGTACCTTGCTATCTAGTCAGCTGTTTAGTGAGCTGTGAGACATGAGTAACTAGATTGCTGAGAACCTCGTTATCTGTGCCGCCTATGGCCTTCACTGATGTAATCTTATCTCTAGGCCACTGATTAGTATTAGTACCGGCATCTTCAAGATTTCATATGCTTGGTCGTGGTCTTAACCATTCAAACGCCCCTCTGCTAAAGCATCAGTCCTGTTCACAAAGTCAGCATTCTCGATCCATTATAGAAGTATGGACTTGCATCCATCTGGTGATTGATGTGGGCACTTCCTCAACGATTCGTGAAATCTATTCCATGCTTACGCGGGTTCTCCCTCCCAGTTGTCAAAGTATTGATCTCTTGCACGATTGTGCAATTTTGCGAAGTGGGAAGAACTTGGTGGGAGCTACGCACTAGGGTTGTTACGTGAAGTAATGGAATCCGGTGGTTGACATCAACCAATGTTTCAGCTCTATCACCTGGTAAGTGGGGACAATCTCGCTTTTGGTACCTCTTCAATGACCCCATTGTACTTGATCGTGTCGCGGACTTCGAGAGATTGGTTAAATGCATGTTCCAGTTCTCATTGGGCAATCCGTGGAGCAGGGATGTTACGAAGCATCTGTAAGGTTCACCGGCTAACTCGAGTTGTTTTGGAATAAGGTGGTCTTGGGATAGCCGTCCGAACAGCGCAGAGTGGTGGGCAAACTCTTATAAGCAGCGTGAATGGATCATCTGGTGTATCAGCGGCTGGTGTGTTCCTACCATTATTCCCATTGCGGTCCCTTTGTGGCTCGTTCTGCTCATTGCCCAGATCGTGCTCTTCATTGTTCTGCATGATTGCTAGATGTCTATACTGTGCTATTCTCAGTTCTCGACGTAATCGGTGTAGGGTTCTTTCCGGCTCAGGATCAAACGGATGATTAACGACACTGGTTGCATGCACTCAGCTGTATCTTTAACGTCACACACGAAGCAGAGGGCAAATTACTGACACTTGTAACAGTAAAATAGAAACAAAAACAAGAATTCAAGAGTAATATATATTGCTGTTTTTTTCATCAACACAAAAACTTATCGACAAGCACGGCGTAAAACTTGATAAGTAGAAGCGTGATGTGTAAAATATGTGCTTCATCTGCGCATAAATTATAAGTCGTATCAAATGTCTGATTAATGCGTAAGTCTACGAATATCGATCCACGGGGATAAGTGCGTTGACTACTGAGTTTAGCCTTTGAATATTATCTGGATGTAAGCTTTGAGTGACAAATTAACTAATGTGTGAGATTAAACTAAACTAATTTATCTTAGTAAATTATTGTGTTGTGGAGACTAGGGCTCTATCTCCCCCTGCCACTTCTGATGGATTATTACCTAGAAAAATTACTATTCAGTCTATTCACGACTTATTGATGATGGGGTGATCGTGCCTACGAAATACCCTCTCTCGAGGTGTATTTGCCTATCTCGTGAGCAGGGTTGAGTGTATCTCTACTGACCCAATGCTCAGCAGCTTAAATTCTTTAGCAACTATCACTTTCGAATTAGAATATCTCCTAAGATTAACCGAGGGCTGCTCTATTCAGATCCCTGGGCGTCCTCATCTCTCAATCTCGGATACCCAGCAAAATCATGCCAATGTTGGCCAGACATCACATGTATATAAATCATAGATATAGAGTAGATACTAACAATTTATGAATAACTGAATAATATAAAATTATAAACTTAATCCATGCAATCGTGACAGGGTTCAACAAAACCCTAGATGTGAATCTAGAACATCCTGGACTTGGTGATACACATAATCAATCTATAAAACATCAGCAGTCTTTCAGAAAAAGAAGAAAATACAAAAGCAGCGGTCTTCTCCACTGATCCGGTTTGCTGCTGCCTTGCTTTTCGTGCCCTCGTCAAATGCGTTCTTGATTGCCCCTCAATTTACGGTCCTTTGCTTTTTAATGATGGTGAGGCAGAATTCGCGTTGACGTCGCGACGTTGGGACGTCGCGACGTTGAGGCGTCACGACATTGGCCGCTTGTTGACTTCCTCTTCTTGTTGACCTAATGTCGTGACGTTGGGACGTTGCGACGTTCTTTCCAGCTTCCTGCTCTTCTTATCTTTGCTCCAAAAATGATCTCAAAAATTGCCCGTTCCACGCTATTCCTCAAAATGCCAAGGATCGAATGTCGGGTCATAAAAATCGTGTTAAGCGTAGAAATTAAAGCTCGGAAACCATACAAGATAGACGCGGGTATGACGTGGTGTTTGGCGCTCATCAATGACTGACCTAGTCACTGTATGAATATACCCAGAGTCCACACGATGGAAAATATCTCCATGTCCTGTCCCTGGGACTCGATTTGTAAAACCCGAGAAATTTCTAATTTTAAGAAAAAGGGTAAAATGGTAATTTCGATCAAAATCCGGAATTTTTCTAGATCTCGGATGACGAAACAGACTTCACCGTTGGAATCATCTCGCGAAATCTAGCTACCACGTCAAATTTGGTCGAATTTTGAGAAAGTCAGGATTTTCATGTTTTTCGAGGCAACGGGGGTAGTGCGGGACACTTGACACATTTTGAGTGGCTCACAGAGTGCCACGTGTCATGTACAGAATTAGTCAAACATTAGCTCAAGTGTGGGCCATGGGTGGACACATGGCATCATGCCATTGGAGGAGAATCAAAGGTAGATGGATAAGGGAAAAGGTGTAATCCCATGAGCCACTTAGAATTGGACATGTGGCATTGAGATGACAAGTTTGCATCTGAATCTTAAACTCCAAATGGGTTGGGAGAGGAGAAGAGGGGAGAGGGTGAAGGGATCAAGCTAGGTAAATTAGAGAGAAAAGGAAAGAAAGGAAGGATGTTAGAGAGAGCCGCATCTCTAAATTCGTGATCGGACTGTCGGTTTCCGGCGAGACAAGAAGCAAAGTTGCTCCCACGGTAAGGGCTACTCGTGGGCACCGGTTTTGTGGAGTTTCGACAAACTCCGGGAGGTAGGGGTTTTCTCCTATTTGATTTAATCCTTGTTTAAGAGCTTTGTTAATGATTTGAAGTGTTTGAGGCTGTGAATGACCATTTGGTCGGTCCCAAAACTTGGGACTGAAATGCTGGAAATTAGGGACCCGTTTTGGACAGTCCACGGGCTGTTGGTGTGGCTTGTGTTATAATTGTGTGTTAAATTGTGGTTTTGGGTGTTGTGAGGCTGGAAATGACCACGGATTTCGGTTCCAAGGAAGTAGAACCGATGTTGATGAAATTTTGTCCATGGGCGAGCCTACCTGACTAGGTTGTAAAAAACAGTCCCGACTTTCTTGTTGGACCGAAAATGTCCATGTGTTATTTGCATAAAATTTGCTTAAAATGAATGGCTTGAATTGTGTGGAAAATAATTTGTTAATGCATGGAATTAAATGTGTTAACATGATGTTTGAATTATATGAAATATAATTGTGTGTGAGCCATTGGAGTTAAATTGTTAATTAGCCCATGTGAGCTAACTTTGATGTTATTGCCACGAATAAATAACATGTGGTATGTATGTTAATTTTTTCGATATATGCATGATGATATATTGACATGTGTTGCATGAAAATGGCATAATGCATTTCATATGCACCAGGGCAACCTAGATAAATAAGTGTGAGTGCATGACATGAAAGAAAAATGAGAAATGTGGTTTGTAAACGATTTCAGGAAAATTTTCGAGAAGAATTGCCTTGGAGAGTTGTCCAACGATTCATCTAGGAGCGGACCCGTATTGTAGATTGCAACAATTCCTGGAGGTTGTCGATGGATTTTACAAAACTCGGTAGTATGTTTGAGAACAAAAACCTTTTGTTTTGAAAACGGTGTTTCTTACACTTAGCTTAGGCATGCGTGTGGGTTCAATGAGGGCTCGAGAGTGGGAAGGGTGAGTCACATTCTCATCCATATCATGTAGATATTCAAGTAGGATCATGTATTTGTTTGAATGTGTTTGTGTTGAACCATTGCATGTGCACTTAGGTGGGTAGTAACCCATGTAGGATAATTCCACTACTGGGCATTGCTCACCCTGTCGAGGGAACATTATTTCAGGTACATGGACTGTTTGGGAAAACGACGCTCATTAGAGGCCGCTTTTAAGAAGAAAGCCGATATGTGGCTTTGATTGATTATTTTGTAAAACATGTATTAGAATTCTAAATTTTAATATATGTTTGTGTTAAGAGTGATGTAATTAACTCTTGAACTATTGTAATATAGTTGGATGAATTTTGAGTGGTATTGATGTATGGGCCCAAGTGGCCATTTTTTACTCATGTATGGGTCTCATGATATGAGACACCACGGAGTTTCAGCGGGTTGTGGGTTGTCAATGGACCCAGGGATTTGGGGTGTCACATATTACTGCAGTCAATAGGAAGGCGGTTGCCCGCCTCAACTCCCCAAGTACTTTGGCTTGACCCTTGTGAGTACGCTTCAGCTATCCACAGCCTCGGCATTTGCACTCTCGAGAAGCCACACCTGTGACACTCCTGGCTTTAGGGTTGAGTGCATCAGCCACTACATTTGCCTTACTGGGATGGTAATGCAAAGTGAAGTCATAGTCTTCTAGATACTTCATCCACATGTGTTGCCTCAAGTTAAGGTCCCACTATGTAAAAATGTACTTCAAACTTTTGAGGTCCGAAAACACTTCGAACTGTTCATTGTATAGATAATGGCAACCTTTAAGGCAAAGACAATGGTCACCAACTCCATGTCATGTGTGAATTAACTCTTTGCTTTCGTGGTTCTTTAGCATCAGAACACCAGGAACACAACCACTCAGTACGTCAAAAACATCAAGTACGTCATAGAGGCATCACAATACCTTTGTGTACCCTCTATCCCTTCTCTGGAACTATCGAATAGGGGGTTGAAGTAAGCCTCATTTTCAACTCTTGAATGCCTTCTCACAGATGTTCGCTCCAAACTTGACCTCCTTCCGGGTCAATATGGGAGAAATCATCAATGAACCTCCTATAATACCTTGTCAATCCTAATAAACTGCGTATCTTAAAAACCGACTTTAGTCTCTCATAACTCATAACCGCCTCAACCTTTTCTGGGTCCACGGATACACGAAACCCGACACCACGTGTCTAAGAATTTCACCTCGATAGCCAAAATTCACACTTCTTGAATTGGCATACAGTGATGGTCTCTCAAGACATGGAGAACAATCCCCTCAAGTGACCCTCATGCTCCTCCCTCGGACTTGGTAAGATCAAGATGTCGTCCAACGAAGACCCTTGTGAGCAGTTCTAGGTAGGGTTGGAACACCATATGCATGAGATCCATGAATGCCATTGGGCGTTGTCGTCAGAATGCCATCACTATGAACTCAAAATACCCATATCGTGTCCTAAACGCCGTCTTAGGATATACGCCTCCTAACCCTCAATTGATGGTAGCGAGGTGCGAGATACATCTTGGAAGTAAACATGCGCCCCTCTCGGCTGATCAAATGATCCTTGATCCTCGTGAAAGGATACCTATTCATGATGGTAACCCTATTCAATTGTCGGTAGTCTATGCATAGCCGAAGGGTATTGTCCTTCTTCTTGGAAAATAGCACCGGAGCACCCCAAGGTGAAGTGCTTGGTCTAATAAAGCCCCTGTCCAACAATTCCTATAATTAGACTTTGAGTTCCTACAACTCAGCAGGCGTCATTCTATGTGAAGTCATAGAAATAGGAGATGTACTAGGTTGCAACTCAATATTGAAGTCTACATCCCTATACGAAGGTTTTCATCTGGAAAAAAGTCCTTATACTCACAAACCGCTCGAGGTAGACCCAACTCTTGTCTCGTCTCGTCCTCCAGGGTAAGGCTTTCTAGCCAACCCATCAACTGCTTGTGCCATTTAGAGTCGTACACGACTTAATTTAAACATCGTGCTTATCCCCCTAAAACATAAAACATTTACCATTTGATGTGTAGGCAATAACCCTCCTACGATCACAATCAATGACAACTCGGTGTGCCATTAACCAGTCCATTCCAAGAATGACATCAAACTCCGACATGTCCATAACCCCAAGGTCCATGGTGAGTAGAATCCCGAGATCTAACTCCACTGACCTCGGCCCGCATGTCGATCAGCACTCACCTTAGCTCTAGGGGAGAACTCACATGCAGTGGCTCTTCCAAGGTTTCAACCTCCAAGCCCAAATCTTTCACTTATCTTTAACACCCCTGGATGTTCCGTGCGTCATCCACCTCCCTCTCAATGGTCATAGCTGTCTTGACCATCAAGTCCAAGTCTTGCAGGAGAAGTCCCACAACTTCACCTCGGATGGATAATTTTAGACCATCCTTGAACTTCCCCACTTTGGCCATATCCGTGGCCACATAATCATCAGTGAAATGGGCTAATTCAGTGAACTTAGCCATGTATTCGAGCACTATCATCGTCCCTTGTTTCAATTCTAGGAAATCCAGGAGCTTTTGTCGAGAAGAAAGCTAGGGATCAAGTTCTAAACTTTGAGATTTCTCTGCGTCACAACTAGTAGTGCATGTGCCAACCACTAATAGACCTCAACATCTCGAACCATTTCGTTCATTATTTTTCCAAACCCCAAGGTTATGTCTTCTAACCCTAGTGTTCCTCTTTTTCCATATACATTTTATCATGTATATAATTCACATAACATAAAGCACACAATCATGTATCATATTAAGGCACAAAACATGAAATGCACAATGAATGCAATGGTCTAGGCCCATGCCTATCAAGCCCTAGGTAATTGCATACCTATGCTCTGATACTAGTTGTGATGCCCCAAAATCCGAGGGCCCGTTGATCACCCATTAACCTGCGGAAAAGCTGTGGATATCGTATAACCCGACACCACACCGTTGAATCCCATTTATTGGGATCCATAATCTTTCCAAAAACGGATAGAGTCTCCTTCGTATGGGGAGCCTTATCCAAAACCAAACTTGTACTATGCATAATACTGCAAAAAAACAACACTTGCGAGAGGTCCCGGGTTCGCCTAGGCAAGGCAGAGCCCATCATTCAAGGCGACCTTAGGTGCGCTAAAGCGAAGCCCACCTTTGCCTAGGCGAACTGCTTTGCCTAGGCGAGGCAGAGCCTATTTCAGGATGAAGTTGTGACACGAAAAATCCCATAAGAGTTCAAGTCTAACTCTTAACATATTATTACATGCCAAAATGAATTTTACTACAAAAATGTTACAAAACAATTACAAAAAAGCCACAAGTTAGCTTTCTTCACCCTTGCGGCCCCGGATGAGAGACGACCACCTGCACATGTCCCATACTTGAAATGTTTTTGTAAGACACGAGAAATTCCAATTTATAGAAAAAGGGCAAAATCGTAATTTCGGTTAAAAATCCGAAATTTATTCTCTGGATCTCGGATGACGAAACATATTTCACCATTAGGTGATCTCGCTGAGAAATCTAGCTATACGTCATTTAAGTCCAGTGCAGAGACGGCCGAGGAGTTGACCTGCGTTTTTGAGGCATATGGTCGGGTGCCGTAAGACGATGTTGATGCGACGAAATAACATATAACACGTACTCATGTTCTATAAGTGGCATGAGTGGGAAATGATGGAAATGGACCAATGAGATAGTCTTAGGAGTGTCAAAAGCAGGAAAAGAAGGGCGTAAATGTCATTTTTGGAATGTAAATGATAATAAGACAAAATTGTGAATAGTGTCTGTCTTCTTCAAATTGGACCAAAGACCAAAACGTGGGGGAGGAGAAAAGAGGATGCAGTGGCTATGGAGTTTTTGAGTTAGAGAGAGAAGGTGTGCCTTCTCTCTTGTAGATTTCTTGAGTGTCCAGGCCTTCGAATGATCGGGACAAGAAGGAAAGTCGCTCTATGCGGCGAGACCTACGCGTGGGCACCGGTTTCAAGAGTTTTTGACAAACTCCGTGAGGTAGGGGTTTCTTCTTACTTGGGTTTTACACTTTGTTTAAGTGTATTTACAATGTTTGAGTTGGATGAGGCCGTGAGGGGCCGTTTGATCGGATCCAAAGCTTGGAACCGAGGTGGAAAATTTTAGAAACCCATGTGACAGTCCATGATTGTCCACGGGCTGTTTTGGGTTGCTAGTTTGTGCATTTATGTGTTAATGCATGCTTTGAAGTGTATAAGGCCGGGATTGGCCTTGAAATTCGAGTTCACAAAGTGAACTGATGATTTGATGAGTGGATGGAACAGTAAACCCGAGGGTTTTACTGTTCATATGAATAGTGACACGAAACTAATTTTTGTGTGAAACCGTGTTTGGTCGAGTAATTCAAGTTGAATTGCTCGTGTTTGATCATTAGCCCACGTGAGCTAATTTTTGGTGTAATAGAATGTGAAATTGCATAACATGTTTGTGTGATTTAAATTATGCTGAATATATGCATGATTATATATATTTACATGTGTTATATGATTGAATTGGAATTGGCATCATGCATTCCATATGCCTTTGGGAGCATCCTAGAGCGATAGAATGAGTGCATGAGGGGTTCTTGAGGTGGTTCGGAGGGTTGACTAATAATAATAAATATCGGAGTCGGTCCATTACTTATATCGGAGGGTGAGTCCATACAAATATCAATCATCGGAGTTAGCCCCGAATTGATATATCTCGGAGGGTAGTCCGCTAAATATAACGTGGAGTGGAGTCCACTACTTATATCGGAGGGTAGTCCACAAATAATAACAAATACCTTTGTTAAAGAAAAAAAAAATAATGTTTCTCATACGAGGCTTAGGCAAGTGTGAGGGAGTTGGCGAGGACTCGGGGCTATGAGTTGTTCAGGTAGACATTCAAGTGTTTGGATGTTATGCAGTCGCCCGAATGTGTGTTTACTTTGGAGCATTGCATATGCACTTAGGTGAAGAGTAACCCATTTAGGGTGATTCCACTACTGAGCATTAGCTCACCCTGTCGAGGGAACATATTTTCAGGTACAGGGAGCACATGAGGAGACGGTTCGTCATAGAGGTCGCTTTAGAAGAAAGTCGGGTTGTGGCTTTGGCTTCATTTTGTATACATGTATTAGAATTCTAGAATTTTAATATATGTTGTGTAAGAGTAAATAATTAACTCTTGTAACATAGTACATAGTTGATATGTTTTATAGTATGTTTATGAGTATGGTTTTATGGGCCCAAGTGGCCGTTTTACTCATGTTATGGATTATATTGGATAGTTGGGATGTATGTTGTGAGTATAAATGCAGGGGCCCAAGAGGTCATTTTTACTCAGTATAGTTGTATATGAGACCTTGTGTGGTCATTGATGTTGATTGGGACAGGTTATATACAGGTTATGTATCCCGGGTAGAGCTCGTACAAAACTCTGCTGGAATTTTCATGAAGTGGTGTCAGATGCCCGACATCAACTAGTATTCCGCGGGTTGACGGGTAGTCAACGGACCCCCAGGATTTGGGGCGTCTGATGATTGCCTAAAACACTCATGCCAAACTTGCGTTTGTCTTACGTTTTTAGCTGTATTTCATATTTAAATTAAGTATTATTTATGGCCCGACATCTGATTTTTGTAGTGTGTGTGAACTGTAGGTGGAACGGGGGTTTTTGGATGCATTTTTGGATCAGAGGGTGGAAGTGCATAAAGCTGGCTGGAACGTCGCGACGTTGGGTCAACAAATGTAGAAGTCAACAAGTAGCAACGTCGCGACGTCAGCGCGATTCCTGTCTCTCCATCATTAAAAGCAAAAAGGGGACTAGAATTCGAGGCATCGAGGATCGTACGAACTAGGGCACGAAAATAAGAACAGCAACGACTTTGATCTTGGAGAAGAGCCCGTCATTTGTATTTTTCTTCTTTTTGGAAAGAAGTACTGATGTTTTATAGATTAAATACTGGTATTCTCATATTCAGTTTGATCTAGATTTATACCTAGGGTGTTGTTGAACCCTGTCACGATTGCATGGATTAAAGATTAGTATTTTATATTATTCAGTTGTTTATAATTTGTTAACATCTGCTTTATATATGTGATTCATTTACATGGTGATGTCTGGCCAACATTAGCGTGATTATACTGGATATCCGAGATTCGAGAGATGAGGATACCTAGGGATTTGAGTAGAGCAGCCTTCGGTTGATTCGGTAAATAGAGATATTCCGATCCTGAGGGTGGCAATTAAGGTTAGAACATTTAAGCATTTCGGAGTATCGAGTTGGGGTAGAGATACACTTAACCTTCTTTTAGCGAGATGAGGCGGATACACCTCGAGAGGGTATTTCGTAAAAGCAAGATCACCTAGCCATCAATAAATTATAAATAAATGAATAGTATGTCTTTAGGAAATAATCCGCCGAAAGTAGCGGGGAGACATAACTCGTTTCCATTATCTGATAATTCATTAAGATTGACTAGTTTAGTTGAAATTCGAGACATTAATATACGTCACCCAAAGCTAAATATCTAGATAATATTCAAATCAATCTACGTGATGACACACTTATCCCCGTGGATCGATATCCGTTCCATAGGTACACTATATTACTTGGGGCGACGCGTGCACTTGTGCACATAGGCGTACATATATACACACCACGCTTTATGCCTATCAAGTTTTTGGCGCCGTTGCCGGGGATAGGTTTAGAGTGATATAGAGAATAAAGCAATTAGATATTACTCTGGAATATTTATTTTTATTTGTTCTTACAAGTGCTGGTAATTTGGTCTTTTTGTTTCGTGTGTGATTGCAGTCAAGGTTTCAGTGAGTGCATGCGACGACGGGATCAGGTTGACCTACATCCGTTTGATCTGAGCGAAGAACTTTACGGAATCACGGCCGAGCGAGAGAGCGAGCGAGCGAGAAATCCCAGCGATCATGGAGAACGATGAAGAAGCGAAGATCCAACATTGAAGCGAAAGCAGGCCACATAGGAATTGAAATGGGAATAACGAAGGAATCAAGCACGGGCCCGTTTATACAGCGGATGATCCATTTATGTTGCTAGAAGAGTTTGCCCTACCGCCTACAGTTGTTCAGACCGCTATCCGAAGACCATCCATTCAGGCAAGCAACTTCTAGCTGAAGTCAGTAACGTTACAGATGCTTCAGAACATCTTATTTCATGGACTACCTAATGAGAATCGAAATATGGATCTGACAAACTTCCTCAAAGTCTGCGACACGATCAAGTACAATGGGGTTACTGAAGAGGCACTCGGGTTGAGATTGTTCCCACTCTCACTAGGTGATAGAGCTGACATTGGTTAACATTAAATTTTTGATTCCATTACTTCATGGAGCGACTTAGTGCGAAGTTCACGACCAAGTTTTCCCACCCTCGAAATTGCACAACTTGTGCAAGAGATAATACTTTTGGACAACTAGAGGAGAGAGCACAGCGAGGAGGCATGGATAGATTTGCGAGAACTATTGAGGAAATTGCCCACATCACAGACTAACCGGATAGATCTGAGTCCATGCTTTCTATAATGGTGCGAGAATGCAGCAAACATTGATTGATGCACCTGGCTAGAGGGCACTAATGAAAACCACAGACCAAGCTTATGAAATCTTGGAAGATGCCACTAATACAAATCGGTGGCTAGAGAAGACTACACCCAGTAAAAGCGGGTAGGCGCACCGGATAATAGAGGTTCTCGACAATGCAGTTTACTCATGTTGCACAGCTGACTAAAAAGTTAACTAGACAACAAATTACCGCGAATGCCATACAGACTAACCCATGGGAGTTGTGTAGATTACGTGGAGGGCAGCCTGATAGCACGAGAATGCCGGTCGGGACGGTAAGCGATTAAGAAGCGAGGCCCGGTATGTGTCGAGTTCAATTAAAGTGTTGACCAATGACAAGGACGGTATGGGGAAGCAATTATCGAGTCAAATCAAGCCCAAGGGTGGCGTAATAATCAGAATCAGAATAATCAGAACAGTCAAGGGTATGGATGGAGGAACAATCAGAACAACATGCCATCACCCCGAGTGAGCGAACCACATCCTGAGAAAAAGGTGGACTTGGAACAAGCCCTTGCGCAGATGCTCACCTCACACATTGCCTTTATGAATGAGACAAAGGCGAATATGAGCCACCCGATTGAACAATCAAGCAGCAGAGTTGAGAAACTTGGAGTCTGGATGGGTCAAATGGCCAATCTATTGTGAAAGGCAGATTTGGGTTCTGAAGCAACTCAGTGAACTAGAAGAGATGGGAATGAACATATTAAATGATCCACGGCGAAGTGGTAAAGAATTGGAGACACGGGAGCAATCCCCAGTTATAGAGGAGGTAGAGACTAAGAAAGTCATCCAGCCTGGTCAGAATGATGATGCAGATAGGGAACAACCTCAAGAGAAACAGTCTGTAGGAAACACAACTGAAGCAAGGGACAACCCACCAATTCCGTATCCACAACGTCTAAAGAAGCATAAGTTGGATAAGCAGTTCACCAAGTTCATGGAAGTGTTCAAGAAACTACACATCAATATCCCGTTTGCTGATGCTCTAGAACAGATGCCCAGTTATGTAAAATTTATGAAGGACATACTGTCTCAGAAGAGAAGATTGGTAGATTTGAAGCGATTAGCAAGCGAGGTGTAGTGCCACTTGAGTATGTAGCTAAAAAGGCCAGAGCGGTTTCTATCCATGCACCATTGGAAATGCTATCTTTGAGAGAGCATTGTGTGATTTGGGTGCCAACATTAATCTCATGACCTTGTCCATTTTTAAACGTTTGGGATTAGGTGAAGCTCGTCCAACTACAGTCACACTTCAGCTGGCAGACAGGTCCTTAAAGCATCCGAGAGGGGTGATAGAAGATGTCTTAGTAAAGGTTGACAAGTTTATCTTCCCAGCAGATTTCATTGTATTAGATATGGAAGAGGATAAAGAAATACCCATAATCTTGGGTAAATCGTTTCTTGCAACTGGCAGAGCAATGATTGATGTTCAGAGGGGAGAACTAAAATTAAGAGTGCAGGAGGATGAAGTCAAGTTCAACGTGTTCGAAGCTGTGAGACATCCGTCAGAAAGTGATACATGTTTCATGGCAGAGATAGAAGAGGCTATAGTGTCTAGCCAAAGTGGTCTCACTGATCCTTTGGAGGCTAGCCTAGTATAGAATGATTCCGAGAATATGAGCGAACGAGGCGAGAGGAATGTAAGATGGATTGGATTCTTTCGGACCCGATAGAAGGGAAATACTTAGATCTACAGGTGAAAGTGCTAAAGCGCCCAGTACCATGGTTGAACAACCACCCAATATGGAGCAAAAAACCTTTACCTAGCCATTTGAAGTATGCATATCTTGGATTAGCATCCACCTTACCGATGATCATCTCGGCATCATGGCCCGAATTAGAGGAGGAGAAGTTATTGAGGTCCTTAGAGATCATAAAAATGAGCTGAAGGATGGTCTCTAGCCGATTTAAAGGTTCGCCCTTCCAGCGTGCATGCATCGTATTTTCTTTGGAAGATGGTCATAAACCCTCGGTGGAAGCCTGGAGGAGGTTGGATATATGAGAGAGGTGATCTGAAAGAGGAGGTGTTAAAGTGGTTGAATCTTTTGAGTAATTTATCCTATCTCAAACAGTGCATGGGTAAGTCCAGCACAAGTAGTACCTAAGAAGGGAGGAACAAGCGTCATAGGCAAGAAAAATAACATACGCAGCTATAGAGAGCAGGTTACCGGGTGGAGAATTTGTATTGATTATCGGAGGCGGAACAAAGCCACTTGAAAGATCATTTCCCATTGCCGTTTAAGATCGAGATGTTGGATCGATTAAGTAGATCATGAATGTGTGCTTTTGGATGGATATTCCGGCTACAATCAAATTGCTATAGCCCCTGAAGATCAGGAGAAGACGACATTCACATGTCCCTATGGGACATTCGCATTCAGGCGGATTACCTTTGGGTTGTGCAATGCGCCGGGCACTTTCCAACGATGCATGATGGCCATATTCTCAGACGTGGTTGAGAAGACAATCGAGATCTTCATGGATGATTTTTCGGTTTTGGGTAATTCATTTGACAACTGTCTGGAAAATTTGAGATCAGTGTTGATAAGATGCGAGGAGACCAACCTTGTACTCAATTGGGAGAAGTGCCATTTTATGGTACAAGAGGGTATTGTACTCGGACATCAGTTTTAGCGAGGAATAGAAGTGAAATGAGCAAAGATTGAAGCAATTGAAAAATTACCTCCACCCTCATCGGTAAAAGGGATAAGAAGTTTTTTAGGCCACGTTGGATTCTATAGGCGATTCATCAAAGACTTCTCTCAGATTGCAAAACTGTTGTCTAATCTCCTGGTCCAAGGGACCCCATTTGAGTTTAATGCCCAGTGTTTGCGCTCATTTTTAGTATTAAAAGATAAGTGTGTAGGCTCCTATTGTAGTAGCTCAGATTGGTCCTTTCCATTTGAGCTTATGTGTGTATAAGTGATTTGCGGTGGAGGCGATCTTTAGAGGCGAAAGCGAGAGAAAATTTTCGGGTAATCTATGCGAAGCCGGAGCCTTGAATGATGCTCGAGTTGAATTACATACTAAAAAAGAACTGGCTATTGTCTTTGCTTTTGACAAATTCAGGCCTTATTTGATTGGTAACAAGGTCGTAGTTCACATTGATCACTCAGCCATAAAATCCTTGATGACTAAAAAAGACGCCAAACCCCGACTAATCCGGTGGGTTCTTTTGCTGCAAGAATTCGACGTAGAGATCAAAGATAAGAAAGGTACAGAGAACCTAGTTGCAGATCATCTTTCACGGTTGGAAGGGGCAAGTGATGAGGTTCAAGTGAATGACGATTTTCCTGATGAGTAACTCTTAGCTATTGAAGACAAGAGGGTGGTTCCATGGTTTGCAGATTACGTGAATTATTTGGTAGCCAAGGTAGTCCCTTCGAAATTTAACTATCAACAGAAAAAGAGGTTTTTCGCACACTTGAAACACTACTATTGGGATGAGCCAATTCTTTATAGACATTGCATATCACCCACAGTCAAATGGGCAGGCAGAGGTATCAAATCGAGAAATTAAGTATATTACGGAAAGCGGGTTAACGGTTCGAGGAAGGGCGGTCTAAAAGATTGAAGATGCACTCTGGGCATACCAAACAACATTTAAAACACCCTTGGGTATGTCGCCCTTTAGAATTGTTTATGGCAAAGCATGCCACTTGCCAGTGGAATTGGAGCATCGAGCCTATTGGGCAACTCGGCAGTTGAACATGGACAGTACACTAGCCGGTGAGAAGCGACTGCTACAGCTCAGTGAACTAGACGAATTTAGGAACGAAGCTTTTGAAAATGCCCGCATTTATAAGAAAAGGATAAAAGCCTGGCACGATAAACATATTACCACGATAAACAAAAGCACGAACTTCAGCGTCGCTGACGTCGGTTTACCCTTCTTTGGAGCATTGCGACATTGAGATCCAAGCGTCGCGGCGTTCAGTTAGACCTCCTTTGGGCGTCAGCGGCGTCATTTTTGTACTTCTACGGAATGGCGGCGTTGGATCTCAGCATCGCGGCGTTGGTTTTTTAACCACTCTTTGGAATGTCGCGATGTTGGATCCCAACGTCGCGACGTTGGATCACCAGCGTCGCGGCGTTGGATCTCAGCGATCGCGGCGTTGGCTGTTTTCCTCCTCTGGAGCGTCGCTGACGTTGCATTAACGCGTCGCGGCGTTGACCTGTTAGGCCAAACCACCCCGTTTGCTCTTTCGCGCACAAACCTAATTGCACCCCTTTGTCGTCGAAGCACACACGCCGCACTTCTTGAATTCACTCCCTCCCTCGTCGGTCATTGTGTTGCCCTCAGGCCACTTCAGAAATTGACACCCACCATTCTCTCGCTACACCAACACGGTCTTTGTCGCTTGTCTTGCACCTTCCACGCCCCACTCGTTTAGGTTACGTTCAACCATTTGATACAGTACTCCATTCGTCTAGTATGGGCTGAGTAAGTGTCGAGTGTCCTAGGGTTTGTGTCTATTTCCCTATTGCCCATTTGGTCTTCGTTTTCATAGTGCACTTTAGGTGCTCGACACATTGTCTAGTACATCCAGGTGTGGTCCTGTTGGTGCCATTAGGCTACCATGTCCACTTAGGACATTCCGGCAAGGTCTGATTGTCTTCGCTACACCAATGCGGTAGAGCAAAAGTTGCCTACAAAACGGGGTCGAACCAGTGAGGATCCGACCCCAAATTTCGATGTATCGAGGTTTGTCAACGAGGTTGTCGTCGATCGGTTCGGCACCATCTGAAGCCAGGTCTTTTATTAAGAAAGGGTTTCCACCTGGCTGACTTCTTCCGCCAAGACTATTGCGACGAGGATATTGGCGCTTTGCCAACCACCTCATCCAGCTGCGATGAGTGTGGTGCGAGAATTCTACGCTAACCTCGCCTCCCACGTCGTCAAGAAGGTCCGGGTGCGGGGTGTGTTGGTAGACTTCAGTGCGGAGTCTATCAACCACTTTTATAATCTTGATCATGTCCCGGAGCCTTTTGATCGGCTGAGGAGCGACCCGATTACCGGGAACCATTCGGGTCTTGACAAAGCGCGAGGTGGGGTGAGTGGAGCTGACAATGGGGACCTGGCGGAGTCCACTTGAGGCGAGCATTTGGCATATATTCCCCAGTTTGGCATCACTTCATGCCGGCGTCTCATTCGGAAGACGACGAGCGTGTGTGAAGTGAGCGCGGCGTGCCACACTCAATTATGCCATCATTCAAGATATTCACGTTCGATGTTAGGCGGTTATAGAGGATGCCATCCTCCATAGCGGAGGGCAGCTAAGATGAACTTGGGACTTTTCTCATTTACGGCCTATGCAAGCGTAGGTGCCCTTAGATGACAACGGCGTGGTTACACCAAATCAAGGCTATATGTCAGTTAAAGCGAGACAATAAGGGTGTACCACGACACAGGGGACCTTGATTGGGCCATGAGCCCTCGGGCCGAGGGCAGGCTCCACGGTATCGGGCGCTTTGGACTCTGGGGCGTCCCTAGGATGACATTGGGCGGGTCCTCTACTCACTGTGCCTCCTACCACCACAACAGACCTCGGAGGTGGCCCCATCCAGTCCCACACCTGACTTAGAGGACCTGGTGCTCGCCCTTACTGAGCGCTTTGATGCATTATGGGATGAGACCCAGGAGCACCGAGTCCTCCTTACACAGGATATGGAGGCCCTTTGCGCTGACATGCGTACGGTTCTGGCCAACCAGGCCACTATTCTCTAGCGTGCTTGATCCCTCGGGTGACTTGCGCGACTTCTTGCCCGCCCCCGTAGTCTTAGCCACCACTTGCAGTATTTTGTCCAATCACGAGAGTTCCTTCCCCTTCTCTGTTCTTTTCTTACCAGTGAGGACATAGGTACTTTGTTTGGGGTGTGGGTGGTGATCGGGTTTATTAGATTAGTATAATTTTGGTAGTTATTTTTATTTTCATGTTTGTGCTTAGTTTAGTTTCATTTCACGCTTGTTCATTTTAGGTTGTCGAGTCGTGTGTTTTAGTTCTGTTTGTGTTTTTGTTGAGATCCTTATCTATGTTTAGTGGTGTCGTGTTTAGGGAGTTTGTGTGTGTGTTGCCATGTTTGGGAGTCGAAGATCACTTTTGGGCCGAATCACTATTATCATGGAAAACAGTGTATACCTCTAAAAGAGGATTCATTGGGTGTTTGATGTTCTGGAATTAGGTTGAATAGGTGGGGAGGCATAGTGAATCACCTCCGGATATTCAATGGCTTGTTTTCTCAATGAGCCTAATAACTCACACACAGATGACCTCTAGGGTATGCCTAGATCTTAGGGCAGGCTACTGGGTTCACTTGAGCCACAGGAGTCTCACAAGCACGAGATGGGACAGTAATAAAGAGGATTGCCTTGAGCAAAAAATAAATAAAATAAAATATAAATATATATATATATATATATATATATATATATATATATATATATATATATATATATATATATATATATATATATATATATATATATCTAGGCATAGAATAAGTGGGATCTTCCAGTCGGAATCACGGAGCGCAGTCAGAGGGCCTTTCAAAGCCAATGCCACACAGGCCAGCGGCGGGAGTCGTGACTTCCTTTGCCTGTACGAGGGGACCCGGAAGATGGAAGTTTCCACGAGCAGGGCCCTTAGGTTTAGTTGAGTGTTAAATTTGACATTCGAGAAGCCCAGATGCGGTGCCCATAACAAGCTGGTGGGAGTCACCAACTAAGCCCGCTACATGAACACTTAGCATAAACTTCGGGCACTAGTTTTGTTACGATGTTATGGTAGGTATGTCAGGAAAACAAGCGGTGCGTTCCTATCATTTGTAGTTAGATTTTCGATTAGGTGAGTTGAACTCAAGTTGGGGCGTTGGAACCTAATTTATAAACTATAAGTCATTTATTCAAAGCACATAGGTTCTTTGGGAAAAGTTATTGAATATCTTGGAGGATGAGGCATTAGTCAATTACACCGACTTCAATCTAATTCTTTTGAAAGTCGAACACCCTTGCGAATCCCCTGAACTTCGAACAAAATGGCAAAAGTGTGAGTCGGCCCAATTTGATCCTCTGTCTATCAGCATGTTGATGAGTATCTTAAATACTCATTTTATCCCTATGCTTTAGTTAGTTTTTCTAGTTTTTTTATGTTAAATAATTTCCCTAATGCTCTAAAAGTTCATACTTCATAGTCGAGTCATCCATTTGATGGAAGATTGTACCGTGGTGGAAAACTACTACGAGAAACGGCTACTATATTTTGACTTTTCAGATATCATATGAGCTCCAATTAGACCAAGCTTTATATGTATGAATTCTAAATTTCAAGAGCTTTCCAGGATACCAAGAACACAAAAATTGGAGTTCAGAACAAAGAAGTTATACAAGTTCCAAAACTTGAAGAAAATCGGCAAACATTGCGACACCTTGAAGGAGGCTACTGTATTTTGATGTTTTCAGACATCATATGACTCCTGTGCATCAATCCATACATGGATGGATTCACACTTCAAAGAGATTTCCGCGTGCAAGAACCGTCGGGTTCGGATGACAAGTTATGGTCTTCACAGTTGGAACAAAAGCGGAAAGCTGCGTAGCGTCGCGACGTTAGAGCGTCGCGAGCGTTGCGGCGGCTGCGGCGACATCGATGTCGCGATGTTTCCGACGACATTCGCGACGTTTCCAAACGACGTCGCGACGTTAGAAATTCGATTTTGGATGGATTTTAGCGTGCAGGCCATAATGGAGGATTTTAAAGCTTAAACCGTAGGGATCGAGAAGGGATGGGGATTGGTGATAGATTTTGGAGCTTTTTGAAGGGGAGAAGCCCTCTCTTAGGGTGGAAACACCCTAGGGCACACATCTTCAAGGGGAAAAGCTTGAAGAAGAAGAAGATTGAAGAAGAGGAGATGGGGCTTTCACTCAAAATCGTTTATTTTCATCCTCTCTCTTTTTTTCTCTTTCTTTTGATGGTTTTCTTCCCACATAGAGATGTTCTAGGTTTCGTTCTAGGGTTTTGTCAACCTAGCACTTGTATGGATTAGTTTAATTTTCATTTTTATTTAATGATGAAGAAGTTTTTATCGACTTGCTTTATTTCTGCAATAAATTACATATTAGGGTTTGGCGACTTTGACATGCGTGCTAAGAGTACGAGATCGAGGTGACTCCCAGGGACATATGAATCGCAACCGATTGGTGTCGAGAATAAAAATATCGGGTTCCAAGTGTGGCATTAGGGTTTTATACATTTAAGGCGTTTCGGTCGAGGGGTCGGCGGAGATGCAGCCACCCCATTTGTCGAGATAGACGGATATATCTCGAGAGAATATCTTGTAGGCATGATCGGCCGTAGCGTAAATCTTATGAAATATTAAATAAATAATTTATTTAGGTTAAAATTCATCGAATTAATGACCAATTGGAAGGCAAAACCTAGTTTTTTCATAATTAATTGATTTAGAAAATAATATAGGATTAATTTTTCTTTTTATTAATTGGAATTCATTACGATTTTAGGTACAGATAATATTTAAAGGTGTAAGTCGTTACTTAGCACACTTCTCCCGTGGATCGATATCCGTGCCGTACTATATTACTTGAGGCGACGCGTACACTTGCGCACATGAGGCGTGACACATTTTACATCAACGCTCTCGGCCTTTATCATGTGCCTTTATCACATGTGCGCACTATCCTGGTTAGGCTACAGTAGCGTAGTGTGTGTCCTGTGTTAGAGTCAATTTTGCTTCGGGGCGCAAGCTAAGCTCAGTGATGAGTGCCTAAAACACTCATGCCAACTTGAGCTGGTCTTACGCTTTTTAGTCAGATTTATGGCTTAAATTAAGCATGGCTTATGGCCCGACATCCACTTGCAGTGTGTGTGAACCGCAGTGGAACGGTTTTGATTCATTTTCAGATAAGAGGTGGAAGTGCATAAAGTCAATGGAATCGCCGCGACGTCCGACATCCCTACCGCCGTGATTTCGCCTCGCAAGGCGACGCTGGGTCAACAAAGGTAGAAGTCAACAGCAACGCCGCGACGTTCAACGCCGCGACGCCGCCATACCCTCGCTCTCTCCATCATTAAAAGCAAAAAGGACCAGAATTGAGGCATCGAGGATCGCATAAAATCCAAAGGCACTAAAATCGCAATGTTGTGCCGACTTTGATCTGAGAAGAGCCTGGCCATTTGTATTTTTCTTCTTTCGATAGTACCGATGTTTTTATAGATTAAATACCGTATTCTCATATTCGTGATGATCTAGATTTATACTCAGGTGTTGTTGAACCCTCGTCACGATTGCATGGATTAAAGATTGCATTTTATATTATTCAGTTGTTTATAATTTGTTAACATCTGCTTTATATATGTGATTCATTTACATGGTGATGTCTGGCCAACATTAGCGTGATTATATTGGATATCCGAGATTCGAGAGATGAAAATACCCAGGGATTTGAGTAGAGCAGCCTTCGGTTGATTCGATAAATAGAGATATTCCGATCCCGAGGGTGGCAATTAAGGTTAGAACATTTAAGCATTTCGGAGTATTGAGTTGGGGTAGAGATACACTCAACACTTACTAGCTAGATAGGGCGGATACACCTCGAGAGAGGGTATTTTTACAAGATCACCTAGCCATCAACAAATTATAAATAAACTGAATAGTATCATCTTTAGGAAATAATCCATCGAAAGTGGCAGGGGGAGACATAGCCCTAGTTTCCATTATACAGTAATTCATTAAGATTGATTAGTTTAGTTGAAATTCAGACATTAATACTCTGTCACCCAAAGCTAATATCCAGATAATATTCAAAAGCCAATCTCTATATTCAACACACTTATCCCCGTGGATCGATATCCGTACCATAGGTACACTATATTACTTGGGGCGACGAGTATCTATGCATAGCATATATACACACCACGCTTTATGCCTATTAGCCTCATAGCTTGGTATCAGAGCTTAGGTATACGAATACCTAGGGAGCTCGGGTTTGGGTAGCCATCACCACTTGGGTGGTTTGATGTTCGGTTTAGGTATGAGATTACCTAGGAAATCACGGGACAAAACTAGGACACTGCATGCATGTGTTGGTGTGTTTTGTGTGATTTGATGAATTTTGTGATTGTCGTGAATATATTATAACATGAATTGTTATATGTTGTATGAATTTGTGCTTAGTGATTAGCACTTAGTATGAAATAATTGGGGAGTTTATAGTGTGTAAAAACTGGAACAAAGAGAAGAAATGAAAAATAAATTTCATAAATTTATTTGGTTTAAAGGTGAAGAAAAATGAATTTTTAAGGTTTTACAGTGTAAAACTGAAGAAAATTGAATAAAATAATTTTTTATAAATTTATTAGAGTATTCTGGAAAATGAGAAAAAAAAAAGGTATATATATACTCTTGTGTTTTCCAAAGAATCGGAAATAAAATGAAAAAAAAAAGGTGTGTAGAAAATGAACTAGGCTACTGCCCATTTAAACATGTCGGGTCAATGATACGCTATCAGACGTGACACTGTGGTCGGCTCGCCAGGGAGCAGGCTAAAATCAGATTGCGGAGAGGTGATCAGGTACTGCACAGGAGCCGGGTGGCGTTTGTCGGTTGAATGTATTGCAAATACTATGCGCGCGTCAAGGTGTATTGCAATATAAAAGAGAAGAGGCTGGCTTGAGACTGTGTCACGATACAAATTTTGTATCGTGACTGAGGCAGCTAGGAGGGCTGTGGAGTGTATCGCAATACACTTCACTGTATTGTGGCCGCGTGGAGCCGGGCGCCGCGTGGCGTGCAAAGGACGGTAGCGCGGGGCGCAGATAAAGGATGCTGGGCACTGGGTACGCAAAGACGGGCGCCGCTGGGGGCGGCGGCATCAAGCAGGCTGACGCTGAGGCACGCCAGGCGAAAGCGCGCCGGCGACACACAGCGGGGGCCCGCCACGACATATTCGCGCGCCAGATGGCCCGGGTGCGTCTCAGGCGCCGCAAGCTGGGCCAAGTTGGTGCACCGTGCACTGCCTGGCCTTCGACATTTTTGACCCGCTTTGACTCGTGATCGCTTCGAGTCACGTTCATCACCCTAAATCTTTTTTCAAATAAAATTTTTAAATATTTAATAAAATAAAATAAAATGAGACAAAATTTTCGAAATTTTTTTTTTTCAAAAAAATGAAATTTTTGTTGATAAAAATGTTTTAAATGTATAATTGATTGCCTCAGACAATTGTAAAATGCAAGGACCATGTATACACTGATTTATGTGTATGAATAGTGTCCCTGGGTCGTGTTCGCCTTGTGAGATCGCATTGAGATTGAACTTGTCATTTAAATCGTATGGCTAGTCGGGAGGACAAGGACGGAGGGCGTTTTTCCAAGAGGTAATCGGGTCGACACCACCAAAGGTTTGACTGCAGGCTTTTACTCAGGTCGAGGTACTGCGCCGGGCCGCACGCACAGCTCGTATAATGTGTGTCGTGAGGTCCTAGTAACCTCCGCAGGTTTAGAAAGTGCATTATCCTCCGACATTCATGTGGAGAGATCCCCATGATGGCACATTGGTTTGCGTATAGAGAAGGTAAGAAGTTATGGAAATTACCTCTGACACTACTAAGATTAGACTAGCCGTGTTCCGGTACTTACAGAGTGAGGGCCCAAATATAATGAAATGGGCAAGAACCCAGAGACCCTGAGAGCCTTTGTAGGTGAGTTCTCCCCAGGGATTAGGCAAGAATAGTATGATATGTCGAGGTTGCGAGTTGAGATCCGACCTCACCCACGCTCGGACTTGGAGGATCATGGACATGTTAGAGTCTCGATGTCATCCTGGATGGATCGGTCGACAAATTTTTACAAGGTCGTTATCGTACTGTGAGCGTAGGAGGCCACGCCACACGCAGGACTGCACTGTGTGAGATTTCAGTGGGACAAAGATATTTTGGCCCTTATATACGAGTCCAGTGTCGTGGATAGTTAGCAGTTGGCTAAAGAGCCTTACCCTAGAGAACTAAGAGAGACCCGACTTAGATCTACCTCGAGTAGTGGTGCGAGTATGTGGATGTTTTCCGCATGAGCCACTCCCACTACTCCCATGCAGGGCTGCATCGCATCGAGTTACACCGGTACTTCACCCATCTCTATGACTTCGCATGGATGGCACCAGCTGAGTTGGTGTGAACTCTCGTAGTCTTAGCTACGTGCTACTAGACAAGGGGTTCATAAGACCGAGCACTTCACCATGGTGCGCTCCGGTGCTTTTTGCGAAGAAGAAGGACAAGACCCTTTGACTGTGCATTGATTACCATGGGGCTTGAACAGATTACTTATCAAGAATCTGGCACTCCATTACCGAGGATCGACGATTTGTTTGATCAGCTTGAGAGGAGCGAAATCTACCCCAAGATGTACTTTCACATTAGTTACCATCAGCCGAGTTAGGGAGACAGATATCCCAAGACATTGTTTAGACGCGTTATGGGCACTTTGAGATTTACGCAGATGTTCTTTGATTGATGAATGCGCTAACAAAGACTATGGGCCTCATGGCTAGGTATTCCAACCCTATTTAGATCAGTTTGTTGTCGTCTTCGTGGATGACATTTTGGTCTACTCCCAAATAAAGGAGCATGAGAATACTCTTCGAGATCAAGCATGTTTGCCGAGAGACCATTAACTATACGCTAAGTTCCAAGAAGTGCGAGTTTTGGCTTACTGAGATTTTTGGGTCACGTGGTGTCGCATCGAGTGTCAATGACTCGTGAGAAGGTTGAGGCAAAGCAGATGAGTCAAAGAGATCGAATACCGTCAATCTTCGAGATACGTAGTTTCGGGATAGGCTCGGGTATTAAGGTGAGATTCAGAATGGGTCAAGTTGTCCATTCGGGGACAGATCGTAGGACTCCGCTTATAGGACATGGACTCATGGTTGGGACTGCCCCACCACAGAGAGAGATCGAGGATGCCCTGAGAGCACTCCTGGATGCGGTGTCGTAGCAAGAGGGAGGATGTTCTCTCTCTAGTTCGGGAAGAGGCAAATGAAGACTCTCGGCTTTCACACGAGTTTTAGGACCAAAATAGGATTGGGCATAGAGACTGATTGCCCCGGCAGACAAGGATCCTAGGACTTTGGGACAGCGTAGCCTCTAGTTAGTCAGAGAACAGAGAGTATACGGTTCATCTCTCCACACCCTAATACGGGTCGAGGAACCGCCCGGGGCCTGTGGAGCTACACGAGCACTCCCAAAGAATACGTGACAGCGTGAGGGGCCGTAGAGTGTGGGCCTAAGCTCAGGATGTATCGTGAGTTGTGCAAATGGAAGGCAGTGGACCTTAGGGTGGTAGACATATTGGTTGTTGACGCCAGTTTGATAATGGATGAGTTGATAGCCCACTGGTTGTCGGTGACTGGGGACCTTAGCCGGGTTGTCATACCCGATATGACCTTGGATTTAGGCTTAGAGGTTAAGGCCTGAGAAGCCAGATTAGATGCCTTCCAGATATAGGGTGAGTTGACCCCGATAGGTCGGGATTATGGCGAGAGATCTTGAGATTCTCGCTCATGGTGGACCCCCGGATCGTGTCACAAGAAGGCATTATTGAGTACGTGTGCACGGCAGCCATCAGACGAGTCGTGGTGCACGGCATACTATTCACCACTCTTGGTGAGTGGGTTGAGTTTGTCTTAGGACTACGCTCCAATGAAGACTCATAGTCTCGATTCAAGAAATGGAAGAGTAATTAAAGTGTGTCTGCAAAGCAAAAGGGCCGTTAATCCCCTAAGGTGAGAACCTTGTTAGGGTAAAAGACCCGGGAGATACCTAATTTCCTCTTAGTGAATGTAAGAGGCTCGAAGTGTCGGTGCTATGTTAATCGAGATGAAAACACACGGTCGTTATCACGTAGACTTAGAGTTGGAGTGGATAGGAGTCTGAGTGACTCGAGATTTGAATACCCTTTGGCAATTGTATTGGGTGTTGCTGATTTCTGCCAGGCTCAAAAAGATATGGATGTCATTCATGACATGGATTAGGTTGGCGGTCCATTGGATTGTTTACCGTGGACTCGGGAAGGTCGCTGCCACACACCAAGCAAGGGTCAGGGTAGGCTACACGCTAAAAGTGCATTATATTACAAAGTTAGAGACACGCTATGAGCATACGCCTTAGGTCATAAGGGTAGAGGAGACTTGCCCTTAGTGGGATTCGCCACAACAACCGTTTATCGCGAGAGCTTGCACCATTCTCGAGGCATTGTATGGGAGGCCATGTAGATCACCGTTATGTTGGACTGAGCTGGGAAAGAGCTCCATCACGGGTCCCGATTCAATAGAGACACCTCGCAGAAGGTGAGCCTGATGATACAATGCCTTCTCACGCCAGCCGGTAGAAGAATCCATATGCAGAGGTGCGAAGGCATCGACCTGTAGAGTTCGAGGGTCGGGATCAGTTCTTCTCAAGGTGATGCCTAAGAGAGGAGGTCAGTTCGGCAAGCGAGTAAGCCATCGCCGAGATTTACTGACCTCGAGATACCCGAGAGGATAGGCATTGTAGCTGCATCGGGTTGGCTAATACTCAACATGTCAGATGTCCACGAGGTGTTTACGCCTCCATGCTCTAAGTATACTCCGATCCAAATTTCATGCGGATCGGGGATGATTGAGGCTGACACTTACGGGACCTTCGAGGAGTGGGACTAAAGCAGTATTTTGATAGCCGCGACCGTGTTTCACACGTTAAGACGCTGAGGCTAGTGAGGGCATATAGCGCATCATGGAGTGGAGGAGTTAATGGGAAAGTCGAGGACACGATGCGGCCACCTATCCCTTCCTCTTTCTTTCTTTGTTTAGGCAATCAAGGCACTAGTTAATGCTTAATAAGTAATGACGAAGCCATACTTGATGGAATGCACGCTGCATATGCATGTTGTGTTGTGATTGTCCCTAATTTCGACTTTAAATTCCTTCAAGGAGGAGAATGTAAGATCCGAGAAATTCCACTGAAAACAAAATCGTAATTTTTGCTTACAAAATTGTAATTTCGCCAAATAATAAATTTATTCTTCCGATCTCGGATGACGAAACGGATTTCACCGTTGGAATCGTCTCGCACCCGCGCCAGTACGCCGAATTTCGCTAAATTCCGCATACGAGGTGATACGCTTTTCGAGGCATCGCAGAATTAAAGCCGTAAGACGATATTTGATACGAAAAAAATCACATATAACATGTACCGCGCCAAGGCGGTACGAGTAAAACGATGGAAATGGACGTCAAAGAAGCCGGCGGTCAATAATCGGAAAAGAAAGAATGTAAAATGTCATTTTTGAATGTAAATGATAATAAGACAAAATTGTGAATAGTGTCTCATATTTCTCTTCAAATTGGACCAAAGACCAAAACGTGGGGAGGAGAAAGAGGATGGTGGCTATGGAGTTTTGAGGCTGCAGAGAAGCGTGTGCCTTCTCTAGATTTGGCGTGACCACCTTCTGACTGGGCTTGACAAGAAGGCTGAGTGCCACTTTACGCGGCGGCAGACCTAATGCTAAAATCTCGGTTTCAAGAGTTTTGACAAACCTCCATGAGGTAGGGCTTTTCCTACTTGAGTTTTACACTTTGTTTAAGTGTATTTACAATGTTTGAGTCGGACGCAGGCCGTGATTTGCTTGCTTTGACCTGGCTCAAAGCTTGGAACCGAGGTGGAAAAATTTTAGAAACCTATGACAATCCGTGACTGTCCACCGCTGCTTTGGTTGCTAGTTTCCAGCATTTATGTGTTAATGCATGCTTACGTGGCAAGGCCGGGATTTGGCCGAGACCGGTTCACAAAGTGAACCGGTGATTTGATGAGTGGACGGAATAGTAAACCTGAGGGTTTTACTGTTCATATGAATAGTGACATGAAACTAATTTTTGTGTGAAACCGTGTTTGGTCGAGTAATTCAAGTTGAATTGCTCGTATTTGATCATTAGCCCACGTGAGCTAATTTTTGGTGTAATGGAATGTTAAATTGCATAACATGTTTGTGTGATTTAAATTATGTGAATATATGCATGATTATATGTTTACATGTGTTATAAGGATTGAATTGGAATTGACATCATGCATTCCATATGCACTGCATCCTAGAAACGATGTGGATTTGGCGCATGAGGGTGTCTCTCGAGAATGGCTCAAGGGCTGGACTAATAGCCACACATCTGAGTCGGTCCATTACTTATATCGGAGGGTAGTCCATACAAAATATCAATCATTGGAGTCGGCCCAATTGATATATCTCGGAGGGTAGTCCACTAAATATAACATCTGGGAGATACCCACTACTTATATCCCGAGGGTGAAGTCCACAAATAAATATACCACACTTGTTGTAGAAAACAAATTGCTTCCACACGAGGCTTAGACAAGTGTGAGGGAGTCACAGGACTCCTGGGCTTATGAGTTGTTCAGTAGATACTAAAGTAGGATCATGCATTTGCTCTTGAATGTGTGTTACTTTGGAGCATTGTATATGCACTTTCTAGTGGAGAGGTAACCCATTTGTGGTGATTCCAATTATCGAGAATTAGCTTACCCTGTCAGGGAACATATTTGTGCATGTGGAGCGTGACAGGAGATTTCGTCATTATAGAGGTCGCTTTAGAAGAAAGCCGGGTTGTGGCTTTGGCTTCATTTTGTATACATGTATTAGAATTCTAGAATTTTAATATATGTTGTGTAAGAGTAAATAATTAACTCTTGTAACTATGGTACATAGTTGATATGTTTATGAGTATGTTTATGAGTATGGTTTTATGGGCCCAAGTGGCCGTTTTACTCATGTTATGGATTATATTGGATAGTTGGGATGTAAGGTTGTGAGATAAAATGCAAGGGCCCAAGAGGTCAGTTTTACCTTCAAGATAGTTGTATATGAGACCGTGGTCAATATGTTGATCGGGACAGTTATATACAGTTATGTATCCCGTGTAGAGCTCTCTGCATAAAGGAAATCCGCCCGATTTTCATGAAATGTAGTCAACCCGACATCCACTAGTATTCCGTGGGTTGACGGGTAGTCAACGGACCCCCGGGATTTGGGGCGTCACAGTTTTTCCCATATAGAGTGAGCTACGCCCAGTAGAGTAATTCCTACAGAGGCTACTCTCCACCTAAGTGCACATGCAATGTTCACATTCATATAAACATTCCAAAAATAAGAATATGCCAATTCTAACTTGGAATTATACATGCCATGCTATGAAATGAGATGAGAGTCACTCATGCACCATATCCCGAGTCTTCATCGACTCCCATCGCACAATGCAATGCCAATGTGTGATAAAAATCATTATCGATGGATTACATCCAATGATTTTTTTTAAAACATAATTCATTTGTTTATAAACCAAAACTCGTTGGATGTCATTCCTCAAATGATCATTTTATATATAAAACTCGTGTGTCTTTTCGGGCAGCAAATTTTCAGAGTCTCACCATAGGCCCCACACTCCTTGCTACACTTCGATTTTCAACGTTGGTGTATGAAACCAATAACTCGAGTCTTTCACTGAGGGAGCAGAGTTCAGCTCTTTTGGCTATTACTCGACACAAGTTTTTCTATTTCATACAACAATGTGACTCTGTTGGACTTCATCCAACGATATCGAGCCCACTCATCAATCACCAAATTGCGGTGTTTGATTTCAACTATGCACTCACATCCATGAAATGCGATGTTATAATGCACCATTGCATGTCAATGCCATGTCACATATGTAATAAATGCCATATGGACATTTTAATTCACACAATTTATCATAGATCATGGCAATTATATCACATGCATATAATCTCCAATTAA
The DNA here is from genome assembly GCA_016808115.1 of Tetrastigma voinierianum. NCBI lineage: Eukaryota > Viridiplantae > Streptophyta > Magnoliopsida > Vitales > Vitaceae > Tetrastigma > Tetrastigma voinierianum. The sequence continues at coordinate 41,187 of JAEQBH010000116.1, forward strand.
TCACTCACACTAATGTCAATACATTAAAACACATATATTAACATTTTATCAAACAACAACAACCAAACATGTTATCACAAAATCAAACAATAACACACTTAACCCTCAAGGTAAAGTGTGGCATGTAAAATGCCCACAAAACAGCCCAAACAGCCCCTTAATCGAGCATAAAAACTAGCTAACAAGCCCTTAAGCTGGCCATAAAACTGGCCAAACAAGCCCCAACCTAATCTTTCTTCATCTAAATGTTCTAAAAACAATTTTTGGGACATACTATAAACAACCACAAATCAATTCAAAAATCTGGCCACAGACGGTCCATAAAATGGCCATTAAAGCCGTCCAAAAACAGCCAAACAACCCCTTAGGGCATTAATACAACATCCTCCCTTAAACAGCCCAAAGGATGAAATTAAAACCAAAATAGGAAGAATCCCTACCTCTTGTAGCATAGTAGAATGGTAGGAGGTCTCGAGAACACCTCCTAAACCTGAAAACTTTGGTTTCTCCAAATATCCTCCTTTGGATCTTCGGTGAAATCCCTCATTTTTGGTACACACGCGTAGCCTTCTTCGAGGCGATGAACTTTAGTTCTTGGCCTAACGAATTTTGACAGATGGAACTCCGAGGATTGAAGAAAGAAGTCTTGGACTCTTTCTTTCTCTCCCCCTTGCTCTCTATGGCCAAACAACAGAAAATGAGCTTCTTTTTCCCTAAAATCTGTTTTTCTAACCTTATCTTTGACTTAAAGGCTTGACCCACGTCGCGCCACGTGTCTATAACTGTTTTGGGTCCGTTTTTGTCTTAAAACAATTTATTTCATCATGGGTTAAGTTCAAATTATTTTACATGAACTTTATTTGAATTATTTTTCAATTTCAATATTTTTCTCAAAAATCCAATTTTTAGGTTCCACCAGACACATGTCACCTTGAAAATCGTGAGAAATTCGACTATCTTAGAATTCAAAAAAAATCGTCTGGGTAACTAGATTTCACAAGACGAATCCAACAGTAAGGTCTGTTTTGTCATCCGAGATCTAGAAAATTTCTGTGTATGCAAATTTACATCAGCGTGAATTTATCGTTTTGCAATTTTAGGAAAAAAATCAAATTTACCTGTGTTTTACATTTTGACACCCGTCTCCCCCAAAAAAAAATGATATATCTAAAAAATGCATTACAGAAAAACAAGATCATAAGAAAAAACGGGGCTCAAAATGGACTCCGGATGAGGTTACACGCGCCCCACGCACTTGACCTGCTAGCGGGGAATGTGTGCCACATGTGGCATGTGCTGGAGGTCATATTTAACCTTCAGCAATGGGTCAAAATTTATGCAATTCGAGTCAAATGACCTGCTTATGACCCGACTTGCAAATCATTGAAAAAAGAATGTTTCTTGAACAGGATTTTGATGAGTTTTAATATTTAGGTTGTTTCTAACAATTCTAAGACATTTAATCATTAAAAAAAAAAAACTTAAAGATCTTCACATTTGAACAACAAAATTCGGCTTTAAACCTCCATAGCCAAGAGAGATCCAAAATTATATTTTAACACCTTATTTCGGCCTCATTTTACATGTATTTTACGTAATCAATAAGAAATCTCTACAACAATTAATTGAACAAAAATCCTCACAATCTTGCTCAACTAAAAAAATATAAAACCAATAGATTTAGGGTTCATACCCATAAAATCAGATTTTCAATTTCTCCCAAATTGAGCCAAAAACCGAAAATTGATGCAACATATCAACTAAGATATATGTAAACAACGAGATCCAAGAGTTTAATTTGAGTAAAACATAATAATTTGTACAAATAAAAATTTTATTGAATATTTGAACAAGAAAATTCCTAAAATTTGAAAAACAAATTACTCCCAATTTACCCAACTAAATTGCACATATAATATATCGATTTGAAGCTTATAACAAGATGAACAAAAGGCATAGAGTTTCACAATTAAACGAAACAAAAATCCATGCACAATCATGAATCACAGATTTGGCTCTAAAATGCAAAAATAAAAATTTTATTTTCAATTGTAGATCCTAAATCTAGCTTTGATACCACATGTAGAATAATTTATCATTTAAATGAATAAAGGATGTTGACAATTATAGAAAAATTACAATGAATAACATACCTATTTGAGCCATCACAAATAATTGATTATTGCAGCGGATTACAAACTAAGTATTCCTCTCTTTTAAGGATCCTGCATTAATAGCTATATGGTCTAATGGGAAAAAACCATTGATCTAGACTAAAAAGGGACTTAGCTTTTATACTCAATATTGGTTTCTCAATGGGCTCTCATTAATAACTATAGTGGCTCAATGGGAAAAAACCATTGATCTAGACTAAAAAGGGGACTTAGCTTTTATACTCAATATTGGTTTTTCAATGAACTCTCTCATAATAGGCTTACACTTGCCACTCAACTGAGTTTCTACCAAAAAAAGATGTAAAGCCCAAAATTTGATCACTAGTTAATTGGGGTAATTATAAGGTAATTATACGAGACTATCCATTAACTGGTTTTTACTAAACAAATTATTCCATATGAAAATTCTTCCAACAACCCTGTCCCAATACTCCCTCCCCATGATCTTATTCCCTCCTTAGAAATCTACTCCATCGGAAATATCCACTCCCGGTCCCGAACCCTCGTTTCCTCCGCTCAACTCTTTCCATACGCACATCCCCATTACCTCGTTCTCACGATCTATGACCGACTCTCATTGTCGGATCGTCTATGTTTGTCGAAATCCGAAAGATGTGTTTGTCTCTTTGTTTTATTTCGTACAGAAAATGAGAGATAAGAAGCTACTGTGGGACATTTCCTTTGAGAAGTTTTTTGAGCGGTTCTGTGAAGGGACCTGTTCATACGGACCCCTGGGGTTCTGGAAGGCGAGCTTAGAATGGCCTGAGAGGGTGATGTTCGTGAGGTACGAGGATATGAAGAAGGATCCCTCGTTTCATCTCAAGAGGTTGGCGGGGTTCATGGGCTACCCATTCTCTGTAGAGGAAGAAAGAGAAGGAGTGGTGAATGAAATTCTAGAATTATGCAGCTTGAGAATCTTAGGAATTTGAAGACGAACAAGAGAGGGGGAGTGAGTGCAGCGGGGATTAGCATGGAGAATCATACATTTTTCAGGAAGGGTGAGGTTGGCGACTGGAAGAGACATTTAACTGCGGAGATGGCGGACCGCCTTGACAAGATCGTTGACCAAAAGTTGGCTGGTTTTGGTTTGACCTTCCTGAGTTCTTATCTGTTTCACAATTAATGCGTCTATTGAACTAAGTTTGCTGTGTTTTATTTTCATTTAATGAATCTTTCCTCAAGCTCACATTTCTTGTGTTGGAAACCTCAGTATTCTTCTATCCACATTGCTATAATATTTTGGTATGAAATTGTTTCACTTTATAACTAAGTCCTCATAGTTTTATTTGGAGGCTTCTTCCCCAAAAGTTTTCATACCAATTTGATCTTGTTTATGCTTATAAACTCATAAGTCTTTCTATTCTTAACTGATGTTGAATATTGCGGTACTTCAAAGCTATACTCACTAATCCTCCTTCGAATTAAAGTTCAACGCGCAGGTTCTCTTCAAAATTGGATTTTCGTCTTTACCGTGGTTCAAGCATACCTATATGAAACATTACTTGCTATGGCCTGCTGATCACCAAATTCCATTTTGTTCGCATCCTCTACATTGTTAAGCCCGAATGACGCCCGATATCACTTGTTACAGGATCTATGGATCCAATTCGAATCCACACGGTGACGATATCGTCCACTTTGGTTCTAAACCTCGCTCGCTTTGTTTTTGGGCGCCCCAAAAGCCTTGTACCAACTCGGACTTGCTCATGGTTATAAACTCATAACATTTCAATTTCTAACTAATGTGGGACATTGTGAGACTTTAAGCGCACACCCAATAGTTTGATTATTTAGTTTCTTTAACCAAATCCTCTTCATAATAATAATAATAATGTTATTTTTAAAAGGGGAAGCAAAATACTTTCTTGGAAAATCTATATCCGGAATGAGAAATAAGAATGAAGAATCCCTTTCCAATCTTATTTTTTATAGAATGGAATTAATAATGGATATATTCCTAGTGTTTGATTAGCTTAGTAATCTTATACGAATGATTGCTTATTTCATTCACCTTTAGTAATTCTAGAAATTGAAATAAAAATAAATAAATTGAGAATAATATCATACTACATGATTTTAATTTAATTTTTATTTTATTATAAATAAAATTTTATAATTTTTACTAAATAATATATAATTTAAAATATATAACCATAAAAATTAATATAACACTATATACAATATTTAATCATTAATTTCATAAATATATCTATACTTATTTTTTCAATTTCCCTCATTTAGAAATATATTTAAGAAATATTACAAAAATATTTTAGTTTATTAAAAATTAATTTATTAACTTTAGATCTATTTTTGTTTTCATTCATTTATTATTATATTATAAGTGATTATTTTTCTTAATTTCATCTTCTTCATTTTCAAAAGTTTGAAATTCGAGGCGAGCACAATTCTCAACTCTAATAATACACACAATAATAAAATAGGGGCCGGTGTCAGAACATTTTCTTGAAGGATTTTGTTACATTTAATTTCATATGCCAGTCTTTGGTTTATCATTTCATGCTTTCAAATAATTGAAATTTGAGACGGGGTTTCTTGTTGGTGTTGTTTTTGACAACTTCCCCAACCTCATGTTTTTGAATGCTTTCATCGCCAGAATTGCCTAAGATAGAAGAAAATGTCATCGACCCACTTCCCAAACCATTCCAATTTTAACGTTATGCTTGTATATGACAAAAATTAAGAAATCAAAATAGATGTTAATAAGATATGACTTAATGATTAAAGGGTAGGGAGACATAGGAAAGGAATTGTGCTCGAGTTTCTACTTGAATATAATATTACAATATTATAAATGCAACGATCAGACATATAAAAAAAAAAACAAAAAAGAAAAGAAATCAAAACTAGATTTTTTTTTTTTTGAAATCAAAACTAGATTAATGGACATTATATATTAGAATCCATCATCCTCTAAAACAATGAACAAAGAGAGTATAAAGAAATCATATATTAGGAGCTTCCATGAAAGGTTAATAAACGAACCAGTAACTTCTAACAATGAGTTCCAAAAATAAACAAGATAAATACATAATATTTTCCCCCTTTTCTCAATCTCTTTTTCATTAGCATTCCAAAACTTTAATGCTATTTATAATTAGATTTAGATGCTACCAAAATAAAAAGAGTCTAAGAGTCTAATATATGGGCTTAGGAAATTTTCGTGAGTTAGGATAAACACCGACCCATAGATGAGAGTTGATATTGGATCATGAATGCAGACAACAAAACGTCACATTTCATTTTTTATAATCCCATTTTGCTTTGTCTTTTCGGAAGGGGGTAGTTGGGTAGACGGGAAGGAAATTGACATTTTAAATTATTGCTCGGCTAAATTAATATACGAGGGTTCTACCTAGGATGCGGGAGCGATTCTCGTTCAGTAATGGACACGGAGAAAGAAGAGTAAATCCTATAAATTATTAGATATGATTTGACTAATTTAATTTAGAAAGTTACATATGTGACAAATGTATACATATATAACTCACGATTCTAATATAAATGATGATGTAGTGCAATCTTCATACACAAAATATAAGATAATTGTCAACGTCCACATAGATTTGTTTATGTAAAATAATTGTAGTGTTGATAAGATAGAAATGATGTTTGTAATAAAACGTTGTCAAATAGTTTATAAAAATACTTTACAATCATTCTGATGAACTGAAAATGAGTTTAATCAATTCACCCATGGAGGACGAAGGGAAAACTTGAAACTTGACAAACTTTAATATATTTTGATCGATTGACATGCTTTATATCACCTTTTATTGGATAAAACGTTATTAAATGATCTGTAAAAGCACTTTGCAATCATTTCCAAGAATTGAAATTGAGTTTAATCTACCACCCATGAAAAGTGAATGACGGAGAGAAAACTTGAAACTTGATAAATTTTATTTTGTTTTTTTCATCAAACACCATTTGTATCACCCTTTATAGGATAAAACGTTGTCAAATGGTCAACAAAAAGGCTTTGCAATCATTTCGATGAACTGCAAATAAGTTTAATCTATCACATGTGAAAGGAGAAGGACGGAGGGAAAACGTGATATGGATAAGCTTCTGTATGTTTTTTTGGAATGACACCCTTTGTATAGAGGAGATAAATGACTCTCTACCTTCTCGAATATCAACTTCTCTAATAATTCTATTCACATTTTCCAACCACGACCATGTCACGCTTATTAGTTTTGATTTTTCATATTATTTATGACATACAATAACTTTAAAACATGCTTATAAATTAAAAGGCAGCATACCGATTAGAGTATACACTGATCATATCTCGCGATCATGATGACTAGTGTTGGCCTTGTGAAGAAATCAATGATGGGAGAAGATTATGAAGATGAGAAGGAGAGAGCCTTGAAAAGATACAGGGATATCATATCAACGCTTCCGAAACAACAAGGCTGGAGCGCTTCGGAGAAAGTGTATCAGTATGAAGGGTTTTGGATACCATTGGAAGCTTCCATAGAATCAATCATGTGGACGCAACAATACTTCAAACCACGTCGGGAAGAAGTCCTTCTTGCCACCCTTCACAATCTGGACTGGCATGGTTTAACCTCTCTTGACTTTCACTCATGAATCAGACTCCTGTGATGATTTGTACTTACGACACATCCCGTGCTCACTACTCCTCATGATCTTGTTCCCTCTTTGAAGGCTACACTCCACCGAAACATCCGGTTCCCGGTCCCAAACAGCAGATGATGATCCTCAACTCTTCCATACCCACATCCCCTTTACCTCGTTCTCACAACCTATGATCGACTCTCAGTGTCGGATCGTCTATGTCTGTCGGAATCCGAAAGATGTGCTTGTCTTTCTGTTTTATTTCCTACAGAAATTGAGAAACAAGAACCTTCCACCCATTTCCCTTGAAATGTTTTTTGAGCGGTTCTGTGAAGGGACCTGTTCGTGTGGACCCTTCTGGAATCATGTATTGGGATTCTGGAAGGCAAGCTTAGAATGGCCTGAGAGGGTGATGTTCGTGAAATACGAGGATATGAAGAAGGATCCCTCCTTTCATCTCAAGAGGTTGGCGCCTTGGTGGAGTTCGTGGGATATCCCTTCTCTGTGGAGGAAGAAAAGCAGGGAGTGGTGGATGGAATTCTAGACATGTGCAGTTTCGAGAATCTTAGGAATTTGAAGACGAACAAGAGAGGAGCGGCTGCACTGGGGATAATTAGCATTGAGAATCATACATTTTTCAGGAAGGGCGAGGTCGGAGACTGGAAGAGACATTTAACGGCGGAGATGGCGGAAAGCCTCGACAAGATCGTCGAGCAAAAGTTGACTGGTTCTGGTTTGACCTTCCTCGACTCCCTTTGAGTCCTCATCTCTTCGCCCGTGGTTTACTCCTTGTTGCTTCCAATAAGTTTGCTGTGTGTTTTAATTTTCATTTGATAAGTGTTCCTTGCACATTAATTGCTCAAGCTGAGTTTGTTTGATAATTTTCATTTCTTGCTCATTTGCTAGAGCTGTCTAGGGAGGGAAGGGTCTTTGTTGGAGTTCAAGTGATAATTTACTATATTATAATAAAATATTTAATTAAATAATAAATTAGGAGTCAATGACGAAGCCAAAAAAAAAAAAAAAAAAAAAAAAAAAGTGGTGAGATGATTAAGTCCCTTACTTTCAAATTGGATGTGAAGGGTTAAAACGACCTTTATGCCGCCGGAATGTGCATGGGAGCTTGCCTGGTCCCTACCCACCGGTTCGCACCTGGGGACTACCTAACCCCTGACTTTCTACTTCCTTAGTGCCCAACTGACACGTGACTGAGAGCCTGAAGACTCTGCAATCTTCCCATGAGAGCTCTTGGATTCTCCATGGTACAGGAATTTTTCTTTTTGTATAAATAATTTTGTCATATTCAATGTCATAAATCAGGCTTCTCATGAGCTCTTTGAATTGATTTTGCGTTGTTCATCATTTTCCATGCTTTCTCTGCAGGATCATACGAGCATGCTTTGTTGGTGTTGTCTTTAACAATTTCACCACCTATTAGATTAATTTATTAATCATAGTCTAAGTATAATCATATTATAATTTTAATTATATAATTTTAGAGTCATTTATAAGATAGTTTAATATTAATTGGCTATAGGTTTACGATTATATTTTCTTCATTGCTTTGGGAAACCCATTAAACCAAAGCCCAATTATTTCATTTTGTTGTATATATATAAGTAAATAAAGCCATAAAATTTTACAAAGGTTTGGTTAAACATGCTTTAGGGAAAAGGAAAGAAGTATCTTCAACCATAACCTTTTTTTGATCTCACTCCTTACAAATTTGAGAAATTAATGATGACCAATAATTTCAAATCTATGTCAAGTATGTTTTCTACACATTATAAATTGATATGTTTCTTTGTTTAATAAAATTATTATTTTATAATATATTTATTGAGTCTTTTGATTATTGATCAATTATTTTTGGACTCAATAAATACTTTTGATCTTATAAAATAATTTAGCAATCGATATCAAGACCTATTTAATTAACATTGAATCTGACAAATTTGTTTCACTATATTTTTTGGGTTTTATTTGAATGTGTTATCGGTCTCAAAACTATGCTATGGAAAGTAAAATCACTATCGAGCAATTCATGTCATTTTCTCTTTCTTTTGTTATTTGTTTTGGTTTCCAATAGATTTCAATCATGAAATCTTTTATTATTATTTTTATTTTGACATCAATGATAACCATGAGAATAGAAAAAGGATATCAGATTTCCATCATGTTTTCTTATTTTTTTATTATTTTTTTGTTTATTTGATTGTGAATAGCAATTACGATTTATTTATGAGAACAAAAAGAAAAGATATAATTTTAATCGGTTTAATTCATTTACGTGATTGAGAAGTTTTTTATTTTAAAAAAGTATACATATTAAAAAAAGGACATGATGGGCTCGACTTTAATTCCATGAGATATCAATTTTTTAACTTATATATATATATATACTATATATATATATATATATATATATATATATATATATATATATATATATATATATATCATTGCCATTAATGAATTAATTCCATTTCGATTATTTATTTATTTGATAATGTATGAGAAAGCTATACTTTCATCTTTGCACTCGCTTGACTAATCTTAGAAGGAAAGATCGAATTTATTTTGCTTTTGATTTATCCCTTTCTTCAATTGACTGATAAAAGGTTTTAAGGAAATAAATAAAATAAAATATTATTCGGTTTTGTTTATTAATTTCATTTTTTTTGGGATTTGTGATGAGGTATTTTTGAAGCTAAATTTTACATTTTTGTCCTCACTTTTACTTTTCTATTACATTAAGAATTAAATTTGGTTATGGAACAAAAAGTTGAATTGTTTTACCCAACTTTGTAATAATTTAACTGTTTTTTTTCTTTCACATATTGCTTTTGCAATTTATGTTTGTACAATTTGTAATTACTTATAACATTATATTATGAATAAGATTATTATTATTAGTATTGCGCTTGGATAAAATTTGAGAAATATTGAATGCTTATAAATTTGCCTCTAGTGAATATGAGCATGTCGGATATTTTTGGAATTGATGTTGTAACTGTTACTTCTCCCGTTTTGCGCATTAATTTTGCTAAGATCCATACAGATAGTGAAATTGTCCTATTGATGATTTTATTATTTGGTAGGATGTTTAGTTTGGTAAAGAAATTTCATTAAGTGTCATGAACCCCGTAATTTTACTACCTTATTGGTGGGAAATTGACGCATTTGGTGGTGATGGCTGGTGAATTGCTTTTACATGTGTATGAGTTTTTTTGTATTTTATAGACTCTAGTATTTGGTAACCACTTTTGTGGGTCATTTGGTAAGCCAAAGAATGAAGCAATTTGCATGTCTTTGTTATACATGTATTTTTGACATTGTTCTCTTGTTTATTTTTCTGATTTGAGATTTCCTCTGTTCTTTGCCATCCACAAAACTCGATGGGACTAATTACAAGAATATAGGAAAAATGAACTATCGATAATCATTGGGTGAATATTTGTTTGAATCAATATCATTTATCATGCCATCTGACACTTTACATTGGTTAGTGATTGGTGCTACCATTTTAAAACTGCGATTCTATGCAAGAGGTGATAAGCAGAAGAAGTCCAACTAGTTTGGAGTAGTACGTGTACATGGGAGACGATACAAGAGTCAAAGTTGATTTTCTGGGAGTTGTTAGATTGCATCTTAGTATAGGAAATTTTCTGGAATTACAGGATGTGGCGTACATACCCTCGATTAGAAGAAATTTGATATCAGTACCTATTTTGGATAGACTTGGATTTAGTTTTATTTTTGGAACTGGACAAGTTAAATTGTACTAAGATTCACTATTGATGGGCACTGAAGTACTTTGTGGAAATCTTTACAGATCATAGTTGTTTGCTTTGCCTTCTGTTTCTGCTACCCTTCATGTTAATACTACTAGTAGCTCCAAACGTTTGAGATTGAATGAAAAGTCTTCTATTCTTTGGCACAAGCACTAGGTCATATTTCTAGACAGAGAATTAAGAGATTAATTAAGGATGAGATTATTCTGGATCTTGATTTCTCAGTTTTTGACACTTGTGCCTAATAAGTATGTTCCTAAGACTCCATATGAGCTATGGTCACAGAAGAAGCCTAATCTTCGTCAATTCCATGTTTGAGCGCAAGGTGAGGACCTCTGACCCCTGATCAGAAACTTGATCAAAGACCATTAGTGGGTACTTTATTGGTTATTGTGTGGGATTAAGAGGTTCTAGGTTTTGTTGTCCGTCGCACACCACCAGATTGATTGGGTTAGATCGAGTTATCTATTTTAAGGGTGATGCGAAATTACGGGCACAGGGTCGAAATTGTGTTCAAAGAACACCTAGTTTTTATTCCTATGCTTATTGCTTCTGCTCCGATCTCTAGCCTTGTTGTTGACTAACATCCAGTAGCCACTACCAATGATGAACCAATTGAGGATGTAGATCCAATAGCCCTAGATGTAGCCATGGATATACCCTTGAGAAGGTCAGAGATGCGCGTAGGCCCATAATTTCAGATGACTACATTGTCTACTTAAAAGAACATGAGTATGATGTGGGTGATGTATAAGATCCGACTACTTACAAAGAAGCCATTATTAGTCCTCAATCAAACTTTTGGATCAATGAAATGAAAGATAAGATGACTTTTATGTCATAGAATAAAGTGTGGAGCTTGGTAGATTTTCCAAATGGTTGCAGACCTAGTGGGTGCAAATGGGTGTTCAACACCAAGCGCGATGCTAAGGGACAAGTAAAGAGATATAAAGCAAGATTAGTGGTTAAGGGTTACAATCAACGAGAAGGTATTGATTTTAAGGAGACCTTCTCTCCTGTGTCCACTAAAGACTCTCTACGCATTATTATGGGTGTAGTAGCTCATTTTGATTTAGAGTTGCATCATATGGATGTGAGGACAACTTTCTTGAATGGAGAGTTAGTTGAGGATGTTTACATGTCTCAACCTATTGGTTTTGAGGAAGTTGGTAAGGAACACATGCGTTGTAAACTCCATAAATCCATTTATGGGTATCTTAAGTTTGATGAAGTTGTCATTGCCAATGGTTTTAAGGAGAACATCGTCTATCAATGCATATATATGAAGGTTAGTGACGGGCCAAAAGTGAGTGTGTAAAATTAGGTGGGAAGTGCAAACCCATGTGTGCAAGTATACGCGTCGAGTTGACGTAGTGTAGTGGTTAGTCAAGCGTCGTTCCCTCGAAGAGAAGCGTGTTGATTACTGATTTAATGACTTCGACAATATTTGGATCTAATCCTAAAGCGGTGCGACTAAATTACTTGAATTAATAGCTTAAAATTGAATGTATTGAATTATATCGTGTGAAACCCTAGGGTTTTACCGTCTCCTACCACATGATAGATGTCAATCCAGTGAGACTTATTAGTATTCATATGAGTTATGTTGGCGGGTTGATCTTTCCTGGTCTTCTCTCTCGAGATATATTTTTATCTCGTCGGTGGGATGTATTGCATCTGTCTCGACCCCTCGACTCCGAAATGCCTAAATGTGCAAACCCCGGTGTAGCGCCCCCAACTCGGCATAGGGTGTCAAAATTGAGGGTCATTTTTTTTTCACATATAAACTTTAAGCTAGTTCATTCATATAATGTTAAACAATTAACTTGTATTATGATACATGCTTGACGGAATACAAAATATATATATACAAGCTCCATATGGAAGTGTTCAACATTTACAATATTTACATTGGTTTACAAATTTCATATACAAGTAGACCTAAAGGTCTTCCGGTGGGCACCTATTGATGTGTGGCCTTGTTCATGAGTATTGGATTGCTTACGTCCTGCGGTTTATCTTGCGGCACCTACACAGTTGAACACCCGTGCTAAGCTTTCGCTTAGTGGGTAATACACATGGATGACCTCTATTAAGGGTCTACCATACTTCTATACAAATGCATATAACACATATAACATTTCTGATTCTTATCATTTCTCATATATATATATATCTTTCATAACCAGTTTCATTTCTTATCATCTTCCATATACTTTTCATGTCATCTTGTACTTTACTTCTTGTTCTTGTAACTGTATACTATCATCGCACTCATATCATGTCATTTATTCTCTGTATTTCATTTGCATATACTTGTCACTTTCTTTTATGTTTCATGTCTGAATAAACCTTAGAAGTGGATCTGGAAACTATAAAGGGCCGAAGGCGTACTCCTTGTGTGAAGCAGGTGGTCTATAAGGGCGAAGTATTTATTATCATTGTGCGAGACAATGACCATCTGCAGGGCGAAGTGTACTCCTTTGTGTGAAAGCAGTGGTCTATAAGGGCCAGTAGTAATGGTGACCACTGGGGCCCACGGTGATCGAGCCGAGATCACTATCTCATCGACCCGAAGCGGGGGCCTCGATATCGAACTTATCTGCGGACTTGTTTTCCTAATAGGCATGCCCATCTATCCCTCTACCAGGTTCTAAGCAGACAATCAATATGTATTTTATATTTAGTATATATCTCATATTCCCGAATAATTATTGTCATTCGGTAATCATATGTGATATATATACAATCATTTATTCATATCTTTTCATTTTCCATATCTCATTATATGCATAAATAACTATGCTTACACACAGTAGTGCCTCTTTGTTTTTCATGTTTCCAGAACTAATATGAGTTCCAATCTTATCAAGCTGTCTATTGATGAATTCTTGACTCAATGGGCTTTCCATAAGTCCCAAGAACACTTTCGAATCGAAGTTCGGACGGAAGGGTTATGACGCCCAGAGTTGGAGGTCATACGTGGTGGAAATCTGGCCGGACGAGCTGACCTGACCTGGACAAGCTCGATCTATCATCTTGGTCTGACATCTAATATCTTCCTTAGGAATATGGATGGATTCTTGACTCCATGGGCTTTCCATAGAGTCCAAGAACACCAAAATCGGAGTTGAGCTTGAAGGAGATATGACCTTCGAAGTTGGAGGGTCATGCGTAGTCAACCCGGACGAGCGACCTGAACTGACAGGCTGACCCTGACCTGGACGAGCTCAAATAACATCTAATATCCTCCTCAGGCATATGAATGCTTATTCTTGACTCAATGGAACTTCCATATAGTCCAAGAACACCAAAATCGGAGTTCCAAGCGAAGGGGAATATGACCTTAGAAGTTGGAGGTCATGCGTGGTCAACCGGACAGAGTGACTGAGATTGACAGACTGACCTGGCCTGGGCCGGGCTTGATGTAACACCTTGGTCTGATATCTAATATCCTCCTCAGGCATATGAATGTATTCTTGACTCATGGGCTTCCATAGAGTCCAGAACACAAATCGGAGTTCAAGCGAGAGGAGATATGACCTTAGAGTTGGGGGTCATGCGTAGTCAACCTAGGCAGTGACACGGGCGGCAGTGACCTCCTACGAGGACGAGGTCTGCCGACCTCTGAGGATGAGGTGTGCTGGCCTCCTGTTTGTGCTGTGGGAGTGTGCTGACCTCTTCGCGTAGGGATGTCTTGACCTGCATTTGCGTGAGGTCTGCTGACCTCTGCTGCATGAGGTCTGCTGACCTCTGTTGGACGACCTCTATGGCTGACCTCTCACCCGTTTTGGTATTCGGAGTAAAAGACCATAACTTGGTCTACAGAAGTCCAAATTGAGAAATTCAAAAGCCTAACATCAAGTTCATTGATGTGGTTACAATTTACCAGAAGAACTTACTGCCAAATTCCCTTTATTTCTTACTCAAAAACCCGTTCTAAGTTCTGGTTAGTTATTGCGGAATTTGCAGACTGACCCGACCAATTTGGTGGGCTGACCTCGATAAAAGACCTGCTTGGTCTACAGAGGTCAAATCGAAATTAAAGCTAACATCAAGTTCATTGATGTGGCTGTGAATTACCTAGAAGGACTCACTTCTAAATTCCCTTGTTCTGACCCAAAAACTCGTTCTAAAAAGTCCGAGTACACTGCATATACAGTCAAAACTAGGGAATTTTCTTGGTTTTCAACTTACCGCTGAACCTTCCTAAAACACATATCTAGGATCCTTAGAGCTCTTCTCAACAATCCTAACAAGAAATGAGATTAGGAGTTTCAAATTGACCTTACACAAGATAAGGTTCCAAACTATGTATCTAACCTTTCTAGACCAAAACAACACAAATCCTTACAACCCAAGACATGTATCCATATTCAAATTTAGTAATTCCATACCTGTGATCTTCTCTTTTCTTTTCCTTCTTTCTTCTTTTCTTTTCTCTTCTTCTTCTTCTTCTTCTTCTTTCTCTTCTCTTCTCCCTCTCTCCAAGACCAAAATGAGATATTTATTTTGGTCTTATCCCTTTTTATTACACTTTCTAGTCAAAGGAGGAAACTTACTCCCTCTTTCCTTTAAGCCACTTGTCTCTTCCACAATTTTCTTCATTATTTCATTCTAATATCTTTCTTTTATTACTCTTTGGTCCTTCAACTCTCTATTACTCTTGATTTACCTTATGCATATTCCTACTTTGGCATATGAACTATTAAATTTGACCCATAGGTCTGAATTGTAGTAACTTAGTAATTTACCCTTAAGCTATTGTATTAATTCACGTTCTTGCTTATTTTATTTTTATCTTTAATTTATTTCGGATAAATACTTTTACTTTTATTATACCTAAACATGTTATCAAAGCCGTTAGGGTATAATTTGAGGTATTACACCCGATTAATACACTTGCGATGCGGAATTTCTCTATTCTTTGACTACCCAATCTTGGCTAACCATGTCACTGAAGTTATCTTCTCTCGATCTCAAACTCCTAAGCTTTAGCATGTCAGTTGGCAGACAATAACATGTAATTAACGAATTAAAGCGAACATATGAACTCGCAGTAATATTCAAATAAGCCCAGCGAAAATCAATCCATCACATTGTGGTTAGGGTTGGCAAAACCTAGAAAAATTAGTTCATCATATTATTCATTGGGATTGAAGAGTGAATCATGAAGTAGGTTGAAAGGAAAAATTACGAGAAAACTCCGTCTTGTGATCTTTCCCGGGTCGTCGATCTTGATTTCTCTCTTGTCTCTCCTTCTTCTTCTGATCAATCCCCTTTTTAGCGAAAAATCTTCCCTTTTATACCTCGAGGCGCGGGCCCATCAATGGCTTAGAAAAATTAGGGTTCTCTTGAGTTCTCGTTTTGGAAGGGGACCTCACTATCTGTTGTGGCCCGAGAAAGGTTGCTTCAATTTGTGTAGCCGAGACCCACCAATGTTTGGTCTTAGTGTTGTTGTGAAGGGTCTTCGACGGTGAAGTGTAGCCGTGAACCCGATGCCTTATTGTTACGCCTTTTTTGTCATTTTTGCTTATGTTCTGTTTTTCTATCTTTTAGCTGCCCTTTTGATTCCAACATCGCCATATTCTATAGAACAATATAATATGAGGGATTAGTGTGATATTAATGAAAAGCACATGAATTATGCATTTGCTACTCCGAGCACCAGGAATTCAAGTGAAAATCTGCATTAGGAATAACGATAATGATATAGGTTAAGCACATATTATATCAGGATTCCATATTAACCAATTTCAAAAAGTCGAAATTTACCTTGATTGTTTAGCTTCGAACTTGCACTAGGTCGGTCTCGGTTGACGAGTAAGCCGAGCCCCTTTATGATCTTTCGATAATTTTTCCCGAGAGGTCTAATGCGGTTGTGTGATCTCCAATGCATGGTTGGTGTAGTACCCCCCCGAGGCAGATCAAACTGCCCTATTGGAATAGCTTAACCGCGGAAGGATGAAACGCACCCGATTTATTCACTTTAGCTACTCATAAGGGGATTAACTCTAGGATAAATTCAGGAAGAGTACTAGTACCAAGAGGTTTTAGGTGAGGGGTTCTGTGGCGGGGGGGATCATTGACTCCCCACCCCGGTTGGTTAAGGGCACGGCATTCAATTCCCTAGAACTTCTCGAACACTTTCGGCAACCTGAGGTCCTAGATCATGTAGATCATCCATCCTCACATCCCATGTAGCGAGCGTGTCCGATGGCTCTGACGGTTGGTTCGGGCATTAGGCTTTGAAAGCCCCTCGAGATTTGTGCAGAGATTACGATTGGATAGTCCACATTGTTATTATTATTTTATTTTATTTTAATTAATTTATTTATTTTTTATTTGGGGCTCAAAGGTGAACCTCTTTTTCTAGGGTGTCCGTCGCAGGTGTTTACTTCCTAAGGTTCGTAGGGCTCTTGTATGTGGGTAGTCGGGAGTCGAACATACCGAATATCACGTGTGTGTGTGTGTGCGAGGATAGCCTACTTGGGGTGGGTTCTTGAGATCTAAAGGGTGGCGGACATGGTTAGTCTCGACTACCTGCTTGATCCTATTGTCAAACAACCTCGAGTCCTGCTCCATTGAACATGGGTTGTTTTTGCGGTCTCTGACTCCCTTTTGTTGCCATCATGCTCAAAAATTAAATGGGGATACTCAATATTAATATTCAAATAAGCGGCGAAAATCAATCCATCACCTTGTATGGTTAGGGTTGGAAAAACCCTAGAGAAAAGAATTAGTTCATCATATTATTCATTACAGATTGAAGAATTCGAATCATGAAGTAGGTTGGAGGAAGAACTGCAGAAAACTCCGTCTTTGCGATCTTTCTTGAATCCGTAGATCTTGATTTCTCTCTCTTGTCTCTCCTTCTTCTTCTCAATCCAATCCCCCTTTTTGCTTTGAAAAATCTTCCCTTTTATACCTCGAGACGCGGGCCCATCAATGGCCTAGAAAAATTAGGGTTCTATGAGTTCCCATTTTGGAAAGGGGACCTCGTTACGCAGCGGCGAAGGTTGCTTTGCTTGGCCGTGCATGTAGGGCCCACTTCGCCGCTAGTCTTCGGGTTATTTGCTGCGAAGGGGTCTTTGTAGCGTGAGAAGTGCTTCACGCGAACGATAGCACTATCTTTGTCGCATTTTGTCATTTTTGCTTATGTTTTGTTTTTCTATCTTTTAGTTGCCCTTTTGATTCCAACATCGCCCGTATTCTATGGGGAAATGATATAATCTGAGGGATAGTGTGATATTAATGAAGCACATTGAATCATGCATTTTAGCTATAAAGCACATTGAGAATTCAACTGAAATGCAAGCATGATTCATCTCGATCAGTTAGTGGGAGCAAATATATATTCTTGGTTTTATATGTAGATGATATTTTGCTCCCAGCTAATGATACTAACATGTTGGTTGAGACAAAACAATTATTGTTTAGCCATTTTGATATGAAGGATATTGGGGAAGCATCTTATGTCTTGGCGTACATATGCCATGATAGACCTAGTGGCGTGCAGGATTGTCTCAGCAGACATATATTGAGCGTATTAAGGTTCAATATCTGATAATGTTCTTATGTTAGAGCACCAATTGTAAAGGGTGACAGATTTTCCAAATACCAATTTCCTTATAATGATATTGAGAGAGATTAGATGAAAGCAGTCACTTATTCTTTAGTTGTGGGCAGCCTGATGTATTGTAACACCTCAAATTATACCTTAGTAGTTTTATGATATGTTTAGAATTATAAAGTCAAATTATATTTTTCGGAAATTTAAGTGCTAAGTGTGAAATAGAGTAAGCGGTAGAATTGCCAAATTAGATTCACTTAAGGGGATATTATATAAGAAGATTATATGTTATTGTTGGAATTGTGATAAGTGATTTGAAAATGAAATAACATGGAGGACTAAGATGAAAGTAACAAAATCATAAAATAACATTATCTTTAGATGTGTTCTCATTTGAGTTACACAGGCTGGGGGCATACGGGTTGTGGAGAAGAAGCCAATTTGGTTGATTTCTCTTCATTTTTTTTGGAGTTCTACTTGTTCAAGTAAGAAAAAGAAGAAAATGAATCTAGTTTGGAAGTTCAAGGCATCAAGGTTAGGAAACTATCCTAACTTCCTCTTTGTTATGTTGTGTTAGGAAAACCCTAACTCTTAAATGTGTTTTTGGGTTGGTTTGAGTTGGGTTTTGTGGTTTGTTTTGTTTTGGTTGGAAATTTTTGTTGAAAGGGGGCAAAAATGCCTCATTTTTGGAAGCCCAACGCCTTTTCGCCTAGGCGAAGGAGTGCTCGTCGAGGCGAAGCTCTTCACCTAGGCGAACTCGAGACCATATTCTGACCCCCGTTTGCTCCGCCTAAGCGAAGGGATGCTTCGCCTAAGCGAACTCGTCTTTTTGACAGGCTTTGCTCTTGCCTCTTTTCTGCATGTTTTGCTTTCTGTTTTTGTAACACCCCGAAATATACCCTAGTCATTTTCGACATGTTTAGGGTATTTTGTAAGCATAATTTGACTGTTTCGTGAGTTAAATGCGAAACACGAGGCTTGAGAGACTCGGAAAGTCACAAAACAGGACAAATATGTAAATCGTCAGGGCTTAAAAGTTATATTTGAAAGACTATGGGCCAAGAAGAAATAATAGGAATTATTATGTAATTCCCTAGAAGATGAAGGCAAAAAAGCAAATAAGCAAAATTAGCCAATGGGTTTAAAGAGGCAGACAAGGCCCCTTAACAAAATCTGAATTTAAAGACCAAATTGGTCTCATTTGTGGGAGAAACGTGGAGAGGAGGAGAAAGAAGAAGAGGAAGGAAGGAAAAGATGGAGGTCAAAGATCAGTAATGAGTATAGGCAGATTTATGTATGAATTTCCATGTGCTTTGATGGTTATAATCTTGCCCCGAATCTAGGGTTTTGTTAGGGTTTCATCTTAACTTGAAGTAATTGTAAGTAAGGTGGGTAAAACCCCATATGGCACATGAAGCTCATGAAATCCTCTCTTTGAGGATGAATTCATGGTTAATTGAGAGTAATTGAATTAGGGTTTAGAATAAACCCTAACTAAACATCATGTTTGGTTTGAGGATGGATCATAACCCATATTAGAGTGGGTTTGAAAGAAATTCATGATAGGTCAGGTAAAAATAAGAAGGATTGAATGATAAATTAGGTAGAAAGAGATGTAGATGAATTTGAAGTGATCTTGAAGTGTTTATTAGGTATAGAGTTGATTGGGGTTCAAAAGAAGTATGGAAAAATGGGAGAAAATGCCCATTACGGGCATTTTCGAGGGATTAATCTTAGGGTACAACTTAAGCTTGTACCGGTACACTTCCGGTTCTGGTCGTTTTGGCCAACTTGTGCCGGTACAAGTTAGACATGTCTTAGGTACAAGTTGAACATGCAGGGTACAAGCACGATGCAGTTTTTGTTTTGACCCGATTTTTGTATTTTGGCCATAACTTCCTCATTTCTTATCCGATTTGAGTGATTCAAGTGGCTACGTAAAATAGACTTCAGGAGGGCAAACAAGAAGGAATCATGGAATTCTGAACACAAGTGGCTGAAATTCGCTCAAAGTGGGGTCGTGTACAAATTCGATTCTGTTTTCAGTTTTGATCATAGAGAAGTCCGGGTTGTTTCGGACGTAACTTGAGCTCCGGTGCTCCGAATTGGGTGATTCCAGTTGGAGGAGAACCCTTACTTTATAGATTTAAAGAATTACACAAAGAACTAGTATCAAATATATGGAAACAAGGCACTGGAAAAAAAATTAATAATTCAAACTATCCCTCGGTAAAATGCGGTGGCAAGTAGTTGGCATGAAAATCGTAAGCTTTGATTTGGATGATCCGATTGGATTGATTCGATTCTAAGAAAAATAGATTCATAGAGGGACTAGAATACATGAATGATGTGTGGATAGGCATCATATCGTACAAGTATATGAAATGCCGTATGGAATAGGCATGAACTATGGATATGAGATGAAATATGAAATATGAACCTGAAATGACAACATGTCGCCAAACACGTAATGTAGCTAAAAATTTTATTATAAGATAGTAAGTTATTGAACTCATATAATTGTAAAAATTGCCTAAGACCAGTTATTGAATGACATGGCACCTATGTTGCATTAGTAGACACGTATAATGCCGGTACTCTGCGATTAGTGCGACGCGGCTCTCGATCGTCTTCGGCGCATTATGCTGGTGCTATACGATTAGTGCGACAATGACTCTACGATTGTGCCCGGCACATTAGTATGATTACTCTCTGATTAGTCTTGTGACACTCTACGATGCATGTGTACTAGCCAGTTACTTATTGTGTTGTGTCCTACTCATTCCGTATTACTGGTTTAGGCAATCTAACAATTATATGATAAGACTCTGAATAATGAATAAGAAATGAATATAGTAAAGATCTGAATGTACCTACGAGTACCTCTGTATATGTTCTGAATGTACCTACGGGTACATCTGTATATGTTCTGTAGTACCTACGGGTACCTCTGTATTTGCTTTCTGCAATAGTACCCTACTTGGGTACTTTGTACACGTAACATCTACGTAGTACCTACAGTACTTTTTGTATATTAAGAAACTACCGCCAACTCCTATGGGAGATCAGCGAATAAAGTATAGAGTCGGTGGTACCTACGGGTACTCCATTATCGATAACACCCCGAGTATAAAGTCGGTAATACCTACCCAGACACTCCGTATCGGTAACACTAGTATAAGTCGAGTAGTACCTAAGGGTACTCTCGTATCAATAAAATAAGTATAAAAGTTACGTAAACACAGGTACTCGTATCGGAAAATAAGTATAGGATTACGTAAAATAAGTATAAATCCGGTCGTACCTACGAGTCTTAGTATAATGAATGCGTGATGATGCATTACTACGAAGACTAATATGCGTATCTGTATAAGTCACGATCCGACCTTATGCGGCGCTATGATCACGATGCATTGGAGCTTATGATGCACTGCGAATGCGCCGTAAACAAGATCGAAATACGAAAGAATCAGTTCACATAACACAAATTATAAGATGCAGCAAGACAAGAATAAGATCACATACACAACTATAAGTTAAAGTAGATAAATGATAAGTTAGTAATATACATGTAGATAAAATACATGTATAAGTTACGTAACACGTATAAGACCAGAAATACGGTATAGGATTCGAGTAAGACCAGTATAAGTTCTGTAAGACAAGTATATACTCTGTAATACATGTATAAAATCTGAAATACATGTATAAGTTCTGTAGTACATGTATAAAATCTGAAATACATGTATATGCTCCGTAATACCAGGATAAGATCCGAAATACCAGAATAAACTCTGTAGTACAAGTAGAAGATCCGTAAGACAAGGATAAACTCCGTAGTACCTACGGGTACTCCCTTATAAGTCTAGGTATACGTTAACATAGGACTTGTTGGGATATGATACCAACACAAGTTGGTATCAGATCAGATATTTGATCAAGTAGTACCTACAGAGTACTCGTATAAGATTAAGTTCATAAAATCCGATTTATACGTTAAAGTAATTTACGTGATACCTCTGGTACCTCGAACAAGTGTAAGCTTCAAGTAGGATAAATTATAAGTTAAGTAGCTTCTACGGGAGATGCAGGATAGATATAAATACCCGATATCTGTTGTACTTATACGCCTTAAGCGTAGGTTCTGTAACTCCTACGGGAGATCGAAATAAGTATAAGCTTGAGATAAGTATACGTGCATGTATAAACAAATACATTATCACGAAATCCGAATAAGAATAAGATCATTCTTATAAGTATAAGACAGGATAAGAATAAGTGCGCCATAAGTGAAATTCTGAGTAAGTTTAAGATTGTTATAAGTATAAGTTCGATGCAGATTTATAAGGAATGCGGATAAGTATAAATATGTATCTATGGGAGATATAAACGATACATTAAAAGTCACAGTCTGAAGTAAACGAATTATGTTATTGACATGAATAGGAACCCGACACGAAATCAAGAGAAAATCATGAGTTATGTAAAGAGATGGAATTGGATGCCTTGCGTTGTATATGTCTAAGTTTGCCACGAATATGATACGACACATTATATATTGGATTATATGAATTCATGATGAATTTTGATATACATTTACATTATAAGTTTATCATGATTGATCCCCAAATGTATGTGCATCGATATAAGTTATAAAAATATACTTCCTTTAAGCGTAAAGAAGCTTATACGGGTTTTAATCAGGTATGGAGTACGGAAGACATCGGCAAACATCCGCATACCGTGCAGGCGACCTGCTTATGAGGTTCACTACATGTAGTTTCCGTGCTCTGATTTGTAATTGTAAAAGTACTGTTTTGTATTTGTAAATGGGACTCAGTAAATGGATGTAGATTTTGATTCTGTTATAAGATGTGGGCCATACCCACAGGTACCAGATCGGCTTTTTAAAAAAAAAAAAAAATCAGGTAAAGAGTCCCAATATTTGGTCTCGCGTCCCGAAAATCGGGGCGTGACAGTTTTTATAAAGCCTAAACGAATGTTATAAATACTAGTATAAAAATATTTGAAATGCATAAAATTGTAGGCATGCTTAAGATTGGATAGTGAATGAATAGGCATGCGTTTTGGGTGCCGACACTCCTTTGGTGTTATGACACTTACATTTAGATGTGACAGAACCGCGTCGATTAGTGTTATGGCACTCACATAATATACGACCTCTGTTTAGGTATTGTAGGCATATCTGTTTAGTGCTTAGACATTTTTGTTCAGTACTGTACTGTACCTTTAGGTATCTATTGTGCTGCGTCCTTCTCATTCATTGTTACTGGTCTATGCAGACAAACATTTATATGATAAGTATTTAAATAATGAACAATATGAAAACAAAGTAAGTCAGCTCTAATGCTAAGACATATCTTAGTTATGTATTGTAGTGTACCTATAGGTACCTTCTATTATGAAATTTTTGATAAGTACTCTTACATGAGATATGAATACTCTGACATGTGAATTATTTTAAATGTATCGCATGGTGAGGACCACTAGAGTGGTCATATTTGATATATGTTTTCAGCTGTTATAACCTTAACGGGTATTTATCCGTGTAGGTGCTGAAAGTCGTCGGAGACATCCCGCGTTCGCGGAACGACCACAGTATTAAGAGCCTTTTTGATGTAAGTTCCCGAATTAGTTTTGTTGTAATATTTTGAGATAGTGGAATTTGTGTAAATATAAGTAGTTAGTGACTCAAGCATGTATAAACAGGACAAGTTAAACACCGCTAAGGTGGTAGTTTTACAAATTTATGTCTTTATGAATATATGCTTGAAATGGGCCCATAATGTCATGTTAATAGTTTTCTATTATGTGTGGCGTCCCCTCACTTGACGCGGTCGGGGGAAGGGGTGTTACATTTATGCTCAAGTATGTACATGCCCTGATATTGTTTTTGTTGTTGGCTTGTTGGGTAGGTATTTTAGTGATCTTGGTCAAAGCCACTGGAAAGCGGTTAAGCAAGTTTTGAGGTATCTTCAGGGTACCAAGGATCTCATGTTGACATATCGACATATCGGCCAGCTGTAATCCTCGAAATCTTAGAGCCACATAATAATTTTATTATATATTCCAGGAATATGAATTGAGTCAAACTTGGGTTTCTAGGAAAAGCGATCAATTAAATTGTGAAAAGTAAAATGAATATGTGAGCATATGATTAAATATTATATGCTAAAATGAGAAATTGATTGAACCCGGAAATAAACCCAAGTGAAAAATGACAAATTTGTAAATTTGTAAAATGAGGACCTAAGAGTCAAATGATAGCTTAAATGCTAATGTGAAATAAATGATAAGTGAATGTAAAAATAAGGAGACTAGTAGTAAGCTTTAAGTGAGAAAAATGGAAAATGGGTTTTTGATGTGACAAACATAGCCTTAAGAGAAATAAGGGATATTAGACCACATTTGGTCTTAGAAAGCTCATTTGAGCCAAAAACGTTTTGGAGAAGAGAGTGAGAGGAGAAAGCTAGGGTTTTGCAAGAAGGAGTGATTTTGGTGGGAGATCATCCTCATTTATGGTTCCCAAGTGATCAAGCATCTTGGGTGAAGAAGATTCAAAGGGATTAAAGGTAAGAACCAAACCCTAGATTTCTTTAAATGATGTTTGGGTTAGAAAAACCCTAATCCATCCATAGGTTTTGCTCATGGTTGGTTTAGGATGTTATTGGGAGTGATTTTTAGAGTTTTCCCATGTTTTGTTTTGAGATTTTGAGTGATTTTTGAAGAAAAATCGCAAAAATGAGCAAACTAGAAATCCTAAGAGCATCGGCCCTTCACAGCCGTAGCGATAAAACGCCTCGCAGCGAAGTCGAGGCAGGCCCCCGCCCAAGGTGCGCTCTGGCGTAGCCTTGCTACGTCAGCGGTGAAGTGCTTCGCCCAGCGGCGTAGCAACGCTACGGCAGTGGCGTGGCTTCTTGTTCATTCTTGAGAGATTTTCGGATTTTTGTTTCCGAACACCTCGTATTCGTACATGCACCGATAGTTTAAGGACCCTAATAAATGATTAATGGAGGTTCAAATAAGGATAAAACTAAGTAAAAAACGTACCGTACCTCACCGCCTTGGCGATATTTGTTTAGTACGATTAATTGTTCAACCACTAAGAGTGGAGAATTTGTATTCTTAGGTGCGAATTAGAAGACGACAACGACCTAGGGTACAGTGTCGAAAGAGAAAGGAATCGGTCATTGGTTTTGTTCTTTGTTCTCTGTTCTCTGTGACTCAATTCCCATTTCAAGTTCTATTTGTGAAATATATATATATTGATTTGAATTATTAATATTCGAAATGTTTGTCAAATATTTGCATGTATGTGTGTATTTGAACTATAAGTGAATTTACTGCATATGAGTAAATTGATTTGAAATGTATTATTGAATGACCAACATGATGGGATTTACGAACTGAATTCTTCATGAAGGAGACCGTATTTGTTCAATGTGAAATCACATTACCACTAAATGACAAACAGGGCGAGATTCACCAACCGAATCCGTCGTGAATGTTAATTCATAGTCGATGTGAGATTGTAATAGTGTGTGAAATCCGCATTGCTCTTGAATGACAAACGAGGACGGGATTCACGGCGAATGCATTCGTGAATGTCGACTCTATATAGTCATATGTGAGATTGTAATATTGAATGTGAAATCAAATTACTCTTTTGAATGATATTAAAAGTGTATTTGTATAAATTATCTTTTTACATTACAAAATAAGACATTAATATAAAGTCATTATTTTGACAAATGCATAATTCGTATTGAAACTGAAATGGAATGAAAGGCGTATAGAACCACTAAAATCAAAATGCTTAAGCGTATTGTTTTAATTAATGCCGCAGTGCTAGAGTGATAGACCGATGATTGAAGCGGGCCGAGGTCGAGGAGCTCAAAGTCATTCATAAAGTTCACGGAGTATCTTCTATCACATGCATCCTCACCATTTTTGAGCATGACATTGTTTTGTAAACAAAAGGAGTTCAACTCCAAATTTTTTGTTGTACCTATAATTGAATACGATTTTGGATATTATGTTGTAAACGACATAAAATACCATTTTTGGTTAAATGCATATATTGTAAAGGAATTGCATTGAATTTGTAAATGTTTATAGGCTTGCCCCAAATTGAAATCGTTTTCGCAAATAATTGAGAAGGAAAACGTTTATGTTAATGAAATGTATTTGCTAAATGGATTTGATTAATGGCTTCGGTTGGGCGTCACCCGGGATCCGGTTCGGATGCCATCTGCCAGCAAAAAATACCACTAGAATTTTTATAATAATTTTATTATATATTAAATTTATGGGTGGTCAAACTTAGGTTTGAACATTTGATAAATTGATAAATTGTAAATGTAAATTAAGTGTGAGCATATGATTGAATGTATATACTAAATTGAGAAAGTGATTTAGCAGAAATAAGCCAGTGAAAAAGGGCAAATATGGAAAATTGGCAAAATGAGGGACTAGGGTCAAATATTAGCTTAAATGCTAATGTAGAAATAAATGACAATGATAAGGAAAGTGAAATAAAGAGTTAGAATGCAAAAATGGAAAATGGGATTAAATGGGTTAAGGCGAGCAAGGCCTTATGGAAATAAAGAATTGAAGAAAAAAAAAAAAAAAGAGAAGATGAGAAAGGAGAATAAGGTGGAAGGCCAAACATGGCCTTACACTTAAGTGGGATTTTAAAAGACCAAAAGTGGTCTTTGGGAGCTCATTTTATGAGTAAACTCGTTTTTGAGAGAAGGAGAGAAAGGGAGTGTGTTTGAGCTGTGATTATGCTCTCCTCAAAGATCAACGACAGTTGAGGTTAAGGTGAAATCAAACTAACTTCCTCTGCGATCTGATTAGGAACCTTAAGAGAAGTCGTGATTCTGATACTACTTTGGTGTTCAGTTGGTTCATAGATTGTTGGGTGAGTAATTGAAGAAAATGAGTGAAAATGCAAAAATCCAACATTTTTGGTAAAAAATTGCGTATTGGTATTGGTACCCATGATACGAGTGGAGCCAAGTGGTATCGGTGCCATATTAGTATTGGTACCCATTGAGTGGGGACTGGTACCGGTACCCGGTCAAAGTGGTACGGTACCATTGCTCTGACAGCCACTGTTTTTGCATATTTTTGCACCGTTAAGCTTTTTATTTGTATATCGATTGTTTAGGGACCCTAAGAAACGATTAATGGGGGTTCAAATAAGAATGAGACTAAGTGAAAAACGTATCGTACCTCGTCGCCTCGGTGAATCGATATTCGTTTAGTATGATTATTTGTTTAACCACTAAGAGTGAAGAATTTGTATTTGACTAGGTGCGGGTGAAGACGATAACCTGACCTAGGATTGGTATCGAAAGAGAAAAGGAATCGATAATTGGTTTTTTTTCTATTTGTTCTTTATTCTCTGTTTGTTCTTTGTTCCCTATTTGTTCTTAGTTTGTTCTATGTTCTTTGTTCTCTGTCAGTTGTTTCTTTGTGACTCAATTTCCGTTTCAAGTTTTATTTGTGAAATATACATATATATCGATTTGAATTATTAGTATTTGAAATGTTTGTCAAATATCTGCATGTGTGCGTGTATTTGAATCATAGGTGAATTTTACTACATGAAATTAAATTGATTTGAAACGCATTATTGAATGACCAACATGACGAGATTCACCAGCTGGTCGTCATGAGGGTGTCGATTTTTGTTCATGTGAAATCATACATCTTGAATGACAAACATGATAAGTTCACCAAGCCCGAATGCATGCAGATAATGCGACTTCTATAGCCATATGTGAGATGAGTAATATTGAATGTGAAATCGGCACTCTTTGAATGACAAACGGGACGCGGTTACCAGGCGGATACGTAAACGGATGTTGACTCTATAGCCATATGTGAGAATCCTGAAGCCCAGAGCGAAAAATGATTTTAAAAAGTGTATTTGTATAAGTATCTTTTACATTACACAGACATTGTATAAATGCATTATTTTGACAAATGCATGATTTGTATTGAACTGAAATGGAATAGAGAACTGTATAGAACCACTAAGCATGAAAATGCTTAGTGTATTATTTATCCGTGCGCGGATAGAGTGATGAGCGTGAAGCGGGACCTAAGGTCGAGAGCTCGAGTCATTCAAAGAGTTCCATGAATTATGCTCCCTCACACAGCCATCCTCTATATTATTTTTACATAGTAGTGTTTGTAAACAAAAGGAGTTTAACGTTGAACTCGATTTTGGATATTTTGTTGTAAACGACATAAAATGCCACCTTTGGTTAAATGCATATTTTGTAAAGGAATTGCATTGAATTTGTAACTGTTTGTAAACCGCCCAAAATGAAATAAGCCGACAAGAGTTGAAAGCGAGAACACTTCGGCGAAATGTAATTGTTAAATGAATTTGATTAATGGCGGTGGGCGTCCAAGTTCAGGTTCGGATCGACCTGACCCGGGTCGGGGCGGGTTAGGGTCATACGGACACTCTTAAAGTGGTTGGTTTTAGTGATTCCAATTATGCAGGTTGCGTGGATGATAAAAAGTCCACTTATGGTTATATCTTTATGATGGTTGAGGGAGCCCTTTGGTGGAAAAGTGTCAAACAGACACTTATAGCTTATTCTACTATGGAGGCAGAGTATGTGGTGTGTTATGAGGCTACTTGTCATGCAATATGGTTGTGGAACTTCGTTTCAGCTTTGGAGGTTGTTTACGCCATTTCTAGACCCATTGAGTGATTACGTGATAATTACGCGGTGTTATGTTCTCACAGGAACACAGGGCACTTCTCGCTCTAAGCACATTGATGTGAAATTATTTTGTGTGAAAGAGAAAGTTGTAGAGTCCCTTATTTCAGTTAAGCATAGGCCTACGATTAACATGTTGGCACACCCACTAACCAAAGGCTTACCTATTTGTCTGTTTCAAGAACATGTCACATGTAGGAGATTGTTAGAAGTCTAAAATATTTGTTTTAGTGGGAGTTTTGCCTTTTCATGTATTTTGTAAGGAAAACTCATGTTTTTCGTTATTACATGCACATTTTGACGTTTGTCATTATCTTATGATTTTGTATCATTTTGACTAGATGAATGACATAATGATATTTTCTCTTTCTATTAATCAATACTTTTGTCATTGAAATGCTTCTAGATTAGTTGCGCATAATTATGTACGATTTATACATCCTCTTAGTGTATTAATTGTATATGATTGGTTATGACCATGTAAGTCTATTGTTGAAGCATTTGAGTTATGATTTTGATTAGTAGCGCCAGATTATGTATGATTTATGCATCATCTCTGTGTTTTAATTATATATGATTGGTTATGGCTATATAAATTTATTGAGAAAGCATTTGAATTATGATTATGTCGTCAAAGTAGGAGAATGTTAGATTAATTTATTAATCATGGACTAAGAATAATCATATTACAATTTTAATTGTATAAATGTGCATGTTAATTATAGGCCATTTATAGGATGGTTTAATATTAACTGGCTATGAGCCCATGGTTCTATCTTTTCCCTTGCTTTGGTAAGAGCAACTCTAATGGGAGTTGACAAAAATGGGGTGTGAATCTTAAATTTTGCAATCTGAGCGATGTTTTACTTTTTGCGAGCAGTGTTTTGCTTTCCGATGGTAAGGTCTTAAAATGGGGTACCATTTTAATAATTCAATATTTTTAATTAAAAATATAAGATTAAACTTCTTCGGTTATATTTTAACGGGTATATTTTTCATAACGATCACAATTTAACGGATATATTTGTATAGTAACAATTTTAAATTTCAAATTTCAAATTTCAAATTTTATCCGCCAAAATTCAAATTTGAAAATTTAACCGCCAAAATAAAAATTAAAAAAAGTATAATTCGTTTATAAATATGATAATTTTTCTCATGTTTTTCATCCATCTATCTTACATTCTCTTTATAAATTCAATATCTCCCTTTCTATTTGACTATTTATCCTTTCATATTTTCGTTCATCAGAAGTTATATGAGATCGTTTTCCTAATATTTTTAGGAGATCCTCAATATTGAAGAAGATAATGATGACTTGGATATGTTGTATGCTGCCCGATAGAAGGTGCGAAGAGTTTAGTTGGACGGATAAGAAGGCATCGTGGTTCCGCCCGTGCCATAGAATGGCTAATCGTGATAGAGTCAAGGTCACGGAAGACTCTATCGTGACTTATTTTCATACCCTCGTAGGTATGAAAGTTTTTTCGAAGGAGGTTCCGAATGAAGTCGTCCTCTTTCTTCGAATTGTAATGAGGTTGAACAATACGATTCATACTTCATCCAAAGAACGTATGCCGGCTGGAGTTCTCGCTTGTCATCCTTCAAAAGATAACAACAACTATACAATTCTCAAGCATTTAACACCTACAGGGCTCAGGATGAATACATCAATCGAGAAAGTACCACATAGAGTCCGAGAAGGCCAGGAAGCGTATTGCAATGTTTGGCGACCATTACCTGAGGTCACCAAACAATATCGATATTGCTCAATTGCTACAAACAGGGGAACAATGTGGCTTTCCTGGTATGTTAGGGAGTATTGATTGCATGTATCAAGTGGAAAATTCATCCATCAAGGTGGCAAGGTATGTATACTGTCATTGTCATGAACCAACAATCATTTTAAGCCGTGGGCATCTCAAGATCTTGATATAATAATTTTGGTCTACCTGTCTATTGAATGACATAAATAAATGATAGGTCCCCTGCTTACATTATTAGCAAATGGTCATGCTCCTCCAAATAACTATATAATTAATGTATCATGAGTATAGAATGAGATATTATCTAGCTTGATGGTATTTATCCAAATCGCCTGACATTTGTAAAACACTCTGCCTCATAAGGCTTTGAAGAAAACATTTTGCCAAAGCACAAGAGCTCCAAGCAAGAAAAGATGCAGAGCGCACTGGGGTACTTCAAGCCCGTTGCAATTCGCGTGGATCCAAAGACGCTGGGATGAAGAAACACTCTGCGTGACATATGAAAGTGTGCATACACGCATAATATGGTCATCGAGGACTAAGGAGATATCAAATACGACTTCGATGGAAGTGGATGCAACCGGCTTGGTAGTAAGGTCACATGCACGTATACACCAAAATTAGAAGACTTCTACGTTGAAACCCATTATCAAATCAGGATGTTGTTACTCATTCTCAACTAATGTATCTTACTGAGCATTTGCGGAACGACATGGCGACTAATAACCTTTATCAATTTCAAGTTAAAGTTGTATTTTCAATTCCAATTTCAATTTCATGTTGTATTTTAATTCCAATTTCAATTTCATGTTGTATTTTAATTCCCAATTTCAATTTCATGTTGTATTTTGATTTTCACCTATAATTTCATGTTGTATTTTCAATTCCAATTTCACTCTCAAGTTATATTTTCAATTCCAATTGCAACATAATAAATAATACTAAGCAAATTAAAAATAATAGCAAATACATAATAAATAATAACTAAAAATTAAAACCCGCTTTTTCATAAATCCCCTATCTTCGTGTTATTCAAGATGTTTTAAAGTGGTCCATGCTGTAGTACGCTCTATGATTTTCATCTCATTTGCATTTGAATTTCTTGCACTTGTCTTTCTTCAATTTCTAATCATTTACGATGTTGCTCAATGCTATCTCCTATCAGTATAAATTTTGTCGTGTCGTCAACTTCTTTTGTCATGCTCCACCTCCTTTCATCCCAAAGGGTGATGATCTGTTTGATCTTCAACATCGGTTTGTTTCTTTGTTTTTAAGTTGTTTCTTCGAAGCCTTTCTGCCCAATGACCTATCGAGGTTGGGAGTGGACGAGGGTTCAGTGTCATCCCCTAAATATGGAGTTGAATAGCAGGATTCAACATGAGTTGATTTAGCAGGACTACCAGTTGAATGAGTTTTTGCTCTCTTATTGCTGGTCAGATTTCACACCATTTCCGCTCCATTTTCAATATATTCCAACAATGATCTGTATTGAAATGGTTTTCCCAACAATCTTAGCAAACATTTTCGCTTTCATCAACTCGAAACATATGAAATTATTCAGTTAATAGTTCAAACATCAAACTACTAGTGTCTAAAATTAAAAGTTTATATCTTACATTATTTTGCTCTCAGGTCTACTTTGTCTTAGGTTCTTCAATTTGGACTATAAAAACCGACAAATTTGTCGCATTTCGCATTTATATCACCCAACAACTTTTAATAGATTGGTAATCTTTCTTCATGATTGCCTATGAAGTTCTGGGTATTTAAGATTCTCTTGTCGCACGCACACCTCGGTTGCTCATTCCCGCACCGCATCTTTGCTCAGATAGTCACGCATTAATGGGCTCAATTTATCTTCTACAGAAGTTCTTCATTCTTTGCGATTTTCTCAATCTTAACGACTTCATTTTCAGATGACGCCATCATCGTGATTGCTCGAATAGTATCATCATATAAATCGTGTCGTCTATATGAAATCGCTTAAAGAACCGCTATATTGCAAATCCATCTACAAAAATATATTTATATAATCAATTTAAAATGAGCAATTTATAAAGTATACAAATAAATCTATCAATTATAAAATTTATAATCAATTTGGGAATGAGCAATTTATCACTCAAAATTATCAATGTCAATTTAAATTTAAAATCAATTTGTCATCCTAAAAGAATGAGTAATTTATCAATTAAAAAAATTATAATCAATTTAAAGAATGAGCAATTTATAAAGTATATAAATGAATCTACCAATTATAAAATTTAAAGTCACTTAAAGAATGAAAAATTTATTAATTAAAAATTATCAATTTATCAATTTAAATTTAAAAATCAATTTACAATTTAAAGAATGAGCAATTTATAAAGTATACAAATCAATTTATCAATTATAAAATTTATAATGAATTTAAAGAATTAATAATTTATCAATTTTGATTTAAAAATCAAAATTTCAATTTAAAGAGGCAAGAAATAATTCGCCTTCTTCCTCTCCCTTCTTCTTTCTCTTCCTCCCTTTCTCCTCCAAACAAATAGCTTCAAGCACAACGGCTGTTCGCTTCGCAAAAAGGGCTAGGTTCAAATGGTGTCGGATTCAGAAGCTTAGGGTTTTCCAAACAATTGTAAGACAAGGATTTAAGGTAAGTTCTTTTTCCTTTGATTCTTTGTAATTTTATAGGAATTGAAATGGAATGTAGCCGTTGAGAGCCGTTGTCCAAAACAGTAGCCATCAACGGCTATTTTGCATTCTCTCACTTCTCTCTCCAAAGTTGCCAAATATGGCACCCAAAAACTCGGATGACATTCTGCCACCTTTGATGCCATCTCCATTGGAGCCTAAATTTTTATGGTTTGGGTGCCATTTTAGTAGTTATGGAGATGACACCCCTGATAGCAACTCCCGTTGGATTTGCTCTAAACCCTTTGGATCCAAATTCAATTGGTCTCTTGTGCTATATATGTGACGCCCCAAAACCGGGGTGTCCGGCTGACCACCCACAACTATGAAACACTGCGGATGCTCTGTGACCCGACTCTTCGACGAAAAATCGGGTAGAGTCTCCTTCAGACGGAGCTTCTACCCATATATACATAACCCAGATATAACCTCGTATATAACCTCGTCCCAACAATCCAATATAACAATCCATGAGCAAACGACCAGCTCCACAAAACAATACTCATCCTAATAATTCCCAACTATATACAATAAGTTTCAAGAGTTAAGAAA
Organism: Tetrastigma voinierianum; assembly: GCA_016808115.1. Classification (NCBI taxonomy): domain Eukaryota; kingdom Viridiplantae; phylum Streptophyta; class Magnoliopsida; order Vitales; family Vitaceae; genus Tetrastigma; species Tetrastigma voinierianum. Next base: position 75,099 of record JAEQBH010000116.1, read on the forward strand.
TTACTTATACAAACATATATTAAAATGAAAAAACATTCTAATACATGTATACATAATAAAAAACCAAAGCCACAACCTCGACTCTCTCTTCTCAAACTTAGCCCCAAAGACGAGCCGCCTCCTCGCCGTACGCCCCCGCACCCGAAAACGATATCCCCGATAAGGTGAGCTAATGCTCGCAGAGTAGAATCACCCTACACGGCTACTCTCCACCCAAGGTACATATGCAATGTCTAAAGAGAAAAACACACATTCAAGTAAATGCATGATCTTACTTGAATGTCTAATTCGAACAACTCACACTCGAGTCCTCACCGACTTCACACTCGCTGCCATGAGGAGAATTCATTATTTTTCAAAACAAAGATGTTGTTTTTACAAGGGGATCACCCGACATTAGTATGGACCAATTCCGATGTTATATTTAAGTGGACTACCCTCCGATGTATATCAATCAGCCTTAATTCGACGATTGATATTTCATATGGACTACCCTCCGATATAAGCAATGGATCTACCCGATATTTATTATTAATAGTCAACCCTGAACCACTCTCTCAATGAATCATCTCACAGATCACTCCTATCGCTCTAGTTAGTGCCCTGCAGCATATGAAATGCAATGGGATACTGACCTAATATAATTATATAAATATGCAAATATATAATCATGAATATATTCACATAATTTAAATCACAATAAACATGTCATGTAATTTCACAATTCTTTACACCGAAAATTAGCTAACTTGGGCTAATTATCAAACACTTGTTAATTTAACTTGAATGACTCAACCAACACATTATTTCACAAAAATATTTGTGAACACTATTCCTGTGAACTGGGTGAAAACCCTGCCACAAGGTTTCAAGAAATCACCAATCACCTGGCTCACTGCGGAACTCCGACTCTTACTCGCCTATTTCCGGTCTCATACAAACCAATACATGATTTATTCCAATTATCATAAGAACACCCAAATCAGTCCCCAACAGCCACTTGACCGACCAAAATGTCTCAAAATTTCCACAATTCGGTCCCAAGTTTTAGATCCATCAAACGGCCGTTCACACCTCAAACCAACCTAAACATCATAAAAACTTAAATAAAGTGTAAAACCCAGGATAATCCTCACCTCAAGGATTTGACGAAACTCCTTAAAACCTAGTCCACATCGAGGCCTTTTCAGAGCAATTTTCCTTCTTGTCCCGAAAATTCTCGACTAATACCCTCCAAAATCTAGAGAGAAGTTAGATATTCTCTCTCTAAAACCAAACAAATCGGCTACTGCTGTAAATTTCTCCCTCTCCCACGTTTTTGCTTCTCATTTCATAAGGTAGGAGACAACCACTGTAGTTTTTTTGTCTTTTTCTAACTTAAGAATTTAAATAATGACCATTATGTCTCTACTTTCCCCAGTTTTGACACTCGACACTATCTCGGCAGTCCGTTTTCATCATTTCTATACTCATGCCACTTATGGCACATGAGTACGTGTTATATGTGACTTTTGTGGCATCGAATATCTTTTACTTCAAGACCCGAAAGGAGTGCCTCGAAAACGTGCCAACTCGATCAAGTTCTGCACTCGACTCTAAATTCGACGTATAGCTGATTTATAGATCATCCAACTTAAATCCGCTTCATCATCCAAGATCTAGAGAATAAATTTGAATTCTTGACCGAAATTACGATTTTCATTCTCTTTTCCGTAAATCGAATTTCTGTCTTACAATATATATATATATATATATATATATATATATATATATATATATATAAGTAAATAGAGTAATATAATTTGCATGGTCCGTAGATCACGCTGGGGAGATGAAATAACTATCTTCAACTCTAGCCTTTCTTTAATCTCATCCTTTGTAGATTTGGGAGACTAATGACAACCAACTATTACGAATACATGATAAGTATATTTTCTATACATTACGAATTGATATGCTTTTTTGTTCAATAAAATTATTATTTTATAATATATTTATTAAGTCTTTTGATTATTAATAAATTATTTTTAAGTTCAATAAATACTCTTGATCTTACAAAATAATTTAGCACCAACATCATATTTATTTCTAACTACTTCACCAATGCACGCCAAGATAGAAGAAAATGTCATGGACCCACTTCGCAAAGCATTCCAATTTTCGCGTAATGCTTATGTATGACAAAAATTATGAAATCAAAACTAGATTGGACATTATTAGAGCAACTCCAATGGAAGTTGCCAAAAATGAGGTGTCAAATGCTATTTTGTAACACTCGAATGTTGTTTCGCACCCTCAACGTTGCTTTGGCACCTCAATGTTGTTTTTGCTCCAATGGTAGGTGCCAAAATGGGGTGTCATTTAATAATTCAATGTTTTTATTAAAAAATATACTCAACCAACTATATTTTAACGGTATATTTTTCATAACGAACGTAATTTAATGGATATATTTCAGATAGTAACAATTTCAAATTTCAAATTTCAAATTTGTCCGCCGAATTCAAATTTCAAATTTCAACCGTTGAAATTAAATTTGAAAAATTTAACCGCCAAAATAAAATTTTAAAATTATAATTGCCTATAAATATGATAAATCACCATGTTTTTCATCCATCTAATTTTACATTCTCTTTCGCTTCCAATATCTCATTTCTGAATCCTTTCATATTTTCTGCTCATCAAGTGATAAACTGCTTTCCTAATATTTGTGAGAGATCCTCAATATTGGTGCTAAGAAGATAATGATGATTCGGATGTGTTGTATGTCGCAACTAAGGTCCTCAAGGGCTTAGTCAAGGATCTGATAAGAAGACATCGTGGTTCCGCCTGGTGCCACGTAATGGTTAACGTATAGATCAAGGTCACGAAAGACTCCCATCGTGACTATTTTGCTACCCTTTGTATATGAAAGTTTTTTCAAAGGAGGTTCCAATAGAGTTTCGCCCTCTTTCTTCGAATTGTAAACTAGGGTTGAACAATATGATCCATACTTCATCCAAAGAACAAGATGTCGTTGGAGTTCCCTTGCCATTCATCCCTTCAAAAGATAATAGTCGCTTATAGAATTCCGCCACGGAACACATGCTGATTCCGTTGACGAATACATCGAATCTGGTAAGCACCGCCATGTAGAGCCTGAGAAGGCCTGTGAAGCCGGGCATTGCAATGCTCGCGACCACACTGAGGTCACCAAACAATACCGATATCAAGCCGATTGCTACAAACTGGGAACAACGTGGCTTTCCTCAAGGCGCCCTTTCCTCGACCAATTCGCCAGCGGATCCAACCGAGTCCGGATGACACTAAAATCACTCAATCACTCAAAATCATATCTTGCGGAAGGATACAAAATCGGGCAAGCCCCAGCAAACATTTACATTTAACAAACCATTTACAATAAAGTAATCCGCTTCATTCAAATGATTTACATAAATGGGGATGTTCAAAGATTCAAATTGTTTATACAAAATATCCATATAAAAAGAACACATGAAATGATGGCACATGTCAGTAAGATACCCGAGATTTCTTTCTTTATGACTCGACGCCTCGATTCGGGGTCCGCTATCGATCACATTCATCACTGGCACCGCGCATTGGTAAACAATACGCCAAGCATTCATGCTTGTTGGTTCTATACAACCATTCCTGCTTTCATGAAATTAAATCATGCACTTAATAATTCAGAACTTTCAATCTTTTTGGATGATCATAAATAATAAATACATATACCTTTATATATATATACAATAAGTTATAGTTCATTGATCATCCCATAAATACATTTTCATAATCAATATTTCACAATCTTAAATCATCCAAATATGCTCACAAATTCGCCCAGTTCGCACTTCAATTCAGCTCAAAATCAATTCAATTGCGTACTAACCACCCAAGGAGGCCCTTAACTAATTTAACCTATGTCTTCGGAGCATAATGTGATATCGTAGTTACCGCATGGTCCCGTCACGCAGGCCCAGATCACATGGTTTAACACAAGACGTCCCGGGCCGGACTGCTGACTGGTTATAAACAATCAAATAGTGAACACTACCGATACCACCCGCCTGGTCAGTCCGACGAGTGATACATCAATATTCGCAAAGACGTTTATCGAATTTACTGTATACCAACTATCTTAATGCAAATAAACGGTTAACATTCTATTAAATATGTTTGAACTCTTTATAGCAAACATAGTACAATATGTACGCTAGATAAACAAATATTTTCAATAATCATGCAATTTATATGTAAACATTTCACAATCACTTTTCTCAAATCAATTAAATCAATCCAATATGTTTTAGGAAACAAACATGCAAAACTTGAAACGAGAATAGGATTTAGAAGAACAAACTCAAAAATTGGCACTTTGATTCCAATCTTGGAATCCAACTAGTTACTTTTCCTCCTGTCATCCCTATTCCAAAACCATTAAAGAATAATATTATTCATGCGCATTTAGTTTTTAAGATTGATTTTCGGAGGTTAGTATGAGTTCCAATTTAAACAAGCTATATATAGATGGATTCTTGACTCAATGGGCTTTCCATAGAGTCAAAGAACACCCTAATCGGAGTTCGGACGAAAGAGATATGACCTTCCGAAGTTGGAGGTCATGCGTAGTCAACCCCTAAACGAGTCGATTCAGCCGACGAGCTGCACTGAAGTGACGAGCTCCAGTCTAACAACCTTGGTCTGACATCCACATCTTCCTCAGGCATATTAATGGATTCTGACTCCAATGGGCTTTCCATAGAGTCCAAGACCCAAATCGAGTTCAAAACGAAGGAGATATGACCTTCCTCAAGTCGAGGTCATACGTAGTCAATCGACGAGTCGACTCGAATCGACCAAATTGCACTGAAGTGACGAGCTCAGTCTAACACCTTGGTATGACATCTAATAATCTTCCCAGGCATATGAATGGATTCTTGACTCAATGGGCTTTCCATAGAGTCCAAGAACACCCAAATCGGAGTTCAAACGAAGGAGATACGAATTGCCGGAGGTCATGCGTAGGTCAACCTTCTAACGAGCTGAGCCTACAAGACTCCGACGACCCCACAGACCTCGACGACCTCTACAGACCTCGATGACTCCTACAGGCCCGACGACCACTTCAGGATCTGACGACCTCTACAGACCTGACGAATTCCCACAGGTCTCACGACCCCCATGACCTCGACGCACTCCTTTATCGAATTCACACCCATTTGACTATTCGCAGTAAAGACCATAACTGTCTACAGAGTCCGAATTGAGAAATTAAAATCCTAACATCAATTTCATTGATGTGTACAATTTCACAGAAGGACTTACTTCCAAATTTCTTTATTTCTGACCAAACCTGTTCTAAGGTCCGCGGTTGACCAATCGTAGAACCTAATTCGACCAGATTTAGCCGGGCTGACTCATTAAAAGGACTATAACTTACTCACAGAGGTCCAAATTGGAGAATTTCAAAAGCCTAACATCAAAGCCAATTGATGTGGCTACAACTTACCAGGAAGGACGCACTACCACTCCTCCCCTTCACTTGCACCCAAAATCAGCTCTGTTGTCTGGCTAGCTGCGCATTACCACAATGTGGCAGCTTCCCATGGTTTAAAAATGCAACCAAACATTTCCCCAAGCGATGACCACCCAACAATCCTGTAGAAGACTCACCAAGTAGGAGAAGACCTACATCATGGAGTTTGTCGAATTCCCTTGCCCGGTCTCTACTTGTAGCTCTTGTCACTAGGAAGGACTTCCTTCTGTGAGCCACGGAGACCTCTCAGTCCGATCATCAAAATCTGTAGAGGGGCGTGGAGCCTCTCTCTGCTAACTCTCCCTTTCATTTTCCTTTCTTGTTGATCACTTAACGATTTTACAAAAGGAGGAAACTTCCTCCTCACTTTCCTACATGCCACATGCCCTTTCCTTGATTTTTTTCTTCTTTTCTTTATTTCTTTATATTTAGGTCCCTCCATTTCTCTATTATTTCATTTAAGTCTCCTATTTCACTTAGACATATAAACTTATTTCAATTGACCCTTAGGTCCCCATTTTACAATTTCCATATTTTCTCTCTTTTCACTTGGGTTTATTTGGATTCAATACCAGCTTAACGATCAATATTCATCTAAAAATTTTTAAAATACCTGTCAATCTAATTATACCCTAATACATAAGAATTTTATTTTAAAAAATTCTATGGTATTTTTTGGGGTGTTACATTCGCATGTTGGTGGAGTATTGATCGTACGATCGAAGTGGAAAAATCTTTGTCCTACCGCTGGCAAGGTATGTAGATACTGTCATCATATTATGAACCAACAATCATTTTAGAAGCTATGGCATCTCAAGATCTTTGAATATGGCATGCATTCTTTGGTCTACCTGGTTCATTGATGACATAAATGTTCTAGATAGGTCCCCTGTTTTTACATTATTAGCAAACGGTCATGCTCCTCCAGTCAACTATATAATTAATGGTCATGAGTATAAAATGGGATATTATCTAGCTGATGGTATTTATCCAACCTCACATTTGTAAAACAATTCCTTGTCCACAAAGGTTTTGAAGAAAAAAAACATTTGCTAAAGCACAAGAGTAGCCAAGAAAAGATGTAGAGCGCATTCAAAGTACTTCAAACCCGCTTTGCAATTGTACGGATCTCAAGACGCTGGGGATGAAGAAACACTTGCAAGATATTATGAAAGTCAAGGCATAATAATGCATATGGTCATCGAGGACGAAGAGACATTGCAACAATGACTTTGATGGAAGATGCAAATCCGCCTCAGAAGTGTCACATACGATACACTCGTAATTAGAAGACTCATGCAAACTCACATCAGATCGTGGATGTTGTTACTCATTCTCAATTGCAAATGCAGATCTTTGGTCGAGCATTCAGGGCAAACGACATGGCGACTAATAACCTCTATCAATTTCAAGTTGAAGTTGTATTTTCAATTCCAATTTCTATTTCATGTTGTATTTTAATTCCAAATTTCAATTTCACGTTGTATTTTAATTCTCAATTTCAATTTCATGTTGTATTTTAATTTCAATTCCAATTTCATGTTGTATTTTCAATTCCAATTTCACTCTGGGTTATATTTTCAATTCCACCAACATAATAAATAATGACTACAAATTAAAAAATAACAACATAATAAATAACAACTAAAAATTAAAACCCCGCTTTTGCATAACCTCTATCTTCAGGTTATTCCAATATGTTGCAGAAAGTGGGTCCATGCGTAGTACGCTTCCATAATTTTCATCCCATTTTGCATTTGAATTTAAGACCCGTCTTTCTTCAATTTCTAACTGCTACGATGTCGTCTACTGCCATCTCCTCGTCGAGCATAAATTTTGTTGTGTCGCCTCAACTTTTGTCGCTCTACTTCCATTCTTTCATTCCAGCTGGTGATGCATCTAAAGTGATATTTCAACATCTAAGCCATTTCCTTGTTTTTAAGTTGTTTCTTCGAAGCCTTTCTGCCCAATGGCCTATCGAGGTTGGGAGAGGGATCGAGGGTTCGTTGTCATCCCTTAAATATGGAGAGCTGAACAGCGTGATTCAATATGAGCCGATTCAAAGAGGACTACCGCTGAATGAGTTTCGCTCTCTTACATCGGGTCGACAACAAATTCCATTTCCTCTCCATTTTCATTATATTCCAACAATGTCAGATTAAACGCTTTCCAATCTTAGCAAACATTTCTTTTGGCTTTCATCAACTCAAAACATACTAATTATTCAGCAATAGTTCAAATATCAAATCATACTAGTGTCTAAATTAAAAGTTTATATCTTACATTATTTTGCTCTATAGTCCAGCTTTGTCTGAGTCTTTCACACCCGACTATGAAAACCGGCAAATTTGTCAGATTTTTGCATTTATATCGCCCAACGACTTTTAATAGAAGACGAGAACGCTCTTCATGACTGCTTCCACGAAGCAAGTACCAGAACATTCTTCGCTGTAATGCACCACCTGTTGTTCATTCCCGCACTGCACTTTGCTCGCATTAAGCCAATGCCAGCATAATAAATTAATTTATCTTCTTCTATGTGTAGAGTTCTTCATTCCTTTGCGCATTTTCTCAATCTCGAACGACTTCCATTTTGTACTCGCGCTACATCAGTGGGATTGCTCAATAGTATTATCATATAAATCTAATATCGCCTTTCATAAGCAAATCCGCAAAGAACCTGCCATATTGCAAATCCATCTAAAAAAATTAAAAAAATCTAATCAATTTAAATAATGAGCAATTTTATAAAGTATACAAATAAATCTATCAATTATAAAATTTCTAAATTATTTAAAGAATGAGCAATTTATCAATTAAAAATTATAAAATTTATCAATTTAAATTTAAAATTCAATTTGTCAATTTAAAGAATGAGCAATTTATTACCAAAAAAATTATAATCAATTTAAAAAGTGAGTAATTTATGAAGTATATAAATGAATCTATCAAAAATAAAATTATAACAAATTATTGGGACTATAATTTATCCGTTTTGAATCAAAACATTTAAATTGCAATTTATAAGAATGAGCACACACTTAAAAACAGATCCTTGAATTTTAACAGCTAAAGGCACACTCGATGCCTAAAACGTGATTCTTCCTCCTTCCAAAAACGATTCGCTCTTCCTCCTCCTCTGCTCCGCCTTCCTCCTCCCGCCTCTCATAGGACTGGTCTCGCACCGCACCGCACCGCGCTTTCTTCCTCCTTCTGCCTGCTTGCACTGTGGATTTTCTCACCCCGCACCGCCTCTTCCTCCTCCCTTCTTTCTTTCCTCTTCCTCCCTTTCGCACAAATCTACAAGGGTTAGGTTGTGACAATATCTCAGCAAGCAGTGGTCAGTGCTTAAGGGTTTCAAGGCAAGGATTCAAGGTATGTTCTTTGCCCTTGAATCTCCACAGATTTTATAGATTTTGAAATAGAATATAGCTACGAGATAAATTGAGATGCACAGGAGCCATCAACAGCTATTTTGCATCCTTCGTATCTTCTTTCCAAAGGTGCCAACATGGCACCTCAAAATCACGTATGACATTTTGCACTCCCCGATGCCATCTCCGCTGAGCATGGTTTTCGTGACTGTTATTTTGGCAAGCATTTTGATATGGCACCCCGGATACAAACTCCCGTTGGAGTTGCTCTTAGGATCCGCCATCCTGAAAAACAATGGACAAAGATATTATAAAGAAATCGTATATTAGGGGCTTCCTTGGAAGGTTAATAAAAGAACTTGTAACTTCATTATTGAGTCCTAAAAAAATGGTACGAAGAGAATAATATAATCTTTTTCCCTTTTTCTCAATCACTTTTTCATTAACATACCAAAACTTTAATGCTATTTATAATTACATTTAAATGATACCAAAATAAAGATTAATCAAATATAGATGGTACCTTTCATTACTTGAAAGGTACAATTGATTTTGGCGGCTCTACAAGAAGAAAGAAATATCATTATGGATGATGATATTGTTGAATATATAGATCATAGAAAAAGCATTTTGGTTTTGTTTTTATGGTAGGATCAAAAGGGATTGTATTATGGTTATCAAAAAACTTGAAAAAGCAACAAATTGCCCGGTCTATCTAAATTAGAAGATATAGCGTGAAGAAGTTTCTTGTGGGAGTGTAATCGAATCGAGTCAATATAGAGTCAAGTTCGAGTTTGATTTGATTAAAAAACTTGAAGGCCGAACACGATTTGAACTTGATCGAGCTTTATTTAGATGTTTGAAACTCAACTCCAAAAATACTCGAGTTATTCGAATTTGATTCGACAAAACTAGAGCTATTCGAATTCGACTAGACAAAACTCAAAATAATTAAAAAATTAATAAATAATTATACTCAAAATCGATTATACTCGACTCGAGTTCGATTAAATTAATAAAATAGTAAAACTCGATAAAGCTTATGAGCAACTCGAGTTAGGTATTGTGATACTTAAATTCAATTTGACAAACTACTCGAGTTCGAACTCAAATCGATAAACTCTAAATTGAATTCGAGTATTCTACGAATCGACCTTGAGTAGTTCACGAATAACTTAACTCGTTTACACCCTTAATTTACATCTTGTAGCTAAGATTGTTCTCACATTTGTGTAAGTGAGAAATTGTTGAAAGAGTTTAAAGTCTTCTTTAAGTCGTCTGTTACTATTTCTCATTCATCCTCATTTTGATGCAGATTGTGCATGGTTTGTTGTTAGCTAGTTAATAGGAGTCCAATTTGTTGCTATGTTCTTGTTTTACCCCTAGGTGTAAAGCCCATATAAAAGCTTAAGACAGGATCATGAATGTAGACAAATGTAAAACATCACTTCTATTTCTTTTATAATCCCATTTTACTTGGCCTTTTTTCGAAAGGAGGTGGTTAGGTGGATGGGTAGGAAATTGACATTTGATGCCCAGTTGCTAACCACTTTGAGTAAAACAGCACAAGGCAATTACATTTTAAATTATCGTCAAGCTAAATTAATATACAAGGGTCCTACCTAGGATTAGTTCATTAATAGCCACAAAGAAAGAAAAGTAAATCCAATAAATTATTGGGTATGATTTGACTAATTTAATTTAGAATATTACATGTATACGTATATAATTCATGATTCTTAATTAAAATGATGATGTAGTGCAATCCTCATACACAAAATATAAGATAATTGTCAAGGTCCACAGATTAATTTGATGATGTAAAATAATTGTGAGCGCTGATAAGATAAAAATATGGAAATTATGTCCACATAGATATTGGATTTGTTTATGTAAAATAATTGTAAGTGCTGATAAGATAAAATAGGGGAATTATGTTAAAGGATCGTTGAAGCACCAATAACCATGAAAATAGAATTAAACACCATTATCTCTCACTTAATTTAAAAAACATTCACTTAAATAATAAGCCCCTTTAATAACAAGCATTCATATCTTATCAAAAGGAGTTTGCTATTTAAGTGCACATTTTTAAAATTATAAAAATAAATAAATACATTTTAGTCTATTATTTAGATTCTTTAAGTAAGTTTACCATTAATGGGTAGCTAATTAATTGATCTAAGGCTTTAGAATTTACCCAATAATTAGTTCGAGTCTCCTCATGATAACCGAAGGTTTTAACTGATCGTTAACTGTTGACCTGAGCATCCATGAAATAATTAAAAAAAAAAAAAGAAAAGAATAAGAAGCATGTCGAAAATAATTGTGTTGTTTATTTAATTATATTAAAATGGTCCGTTTTATCAACTACTACACTAATTAAGCAAATTGCAAAATTATATTTTATAAAAACATGTTTATAAATTAAATGCGCCACACTGATTAGAGTACACACTGAGATCATGACTAGTGCTGGCCTTTTGGAGAAACCAATGGTGGGAGAAGATCACGAAGAAGATAAGGAGATAGCCCTGAAAAGATACAGGGAGATCATATCAACGCTTCCGAAAGAACGAGGCTGGAGGGATTCGGAGAAACTGTATCAGTATGAAGGGTTTTGGATGCCATTCGAAGCTGCCTTAGGAGGAATAATGTGGACGCAACAACACTTCAAGCCACGCCGAGAAGACGTCCTCCTCGTCACCCTTCCTAAATCTGGAACAACATGGTTTAAACCTTTGATGTTTTCTATTATGAATTTGTACGATGTGTGCAGGTGTTCATACATAATATATAAGGCATGCATTCAGTATATATATGGGTCAAAAAGATCACTAACCTTAATGTGGAATAAACTCAATGACGGATGCCAACGTCCTATTGTTATGAGCCTCTGTGCACGTTCCTTAGTTCTCGCAATGTAAAGAATAGCCACAGTGTGTTATCCCTAATCAATCCACGAACCCACGTCTAGGGGGAAATGATGGTGATTTCTCAAAAGAGAGTTCTAGTGAGAGAGTATTCCAGGGAAGAATCGTGACGCTCAGTGCTGTATACCCTATATATGATACGAGACTTTTTAATATAAGTGGGACTCATCCCATCATAACAGAACTGATAAAGGATTATAGTCCTATTTTAATAAGGGACTTATCCATATTCCATCAAATGGGTATTCAAATAGGAATTCACTTCTTACCCATAATGGGTAGATATGGATTGAGCCAAAGCCCAGCCCAAAAGTCTAACAGCTCCCACTCACCCACAACGGGCAAAACATCTTAATTAACTCACTTAATCATCTCTTCTTCATACAGAAATGGGGCCGTATGACACAAGTAGAAGAAACGAACAACAACGGGAGTATAGTTATTAAGTCACCACCAAGACTAACAAAAATACATCACTCAAAGGCTCCTCACATATGTTCTAGATAATTTCATCAACACCAGATTAAGTATTTTCAATCCCTCATAGTGAGCAATACTCAATCCTACAATATATCAAGTGTTTATCAACCTATATCGAATACGAAATCGACATAAGCGATGACCATCTTACAAACACATGACAGAGTGTATTAGTAAATTAATCTTCCCTAAGAACTCACGTCAATTCAATTAAACCTGATTGCTTTCCTTGACATGCCCCATGTGGTTGTATCAACCATAGCCCTTAGAAAGCATGCTAAAGTAGCAACATCAAGCATCCTCTTCATGACTGAGCCTTAGGTCATAAGGACATAAGTTAGATCCCTTAAGATCTTAGTGGCTCACACAGTGGTGGTGTGACGCCCCCAACTCGACACCCGGTGTCAAGCAAGAGTGTCATTTTTATTTTTATAAACTTATAACCTTTAAGCTTGTTCATTCATATAATGTTAAACATTTAACTTGTACTATATTTTGTAGCAGCGGATAACAAAATATATACAAACTCCATATATGGAAGTGTTCAACATTTATAATATTTACATTGTTTACAAAAACAAAACATATACAAAAATAGACCAAAAGGTTTTTAGTGGGCACCTAGTAGTGTGTTAGTCTTGGTTGCTGATGTGGTGTGTCCGGACTTCTCGTTTCTGCTTCTCCTGTACCTACACGGATGAAACACCCATGCTAAGCTTTACGCTTAGTGAATAAACGTGACCCACCACTAACACTCCGATCATCACACTTTTATACATATGCATATACATCTAACATATCATATCATTTAAACATGCTTATCTATATCTCATATTTACTTATCATATTATGTTACATTTCTTATCAATGTTCATATACATTTCTGTATGTCATATCTAAGTCATTTTTTTATGTTTCCATGCCTCGCATAAATCTTAGAAGTGATAAAGGAAACTATATACTAAGGCATCATATCATCATAGCTGGCACAACGACCATCTATGCGGCCTCGGGCGCTATTATCATCAGATGACAATGACCATCTACAAGGGCCCGAAGGCGCCTCGTAATAACCCAAACTGGTCAATCGATCGGCACGGCTTGTATTTATTTTTCCCCTAATAGGCATGCCTCATCTATCCTCTACTCAAGTTATGCTTAAAATCCAATGTGATATAAGCATGTCAGCATATCTCATATTCCCGAATAATTATTGTCATCCGGTAATCATATGTGATATTTACAATCATTTATTAGTATATTTGCATTTTTCATATCTCATTATATGCATGAATAACTATGGTTACCATGTATGCTTATGAGCTATTTACTATCATTCCAATTTTATCAAGCTATATATGGATGGATTCTAGACTCAAAGGGCTTTCCATAGAGTCCAAGAACATCCAAAACGGAGTTCAGACGAAGAAATTATAACCGGTCTAAGTCAAGGCCTTATGAATGTAAAGGATCATGAGCAGAATCCAGTACCTACTATTTTTCATGATTTCTGGACCAAATATGAGTTCCAATTTCATCAAGCTATATATGGATGGATTATAGACTCAAAGGGATTTCCATAGAGTCTAAGAACATCCGAAACGGAGTTCGGACGAAGAAATTATGACTATCCGAAGTTGGAGGCTTCCTATGAACAGTGACTACGAGCAGAACCAGCAGGACCTACTGTTTTTCGTGATTTATGGACCAAATATGAGTTCCAATTTCATCAAACTATATATGAATGGATTCTAGATTCAAAGGGCTTTCCATAGAGTCCAAGAACATCTAAACAGAGTCTCGATGGTAAAATTATAACCATCCAAGTTGGTGAAATTTTGACAAAGATCTCCCTAAAAACCTCAATATTTCCTTAATACAAATATTCCTCAATTGAGGATTACAATCAACTAACCAAAGTCCAAAACACAACCAATATACCAAGTAGGGTTCTTTTAGACCCAAATTCATAAGCAAAAAGGGTTTATGGTTTCTTCTTCATCAATTTCATACAAAAGTCCAAAAGTCCAATTATCCATACCAAAATCATAGTTTCCATACAAGTTCCATACAAAACTTAACAAATTCCATACCTTTCTTTGGATTTCTTCTTCTCCTTCTTCTTCTTCTTCTTCTTCCCCTTCTTTCTCTACTTCTACCTGTATGAGCTCTCCAAAAATGAGATACTAATTTGGTCTCACCCCCTTTTGACCTTTAATTCTCCTTTTATTACACTTTGTCCTCAAACTTTCCTATATTTGCAAATCAAGTTATGCCATTTATATAATAACCCACCATCTTCTTATATTATGTCTTTTGTGTCCCATTTTGACAACTTACAAATTTTCTCAGATTCATAGCTCCTAAGCCTAAAATTTTCACTTAGCATAATAACAATTACAAAATTTCCAAATGTACTAATAATATACCCTAATTATGTTTAAAAACAACTAGGTGTATTGGGGTGTTACAATTCTCCCCTTAAATAAATTTCAAGTATCGAAATTACCTCGAATTTGAAGAGTCGAGGGTACTCGTACCTCATTGTCGATTCTAGTTCCATGTCGCTTCTTCCATACCGTGATGCTGCCAAAGCACTTTTACCAGAGGGACTTGCTTGTTCAGAATCGCCTTATTTCACGATTCGTAATAAATTTCACTCTCATCGAAAGTGAAATCTTCTCAGATCAGATATCTCAGACTCCACATGTTATGCGATCGAATCCGACATCTCCAAGCATGCATTACGGAATACATCATAATTTGGCTAACTCCGCAGGAGTGCCAACCCATACGCCATCGGTCCAACTTTTCTAAAATCTCATAAGGGCCAATGAATCTGGACTCGCTTTTCTTTTCTTCCAAAGCTGGAGTATCTTTTCCACGAGATACCTTTAAAACACTTTATTCCGACTTCAAACTCTATATCCTTTCTTCAAATTAGCATAAGACCTTCTTGTCTATCACTAGCAATTTTTAACCTCTCGTTTGAATAATTTGAACTTTTCTTCTGTGTCTTTAATAAAGCAGACCACAATCTTATGCTCATTCAACTTGTCCAACACATGAGTTCTACATCTTCTTCCACACTCAAGCAAAGATAGAAATCATGAGTGGAATGAGGCCTTATCCCAACTTCCCCAAAATTCAATACACAACCTCGAAGCATATCTTCCAACACCCTAATCACTCTTTCGGGGATCATTCCATCTATCCGTGGATGGAAAGCAAGGTAAATTCAGTATCATATCAAAGCCGACTCCAGAATTCTCCCCGTAACTCCTCGACAGAAACCATGGATCATACCGGACACCATCGATAAGGGAATCCCATGCACCGACAATTTCACTACAGAAGTTCCACCAGACGCTCCATGGAGTAATAAGTCTGACCGGTAGAAGAGAGCGTATCTGGGTCAATCATTCAATAATTACCCAAATCAAGGCCATGTTTCCTTCTGGGGTGATGGAAACCTGACACGAAATCATAGTATTGTTATCCCATTTCCATCGGGTCTGAAGGATTCAACAAACTGATATACTCATGTTCAAATTTCTTTACTTGCTAACACGTTAGACACTTAGGCACATACTTAGAAATGTCCTTGTTCATCCCTCGCCACCAGTAGTACTCTTTCAAATCCTGGTACATCTTATTACCTCCAGGGTGCATGGTGAAAGAAGATCGGCCATATAATATCTTCTTCAAATCCATATCATTCGTGACATAATCCGTCGCATAACAACTCCACTTCCATCTATGACATAATCAGTCTTGTCTCTATAACCGACTAACTGAACTAACTCTTGTAACTTGGTATCATTTTTCTACGCATTTACTATCATTTGCTTCAAATCCGGTATAACTTTCAATTGAGTCAACAAGGCTCCATCAGAATCAAATTCCGTGCCTCCGCAATATTTCAGCCATGTACAGAAATCATTTTCCTACTTAGGGCATCTGCCAATACATTTGCTTTCCCGGGGTGGTAATCAATTATACCATCATAGTCTTTAAACAATTCTAACCACCGATGTTGCCTCAAGTTCAACTCTTTATGCGTTAGTAAGTACTTGAGACTCTTATCATAGGTGTAAATTCTACACTTTTCCTCGTAGAAGTAGTGTTGCCATATTTTCAAAGCAAACACTACCACATCCAACTCTAGGTCATGAGGGATAATTCTGTTCATGTGGCTTCAACTGCCCGACGCATAAGCCACCACTTTCCTATCTTGCATTAACACGTATCCCAAACCAATGTCAAGCATCACTATACAAGGTACACTCCTTCCAAGTAGCTATGTCAATACACAGGTGCTTCAACCAAGATCCCTTCAACCGTTCAAAACTATTATGACACGGTTCGCCCACCTCAAACTTTATTCCTTTCCCGAGTAACTCAAGAGCGAAAGTTTATGATGTGAAAAGTTCCTCACAAATTTTCTATAATAACCTACTGTGCCCAAGAAACTTCTAATTTGTTACATTTCGAGGTGGTTTCCAATTCAAACTACTTAATCTTTGTAAATAACCTTATACCCGTTGACACAATATAGCCTCGTATGAAACTTCCTTAGCCAAAAATCACATTTGTCGAGCTTAGGATATAACTTCTTTCGTTAGGCAACCGCAGACTATTTTTAGATGTTGTTCATGTTCTTGTACATCCTTAGAATACACCAGGGTGTCATTAATAAAGACCACTACAAACTGATCCACATAGGGTTGAAACACATCTTATCTACAACCATGAATACAGCTTGCATTAGTCAACCCAAATGGTATACTAAAATCATAATGGCTATATCTGGTTCTAAATGCGTGTTTTCAACACATCTACTTCCTTTACTCTCAATTGATAATATCCAGATCGTAGGTCGATCTTCGAAAAGACACCCGCTCCTTTCAACTGATAAAAAAGATCTTCGATTCTCGGCAATGAGTATTTGTTTTTCACTGTCACCTTATTGATATGCCGATAATCAATGCACATTCGTAGAGTGCCATATTTCTTTTTCACAAATAAAACAGGTGCACCCTAAGGCAAAACACTAGGTCATACAAACCCTTTATCTAAAAGCTCTTGTAGCCGAACCTTTAACTCCTTAAACTTTGCTGGAGCCATCCTTTAAGGTGCTCTAGACACAGGGGCTGTTTCTAGCACAATTTCTATGGATAAGTCCACCTCCATCTCAAGGGGAATACCTGGTAACTCTTTAAGGAATACATATAGAAATTCCCTTACTACTGAAATCTTTTCCACATCAACTTGACCTTCTCGGGAGTCACAGCACACTACAATGAATGCCCTACATCCTTTCTTATAATCCCTACGCATGTATCGAGATCACATCGACATTATGTCGGATCTAATGCCTTGTATTATCACCCCTGTAAATTAATTGTATATCTCAACACTACCGTCATTCACAATCAACGATACCAGTTATTTAGTCAACCAATCCATTCCCAAAATCAAGTCAAACTCTTGAAATGGTAAGGTTATCAAATCATGAGAAACTTTCGCTTGTATAACAATCTGTGGCAAATTCAGATACGCTATTCACACTAATGTCAGGTCTCAACTACTAGTCATACGATGTCATATGTTCGCTCTATCCATCACGGTACTTTGTCAAATACATGCTTCATGCACACATATGAATGAGTAGGACTAGATCAATCAATGTATGCATCCTAATATCATATAAAGAAATATACTAAATCTATAACCTCGTGAGTATCCCGATCTCACGAGCTCCTTTATAGCATATGCTCGTGTCGGTACGTGCATGGGATGATCCATTGTCTCCCGAAACTATGCCTCCTCGTCATCTATGTCGATGGGCCACTACGACCCCTAACGCTGGAGTCATGAAATAAAGTGGTGCCACATATCTTCCTCTACCACTTCCTTGTTGACTTCTATTATCCCCTGACTCTCGGGGACACTGTGCTATCAAATGCTCAAGTTTTCCACACCGGAAACACCCTCTTTGTCAATAGCCTGTAAACACTCGAATACCGTCTATGGTAATGAGTGCACTGATTTCTCCTCATTCAACCTGGGGCGATTCTACCCGCACTAGATACCATTGCATTCTCCTGTCTTCTACCTCTCAGAATAACCTCACACTCGACTCCATTAACATCTCTGGGCTTTTTACCGTAAGAAGAGGAGGCTTCGAGAACTCGAGACTTTTCATTGGCCGGGTTTCAAATTCTCCACTTTCATTACACTGGACTAACTCGATAAAAGTTCACCTCGCTTGGAGGGAAGTCACAAAGCACCTTCTTGATGGAATCACGTAGTCCATCTTCAAATCGCTTACTAATCGAAATGCCTTGAGGATCGCCTCCCAGCATATTTGTTGAGACGGGCCGAACTCTTTCTCATACTCAGCCACAAATAAAGTTCCTTCATTTCATATTCAAGAACTATTTCCACTGGATCTATATACATGTCTCTGTAACATACTCTACCTCAACTCTGACAAAAGAATCTCATGTCACGGGATTCGGAATCCTTGAAACTTGAGCACCGCTTCCCACCATTCATATGCCCCATCCCGCAAATGATATCACACACATGCCTTTGATCTGGAGGACATCTAACCTTTCCAACACCCTTTCTAGCTTTTCTAACTGCTACTCGTCGACTCTTCCATGCTCAATTCCATGGAATTCCTCCTGCTTCCATGTCTTCTTACCGTGTCTATCGGAGCTTTAGGAGCAAATTAATTCATCCAATATTCCGAGCCATGTCCTCAGGATATTCTCAAGAAGGCTTTCAGGCTCATTAGTACATTACTTTTCAAGGCTCAGTGTTTAACTCTTGCTCCTTGGGTTAACACTCACCAAATTTCTTCAGACGATCCATCTATACAAAACACAAAGGACATCCACATCGTAGGTCAACACATTACTTTAACATATGCATGTTTATCTTATTATCTATCTAAGGTTTAAAATCCGTCTTAGAAACGCCTAAACCCAGCTCGATACTCACCAAATCGTGGATTCGCTCTAACCGACAATCTTAAGTAATGCGAGGGTGTCATTTTTATTTATTTTTAATTTTTATAAACTTATAACCTTTAAGCTTGTTTATTCATATAATGTTAAACATTTAACTTGTACTCATATTCGTAGCAATGGGATTACAAAATATATACAAAGCTCCACATATTAAGTGTTCAACATTTACAATATTTACATTGTTTACAAAACAAAACATATACAAAATAGACTAAAAAGGTCTTTAGTGGGCATCTAGTAGTGTGTCATTCAAGCTGCTGATGTGGAGTGTCCCACTTCCTCATTTCGCTTTCTCCTATACCTACACCTGGATGAAATAATTGCTAATCTTTATGCTTAGTGGAATAAACTCCGTGGATCGCACCACTAACACCTGATCATCATACTCTATACATATGCATATACATCGAACATATCATATCATTTAAACATGCTTATACATCTCATATTTACTTATCATATCATGTTACATTTCTTATCAATGTTCATATACATTTTGTATGTCATATTCAAGTCATTTTTTTTATGTTTCATGTCCAAGGTAAAACCTTGAAGTGGATAAAGGAAACTAAAAAGGGCATGCAATGAAGGCACTCAGACTTAACCGGCATCGAAACAGCTGATCTATAAGGGCCCGAAGGCACCGCTATCATCAGGGCGAGACAATGACCATATATAAGGGCCCCGAGTGCGCCCGCTATCATCAGACGACAAACGACCATCTATAAGGGCCCGAAGGCACTGTAATGACCCAAACGGCCAATTGATCGCATAGCCGTAAACTTGTTTCTTCCCTAATAGGCATGCCCATCTATCCTCTACCAAGTTCTACAGAAATCTCATGTGTATTTTATATACCAATGACGTGATTCATATTCTCGAATAATTATTGTCATCCGTAATCATATGCGATATTTACAATCATTTATTAGTATATTTGCATTTTCAGATTCTCATTATATGTACGGTAATAACTATGGTTACCATATATGCTATGAGCTATTTACTATCATTCCACTCTTTATCAAGATAAGTATGATGGATTCTAGACTCAAAGGCTTCCATGTAGCCCAAGTTAACATCCAAAAACAGTTCTGATCAAGAAATTATGACCCGCCCAAGTCAAGGTCCCTATGAACAATGACTACGAGCAGAACCAACAGGGCCTACCATTTTTCATGCTTTATAGACCTAATATGAGTTCCAATTTCATAAATCTATATATGGATGGATTCTAGACTCAAAGGGCTTTCCATAGAATCCAAGAACATCCAAAACAGAGTTCGGACGAAGAAATTATGACTGTCCGAAGTTGGAGGCTTCCCATGAACAGTGACTACGAGCAGAACCAGAAGGGCCTACTGTTTTTCGTGATTTATGGACCAAATATGAGTTACAATTTCATCAAACTATAAATTGATGGATTCTATACTCAAAGGGCTTTCCATAGAGTCCAAGAACATCCAAAACGGAGTTCGGACGAAGAAATTATGACCATCCGAAGTTGGAGAAATTTTGACAGCATCTCCCCTAAAACGTCAATATTTCAATAATGCAAATATCTTAAGATTACATTCAACTAACTCTAAGTCCAAACACAACCATTATAATACAAGTAGGTTCTTTAGACCTAAATTCATAAAAAAATGGGTTTATGGTTTCTTCTTCATCAAACAATTCCATACAAGTCCAAAGTCCACTGTCCACATCAAAATTCATATTTCCACATGTGCATGTTCCATATGTAAAACGAACAAATTCCATACTTTCTTCGCTTTCTTCTTCTTCTTCTTCTTCTCTTCTTCTTCCCTCTTCTCTCTACTTCTACCCATATGAGCCTCTGAAAATGAGAGACCAATTCTGGGTCTCACTCCCTTTGACCTTCAATTCTCCTTTATCAGACTCGTCTCAAACTCTCCTATATTTTCAAATCAAGTTGCGCTATTTATATAATAACCCACCATCTTCTTATATTATGTCTGTGTCCCATTTTGACAAGCTACAAATTTACCCTTTGTATATTTGTATAAATTTAGTTTCAAAATTCTTCACTTAGCATAATAATTACGAAAAATTTCCAAATGCATCAATAAGATACCCAATTATGTTTAAAAACAACTAGTGGTGTATTTTTAAGCTGTTGTGGATAAGGAATTATCTAAAGATTCTAATTATTAGTCAACATTAAGCACATACAATATGATATGTATGTTATGGTTTTGACTCATATAAATGAGCACGTCGCTATCAAATTTATACCATATAGATGAATGTCTAGTCACTACAAAAGTGCCCAACTTCACACTTGGCTTTCTCAGGTTTCACAGTATTGTGGAAAGAATTCTGTGAACGATTCTCAAAGAATCTCATCTTAGTCATAAATAAGGTGATTATCAATTAAAATCTTAGATCGCTTCTAGAGCGCCATAGATTATTTAGTCTCATCTTGCTCGCTACTAAAGCGCTAAGGTAAACACCTGGTGTGAGTAGTGACTTCGCTCCGACATGTACTAAGAATACAGACAAGAATAATTATTTTGAGAGTAAAACACAATAGAACTCAATAATCCAATATTATTAATAATAATTTCAAATACAACTCATAGAGGTGTCACATCCTACACAATCCCATACTACCAACATGAGACTGAAACACATCTCTAGCAATAAGCTTAGTCAATGGGTCAACCACCATGCTTCCAGTAGAAATGTGTTTCATGATCACCTCACCTTGCGCGACCATATCTCTAATGAAATGGTACTTGATTTCAATGTGCTTAGACTTTCCGTGATACTTAGATCTCAGATATGCTGTGGTCGCAGCATTTATCAAAATATAATGTTACACCCTCCTCGTATCAATGTAATGTTTCCAGGCATCGCAAGAATCTCTTCAACTGGGATAGCTTCAGCATACCAATGACATGCCACATACTTAGACTCCATCGTAGATAAGGCAACACAGGTCTACTTCTTGCTGCACCAAGATACAACACAGCCTCTAAGAATGAACGCATAACCCGATGTGGATTAAGGGCCATCTCTACCACCTACCCAATCGAAGATCACTCGTATCCCTTCAGCCTCAAGTCACCCTTATGGAAACATACAAGGCAAAGTCTCGCTGGCCCCTGAGGTATCGGAAGATCCTTCACCGCTGCCCAATGCATGTCCTCGGGTTACTTCGTAACTGCCACTATGCTCGATCGCAAAGCATATGTCTCTAGCCTTATGCATAACATGGCATACATAAGATTCCCAATCGCTTGAGCATATGACACTACTTTTATACGCTTTCTTTTCCTCATCCGCTTTAGATTAATCGGTCCGGCTATTAAACACTCTCCTTCTCAATAGGGGTGTTAATGGGTTTGGAAATCTCCATGTGAAATCGTTCAAGAATCTTCTTTATGTAAGTCTCTTGGGACAAACCAAGAAGCTTCTTAGAATGATCTCTAACAATCTCAATCTTGAGCACAAAATGCGCTTCACCCATGTCCTTTATCTCAAAAGTAGAGGACAATCACTCGAGCGGCTTACAATAGAGTCCATATCATTTCTCGCTATAAGGACGCTCGTCAACATACAAAGATAAGATGAGCACACTCTTTCCTTTGAAACACTTCCAGATACACACAATGGTCCTCTTCAATCAACCTAAACTGAGAGATAATCGAGTCATGAAATATGAAGTACCATTGTCTGGGATGAATCGCTCGAGTCCATAAATGGAGCGCTTGAGCCTCGCACACCCTGCGCCTTGTCCTCGACTTCAAAACCCATAGGTCGACTCCATGTAGATCTCTTCATCTAGCGATCCATCGAGGAATGCAATTTTAACATCCATATGATATACCTCTAAAACCAAATACGGATGACAAGCAAGGATAAGGTGAATAGAGGCAACCTTGACAACAGGGGAAAATGTCTTATCATAATCTATACCCTCTTTGGCTGGTAAACCCGCCACAAGACGTGCTCAGACTTTGTCAATTCGACCCATCTTTTCTCGGCGCTTTAACTTCTCAAAACCCATTTGTTTCGACAAATGTGCGTACCAGCGAAAAGATTCACTCAACTCCCACACGGAGTTCAGCCCATGGAGCTCAATTCATCCTTCATTACATCCATCCATCTCTCCCTAGCAGTGAAGAGCGCCTCTATAAGAAGGCCTAATAAGAGTACAGCAAAGCATCCCTCAATCTCAAAGTGATGACGAGGAATGTTACTCTATTGCTACAACGCTCAAGAGGTTCGGGGATAAATTAATGGAACACCCACTAGGCTAAGAATGACTCCCACTATCTCTAGTGATCTCAGGAACTAATTCCCCACCCTCGCTCAAGATGTTAAGACGCCCACCCGCCCTCTAACTTATGAGGTTCAAACCTATCGACACTCATTTGCTAGTGTGGGAAATCATTCTCAATGAAATCAACATCGCGTGAATCCACTTCAGGCTTTCCCCTATCAGGGTGTTCACTAAACATTATATAGCCCTTCGAGCCTTCAGGATACTGTTTGTCTGTGAAAATATAGATTAAACCACTCAATTTCACACTTATACAGGAGCCTTACAATTTTCCCCACTGTGCTCACAAAGTCAAATAGTTGTTTGAAAATGAATAAAACTGATTTTATATTCTTGAATTAATAATGGGTTTAGTCTATGACACTGTAAGTGCATAGGTCATACAAATAGTAAAAACGGATGTAAGTTCAGATATTTAGTCTGCTAGAGATTGATAAGAATGCTGAAATCAACTACCCTAACTACTCTGCATCCACACTATTTCAACCTCCTTTAAATTAATGAAACTAAAATTTACAAGACAAGATAATCCTATATCAGATTCATCTAATTGCAAATTGAATTAAAACTAACAAAATAAACTGGATCGAACTGGTCGCTAGAAATGGACACCGAGATGAAACTATCAGGGAACGCCAATTTCGCATTATAATCCATCGATTCTTCTATCCCGATTGATCCGGATTCGGCCAAAGATGCCTAATAATGCACTGATTTCTTCCATTATTCACTAATAGAGGTCCCTTCTTCTTTCAAAGAAAGTGATCTAATCACTACTTGTATTCGTAACACTCTTTTATAAGATTCAGTATTTTTCTTCAATACTTCACACTCATTTTTATTCCAGGTTTCTCGTATCCCAAGTCTAGTCATCAGCGAAACTTCTACAAAATGGTTGATGACTCATCCTTTAGATTTGATGAATTTTTCTTTTTCCATGATTATATCTCAGCTAACACAGAATAAAGATCTTTCCATCAGATTAAGGTGAAATCTCTGATGATTTAAATTGATAAATAATTCCCTTTAACTTCAATTATGAATGAAATGAAAATTTATCGAAATGAACTCTCAGAGCTCCTTAGTTCTTCAATGATAATCTAACATACCCACAAGTCAGACGCTCCAAGCTCAGAATCTCCATCTCGTGTCACTCGTGAGGGCTTCGTAAATCGGGATAAGAAATAATCCTCAGATGGTATCTCAGACTACTATTTGGAACAACTCAATTCACGAACAACATCAATCAAATAAATCAAAATCCCAATTTCCGGAAATTCCTTCTAATTCAAGTAGAAAAGATTGTAACTAACAACAGATCCATTCCAATGGAAGTCGTGACTTCAACCATAGAATTACAATCGACAATGGCGCATTGCTCAAGAACATCCAATCGTGAATCGTAATAAATCAGAAGAAACGAATTCTAGAAATCATTTGCATCATTGATTTCGTGACGAATTAGAAAAGAAAATGGTACCAAACCAAATTCTTCAACATCTAAACAGACACGGTTCATCCGAAAAGAAAAGAAAAGAAAAAGAAAAGTCTATTCTGTAAATATACAAATGAGTCTTCCCTCAGCCCTCTGTGACAAAGGTTTTAGAAAACTAAGCCGCCTTCAAGCAAGATAAGCCTATTTATAACTTTTAAATGAATCATGTTGAATTTTATTGTAATGATGGAGGCGGTATCACAATGGAAGAGGAGAAAGGAAGAGAGGCTGCCCAATTCATTTTCTTCAGAAGACTTAGAGGGTATGATGCTCGAGGGCCCAGTCAAACCGGCTGCATAAAGGAGGGAATTCTAGGGATTCGATGTTGTGCATTTTCTCGTCCGTGAGGCACTTCCTTATGTTTACTGGCTATGCCATCAATAATCTTCATATGAGTAATCAGTTGGTCTTGCCTCTTGCCAACATTGTTGATTGCGCTTTCAAGCTCAGAAATAAGGCTCAACAAGTTTGACAAATTATTATTTATCAAGTCTAAACTTTCATGCTAGATTTTTCTTCTATATACATCATTATCTTCCAACTCCCTATCTCTCTCCTTCATCAACCTCCTAAACTCCTTGAATTGCTCCTTATACAGGTATTTGAAGGCTTCAATCTTCTTTAGCATGTTACCCTCCATCTCAGCTTCTCTTTTTCTCAGAATGGTAAGCACTTCTTCATCTCTTCTAAACTAGTTGTTATAAAAGGCTTCCAAACTGGCACTCTTTCTCCTAACTCCTTCTCCCTTTTTTTCATTTCATCTTTCCATTCTTCTTCTTTTGTCTCGCATCGTCCTATAATCGTTCCTTCCTCCCGAATTCAAATTTTCCAAGAACTCCTCTCTCCGACCGTTGGATGCTTTTCCCATTTCTCGTCCCTTTCTTCCATCTTTCTTGATCGATCTCAAAGATTCCATGATTTCACCGTTCCCCGCATCCTTTCTGCAGCCTCTACTAGCTCAAAGGAAACCTCTCAATTCAGTCCCGAATGGCTTGGGGAGGGCTCATCCCGAAGTGTGGCCTCTTCTTTTATGCCGGAGGAATCTGTTCCGGGGATAGCTCTATCGTTATCATTCTCCCCGCCTAGCTTCCGCTTCTAGTTTCACAATTCCCTTATGCTTTTCATTCCTAGGCCCTTTTATTACACCTGTAAGGATCAAAGGAGATGCCTTAGGGCATGTTTCTTCTTCGTCCCATGATCCTTTCACCCTAGCTAAGATGCATAGTTTGCTGATTGTTGCTGGGTGAGGGATTACCCCTTATCGCTTAAGTGGTTCCTGATAGACCCCCTCAATTAAATTTAACATTCATTTTATAACCTTCATAAGTATATAAATGATCGTTGCCTCTCACCGAGCAAAGATGTTTAGTCAGGAAGGACAATGAGGATAGGAAGTAGAACCAGACTCCAGCTTCTCGGGCGAGGATCCTCCGTCGATAGCATGGCGAGGGTTCTTCCTGTGGGCTTCCCACTTCCTCGCTCAGCCAGCTTAGGAGGTCTATAATCTTCTCATGATCAGGTTTCTACCAATTTCAATTTAGAATCGTGCTTCGAGTTCCTTTAGTTTGAACATTCTCTGATTCTTTTGTGCCCAAAAGGTACCCTGACTATTCGTGACGTAGGACTCCAGTCTTCTCCTCATCCCCACCCATGTTTGCAAGAATTCCCGGGCAGAGCAGAAACTGTGCGCCTCAGGTACAAAAGAACTCCCAACCTTCTTTGTTATTATCTCGTAGTGGAAATCGCCTTCCGAAAACCCCTTTCTAACGACGAAGCCCTCATCACTGCACTGTTCTATTCCATAAATCTTTAGCTTACGCAGAGACAAAGCCCTTGTCGCCTCGTTTCTTCTTCTTCTCGAAGGCGCCTCACTGCTTTCTATCTGCAGACCTTTCTTCCTTTAGCGCCTTCTACTCCGCAGCCGGGTGTTTCCGTTCTACATTCGTGATCGCCTTCGTAATCGAGGTTCCAAGTGAACCTCTCCACCCTACATGACAATAATCATCTATGAGCTCATTAATTATTCCGCTAAGATCCGCACGTGGTTTCGTTACTCGCCATGGTGAGAATTTGGAATTAGACACCTGATTTGTGGTTTTGAAGTCAAGAGAGAAATGAAGATTGAACTGGCCAGAAGATGCGGCTGAATGGAAGTTTTGGGAAGAGATTGGCTGTTCAGTTTGTTTGATGGGCTCAATGTTATCATTGTTTTTAATGAGAGTGTGACTTTAATTTATAGTTACAACACAAATTCTGACAATAAGCTGCACTTATTTAATGTTGCGACGCCTAAGTTAGAATGTTTAAAACCTCAATTTATTGTAATTTAGACAATTCTGGTCGCGACCTACTTAGGATTGTTGTGACTAGAAATGTAGTCCTAACCAATAAATTGAAGTTCCGACCAATCTTTCTCGTTTTGCCATCATTATAGGTCACGACCAATTTTAATACGCTTGCGGCATCATAATACCACAACAGTCATTCGGATGGCGGCATGATGTTCACCACCTCCGAAACTTTCACGAACATAAGACTTATGTTGCGACTTGAAATTTTTTATTCTAATGTTTTCAATTCAGAAATGGGTCGCGACCTCAAAAGCATGTCGCGACCTAGAAAATTTCTTGGTCTCCAGGAACAGTTCAAATTCATACAAGACTAAATCAATAAACCCAATTCAAATAAAAACAATCAACCTTCATCATTCAAATATGCAACAAATCAACTCATGAAGCATCATATTCAACAGTGAATTGGAAATTCCAATTCCCCTAAACTTCAATCACGCTTTCTCTAAAAAAAAACAACATGTATAAGAGAGTTGATTACTTCCCTTTATGTTATTGTGTGCATATTGGCAGCTATAAATACAGACTCCATCTCTGTTCATGCCCTTACTGACTTGTAAGCACAAAGCAGTCGAACAACATAAATAACATTTAATAATAAACACAAGCCTAATAGAAAACTAAAACTTTTAAAAAACATAAATTGACTAATAAAACTTAGAAAGAAATTGTTGTATGGGTTGCCTCCCACAAAGCTGCTCAATTTTGAGTCCTTAGTTGGACTTGCTATTATGAAGTTCTTATTTCAGCCTATTTTCCTTCACTAAGAACTAGGTATGTCATACTCTTTCAGATCTTGTTTCAATCGTGACCATTCCACTTTAGAAAAGCTCTTTACTCCATTATTGGTTTTTCAATGTCAGCGCCACCTGAGTTGTACTTTCCCTCTTGTATAGAGCAGCTCCATTTATTTCAGTTTACTGGAAAAAGCTTGTTGAGTTAACGGGGACTTGATTTCTGCCTTAAATGCTTTCCTCTAAATGCCCATTTCTTTGTCTTGTCTTTGTAAATTCCGACATTATCATAGGCTTCATTCCTCAACTCTTCCAGTTCATTCAGTTGGAGTAGCCTTTTCTCTTTAGCCGCTTTGAATTCAAAATTTAGTTTCTTGATGGCCCACATAGCCTTGTATTCCAATTCAAGAGGGAGGTGACAAAGGTTTACCAAGGAACAATTCTATATGGAAATTCAATGGGTCGCACTGTATTTGTTACGTATGCCCATAATGCATCATCAAGCTTTAGAGACCAATCTCTTATCATCTGAAGCTTATAGTGCTAAAATTTTTCTTTATCTCCCTATTGGAAATCTCGGCTTGCTGCATTTTGTTTTAAAGGGATGGTATTCAGGCTGTATCTGTGTTTTGAATTTCATATCTCACTCATGAGTTCCCAAACACCTTGTTTGCAAAGTGGCTTCCTCACATGCTAATAATAGTTACGGGTGCTCCCAATCTACTCAAAAATATTCCTTTGTAGAATCCACAAGCGCCATTAGCATCATTCTGAGACAAGTTGTCGCGCCTCCATTTGGACTTTGCAATGCAGTTAGGGGTATGTATAGATTCTCAAATGAGGATGGAAAAGGCCCCATGGAATCTATTTACACATCCAAATAGCGCACCACCAAGATACCTTACAGGGGCATTTCATGCTTTTTGCTAATGTTACCCATTCTCTGGCATTGATCACAAAGTTTAACCCATTCAAAACAATCCTTGAAAATGGTGGGCCAATAAAATCTTGCTTGGAGAATTTTGTGAAGACGGTTGTTTTTGTCTCATATAATGTCATATATAGTGCATGACACCCATGTAAAGTACAAGCATTCGCTCGGCACCTGACTCGATTATCATATCAACCCGTCTTTTGAATAACGGTGGGTCATCCGGCTATATAAAATCGCTGTGGGTTCCGACTTTCTGGCGATGGCGTTATGGCGGAAGGCGCAACTTCTGGCTAATTTTGTGTAGGCACCACCGAGGCCCGATTGGAACAACATTGAATTTCTCAGCCATTCATGGAAGGTGCCACTGTTTAATTCCCTGTATTTATGAGCGCTCTTGATTTGCCGATAGTGATGACTATGCATTGCTCCACAACACTGTCGCAATATAGGATAATTCTGGAATGGCTCAACGCCGCCGATAGATCTTGACAGCATTTCAACTTTGCCGCCGGGCCTCCCAATGCTTGCGTGATGGTAGCGGACAATGACATAGGACTTCCAGCTCTCATATGACTCGGCACCGTACAACCTGTGGCGACTCTTTTTTAGACGATTGATGATTCTCTTCATTAAGGAACACTTCACGCAATATATGGCCTGGCACATTTTTATGACTTACGTCTATCTGGCTCCATTCCCACCAATCTCTTCATCACATGGCTCTCAAATTATATTCCGTTTGGTTGACATGATGGGAGCTTCAGCGAGCGGTTTGATCTGCTTCAATGAAGATGGCATCAGGTAAACTTGACATCTTTTTCCAACAACCTTATAATAGTCTTTAATTTTGGAGAATCTTTGACAAATCTTCCTAACTGACATGTCCCAGCTTCTTGATTCACCAATGTATGGTGTGAAGAGTCTTTAATGAAGCTACCTTGATCCCACTTCCGACCTGCTTGTAGTATCTTTTAAGGAACATTCATACCATAAATGACTGCATTTTTCCAATTCAACTAGTTTTTTTGTCTTGTTTATGATATGTGTCCCCAGATTTGCTGATATTCCAAATGGATCCTGTGTAAATCATAAGTGAACTCTCCTCCCGAAACTTCTTAGGCTCAAGACATGGTGTCATATCTTTGAAATATGCGGGGCTTGCCTTTTGATAATTACTACAAAAACTTAAAGCACCGTAGGGCATGTGGCTCAGTTTTCTCTTTGAGATCCTGAATGCGACCCACTGAGCTGATTATATCATGATATCCATCGAAAACTGACGAACAATAACATGCTATCCAGCCATACGATCATTGCAGGCAAGGGAAAATGAATGCTCCCAGTTAGACATTTAGTTTTACATGTCCTCATGCTGTCACAGGTTCTTGTAGGAATCAGTTCCTTCCTTTCATTTCGATCCACGGTGAATCCACCCCTTCTTAGGGACTCGTGAGCCCCGGGGCTTTCATCCCAGTATCGATATTGCATAAATAAACCCTTAATTTAGCCATTTCAGTACTTCCTTTCTTACAACATCTTTCATCACAGGGTACAACCTCCTTTGGTGTTCAACTGATGTTTTTGCATCATCATTCAGCATGATTTTGTACATGAGAAAAGGGCGATACATAAGGTCTTGATTGACGAGCAATTATCCTTTTCCTTATATTTACGAGAATTTCTTAGAGTTGTTGTTCTTCATTTTTATTCGATTAGGCGATATAATTCACGGCTTTGCCCCTTCTGGTTCCTAAGAAAGCATACTTTAGATGGCTAGGCAATTCTTTCAATATTAACCCATACGCGCATTTGCGCCCAGATTTAACTCTTTTCCCTGCTTTCACTTGAATTTTGTACTTTTACCGTCAAACTCTGAAGCTGTTTGTGTTTTTGGAATCACGGAATGCAACAATTCATAATCAACCTCTTAAGGAAATTCATCTCATTTTCATTGATAGAATGTTGGATATTCTGGTCGGAGTTCGAGTTCAAAGCGAATGGATAAATGCTATCTGACCACTCTGATTTTGCGCATCAACATCGGGTTGTGTCAGCTTTTGTTGAGTTAAGTGTACCGCTTCATCTCCCACTCTCAGTGTCAGCTCACCCTTTTGTACATCAATCAAGGCAGCTCCAGTTGGTAAGAAAGGTCTTCCTAACAACAGAGGAACTTTGGGTATCCTCCTCCATCTTTATAACAACAAAATCCACAGGGAAAATAATTTCCCTACCTTGACCAGCACATCTTCAAGGCCTCCTTCTGGTTGTGCCATGGACCTATCAGCCATCTGTAGTGTGATTGCTGTTGGAGTAAGTTCCCCTTTACTTAGCCTTTGTACCACTGATAAGGGCATCAAGTTGATGTTGGCACTTGAGTCACATAAGTCTTCCTTGAATTCATATTTCCCAATGGAGCAGGAATGGTAAGTACTGGGTCCTTCATCTTTGCTGGTAATTTCATTGAATACGCTATGATACAGGATTCTTGATTAAACTCCTGCCAAGCTGTTCACCAGTGATCTTAACCTTTTGCTCGTATGCTTTGGTGGCATAATTTGGCATTTAATTGATTACCTCTGCGAGATGTGTTCCTCTTTGCTTGAATATTTCCAAAATTTAGAAAATTGTTCCTCCCTCCCGCCTTCTGAAGTCTATGTGGGAACAGACTGCGGATGTGTAAGCAGATCTTCTCCTTTGTTTTTGCTCACAGTTACTCAGTACATTGGGTTTGCACTTGTTTCTTAGTCTTTGCAATGAATTTCTCATACGTCATCTCTTCAATTTCGCTACTCTTCTTTTTAGTCAATCTTATCTTTTTCTTTTATCTCTTGTTGTCGTTTCCTGCCACTCCTTAGGCACCTTTTCATATAGTCTTTTAGATTTTTGATTGTCCACACAGGGAAGCATTTTTGGTCTCTTACCTGCAAGGTCGATGCCAGTTGCCAACCCGTGTTTAAAATTCTTTTAGTGAAGCACTTGTGTTTGTGCGAAAATGCGAGTGTTGGATTTAAAGCTTCCCGACAGCAAGTTTCTATTCATTGAGGCTTAGCGACCTTTGTAATTTGTAACATACGCTCCTCGAAAATTTGGGTCCTCTTCTGACTTTGATATTCATTTATATTTTCTCCTTGCTCTTGCTGCTGCTAGAACCTTGGTGGTTGATACCCTTGTTGGAGATTCTGCCCATGTCTTGGGCCCTGTGATGCTCCTCCACCATATGAGAAGTTCTCATGGTTCCTTAGTGCTGGATGATAATGTGTAGGCAAGTTGGGATTAGGCTTGAGTTCTTTGTTATTCATGTACTTGGCCTCTCAACTTGTTATAGGGATCTTCTTGATTGGTCCTTTTCTTCTTATCCCATCTCTTTCCGTTGCTTTCCATTTCATTAGCGAGTGCGATCTTGCCTCCTGTTTATCCATCGGCATTATAAGTTTTGCTATAACCGATCTGTCTTATTTGAAGCAACGAGCCCCGCCTCCCTCTTGTTCTCTTGTTGCTCCCTGAAAGATCAGAGGAGATTTCATGTTACATTGCCTTCGATGCGCTATCAAATCCCTTGCCTTCTACGCACTTTCCTCTTGGTACCCATGGCAAAAGCATCTCATGATACCCTTAAGTATCATTTAGAGAGTGGTAATATCCATTTAGTCTTGAGATCTGCCATGCATAAGACATCGACCTTTTTGTACGCTTTCCCATGCAGTATATAAGCTTTCATTCTCCCCGCATTTGGAACACTATGATTTCCGCTAGCTGTAGCGGGGGATGGGGAAAAAAATGCGCGCGCCTAAGTACGCCTTCCGCTGGCTCTTCCCATGTATCAGGCGAGCCATATGTAATGATTCATACCACGTGGCTGCAATATCTCTTAAGGAAAAGAAGAGTGTAACTTTATCACCCTATGGTCTCACACTTGGATTCAACTTAGCGTATTTGCCATCTGGGAATCTACGAGGTGCTCATTAGGATCTTCGAGTGGGATGGCGATAAAGGCGGTCTGTTGAACCATGGTGATCAAGGCTGGTTTCAACTCAAAGTTGTTAGCCTCTACAGCAGGTTGTTTGGCTGCGAGTATTTACGGCGGATGATAGTCTCGAATCCTCCATTGTATCTTGCATTAGAAGGCCTTTATAACTGTATTTCTTGTTCAACTAGCCGATGGATTCTTTAAATGCTGCCATGGTTGCTTTTATACGCTCTGCTCTTTCCTTAAGCTCCTCGGTCTTTCAATTCGGTATCTACGAGGAAATAGATCGATTATGGTTTTTATTGCGTAAATAACTACGAAATGGAAACATATTGGGAATCAATTAGGCTTGATGTTATTAAATCATATATCTTTGGCTTTCTAAAGATCGATAAGCTCATCTGACCATTGTCAGCATTTTGTGAATTTCTTTTATAAAATAAAGAAAAATGTCCAAATTAGCATTTCTCTCTTTTGTCAGAATATTGATTTATTCAAATCCTTTCAATCCCCAGCAACGACACCATAAAAATTGTTTGTCTATGAAAATATAGACTAAACCACTCAATTTCACACTTATACAAGAGCCTTACAATTTTCCGGTATCTATATCAAAGTTGAATAAAGTTGTTTGAAAATGAATAAAACTAATTTTATGTTCTGGAATTAATAATGGGTTTAGTCTATGACATTGCAAGTGCACAGGTCATAAAGTAGTAAAAAAAATGGATGTAAGTCCAGATATCATTCCATAGAGATTACAAGAATGTTGATCAGCTACCTAACTACTCCATATCCACTATTTGAACACCTTTTAATGATTTGAAAACTAAAATTTACAAGACAAGATAGTCCTATATTACATTCATCTAATTAAAATAAAATTTGAATTAAACTAACAAAATAAGCCCGGGCCGAATGGGTTCTACGCTAGAAATGGACAGAATGACGCTGGAATAGTCACTTTTTGCATTATAATCCATTGATTCTTTCTATCCTGATTTTGGATCTGGATTTGTTAAAGATGCCTAATAATGCAGCTTGGATTTCTCCATTATTCACTAATTAGAGGTCCCTTCTTCTTTCAGCGAAAGAAAAGGATCCAATCGGTTCTTTGTATTGAGCAGCTCTTTATAAGATTTGGGTATTTTTCTTTTTCAATACTTCATACCCATTTCTTAAGACTACGAACATCCCGAGGTTTGGGTGCAAAACTTCTACAAAATGGTTGATGACTCATCCTTTAGATTTGATGGATTTTTCTTTTTCCATGATTAGATCTCAGCTAACACAAAATAAAGATCTTTCCATCATATTAAGGTGAAATCTTTGATGATTTAAATTGGTAAATAATTCCCTTCAACTTCAACTATGAGTAAAATGAAAATTTATCGAAATGAACTCTCAGAGCTCCTTAGTTCTTCAATGATAGTCTAGCATACCCACAAGTTGCATGTTCCAAGCTCTTAGGAATATCTATCTCTGTGTCACTCAGAGGGCTTCCTGGAAATCGGAGCAAGAAACAACCCTTGAGATGGTATTCGGTACTACTATTTGGAACAACTCAATTCATGAACAACATCAATCAAATAAATCAAAATCCCAATTTTAGAAATTCAGCTACAATTTAAGTATGCGATAGCCGAGGATCCATTCAGTAATTTGCACTTCTCCTTATAGAATTACAATCGGCAATGGGCGTGATGATCTGAACATCCTTTGTAGCGTAATTGTCACACCTTGATTCCCGATCCGACCTGATTGGCGGATCCGAACCGGGTTCCGGGACGCGAGACTATATATTAGGACTCTTTACTTGATTTTTTTTTTAGAGCTGAACTTGTACCTTTGGGTATGGCCCAAGTCTTATAACATAATCAATATATCATATACATATCAAAAGAACTACCACCGGATTGGTGTCCATCAAAATCTATACACATACCGAGTCCCATTTACAAATACAAAACTGTACTTTTACATTTACAAATCAGAGCGCGGAACCTATATGTAAGTGAATTTTACTAGTGTGCTAGCTATGATATGCGGAGATCTTGAGGACGTCTTCTCCACGTACCTACACGGATTAAAAACCCGTGCTTAGCTTTACGCTTAGTGGGAAACATATCTTATAACTTATATTGATACATGCATTTATCTTGAATCATAACAAACATATAACAAAAGCGATTATCAAAATTTCATGAATTCATATATTTTACATACATAATTATCCACAGCCAGCGAGCTTATGCTTATTCGGATCTCTCGTATATGAATGCGAACTTATACTTATAATAGCAAACTTATGCTTACTGAGATCTTACTTATGGCGGACTTATTCTTTATTTCAATCTCGTAGGACCCATATTTATTGATTCATATTATGTTGATCTTGAACTTATATATACTTAGGCAATTACTTATCCACATACTCATATTACTATCTCTCTTATACTATCTCCTGTAGGAGTTACAGAGCTAATGCTTATATAGAGGTACCCTTAGGTACTACAAAGTTTATACTTATACCATAGGGCTTATACTTATACTACGGAGATTACACTTGTTTGGAGGTACCCGTAGGTACTACAAAGATATTGCGGAGCATTATCACGGTATTTCTTGAACTTATCACGGAGGTACCCGTAAATTACTACAAAACTTATCACGGTACTTCATATCCTTACTTGTACTACGAAGCATATCCTGCAGTCTTCTGAACATACTTGTATTCTTGAACTTATTCTTGTATTTGGATCTTATACTTAGCATTACGAGAACTTATACATGTATTTTTACGGATCTTATACTTGTATTCACGAGCATATCACTTTGTCGCTGATTCTTATAACGTATTCTGAGCCCCATTGTTGTTGCTGATTCAGTCTTCCTACATATGCAGTTTGTTCAGTTCGAGGATCTATATGCGGTTGGGGTTGCATTCACGTCTTCTGGATCTTACTCACTGTGCAGATAATTCTTTGATTCAGTCTGGCTACCGGTGCGCCGTCGATGCGTTAAATGGGAACGAGATGAATCATACTCACATGGCGCCGATCGATCTGACCTGACGTTAGTCCGTGTGGAAATGCGAATCACATCAAGCGCATACCAGGTTCATACGGATTGAACATATCTGAACAAGCGAGAGTTATTCCGGTTTATATGAAACATCTTTAGACTTATACAATTTCTTATGATTATATGGGACTTGTGCTTGTTAGTTTTTAGTGGGACTCGGACTTGTACTTATAGCAACTTGCCTTGTTCGGATCTCGAAGTAGGGTCACAAGAAACATTCTTTGTATTTTGGATCTTATACTTGTATTCATGACTCATACTAGTATTTAGGAACTTATTCTTATACGGAAGTGATACCCATAAGTACTACTTTGATTTCCGAAACTCTCCCAGACACATACTTGTGCTTGTATCAAACTTATATTTATTTAATTGTACTCGTAGGTACTACTAACTTATACTTATGCGGAGGTACCTGTAGGTACTACTGGACTTTTACTTATATTACAGAACTTATACTTATTTTACCGTGTTGCCTTGGGTACTTTCACGGGAGATTTTACTTGTACAAAGTACCATAGGTACTACAGAGCAGTCTGAAGGTACGTAAGTACATTCGAGGATCTTTACCATATTCTGTTCTTTACTCTTATTCTTTATTGAGTCTTATCATATAAGCGTTTGACTACCAGACCCGATGCAAGGTGAGTAGGGCGTAGCACAATACCCGAAGGTACAATACGATCTTGAGGTGTGTAGCCTGAAATGCGAAGCAGAGCAGGGAGTCGTAGCGCTAATCGGGTGCAGTGCGGCGGATGCGTGGCACTGTCGAGAGTGTGCGGCGGGAGTGTCGTAGCACTTAATCGAGGTGTCAGTACTACGCCCAGGCGTTGCTGCCGATGCTTGGTGACACTAATAGGTGCAACACCCGATGTCGAGCGTCACTCATTCATTTTTTGGTCCTAGGTAGTCATACTATCACATTTGTCTTCGGAACTGCGCCAACTTCCATCGCTTTATCACGTTACGTGATACCATGCCATATTGCTTTTTCTGTGTTCATGTTCATGTTTTAGTTAGTTTTCATGTTTCCTTATCTATTCATGTTTCATGAACATTATACATATTGTTCTCTTTTCACAATTACTATTACATATGGCGTTTCCATATACTTGTACGATGTAGTCATGTATTCACCCACATCATTCATATTCTTGTCCTCCACATGAATCTATTTTACTTAGAAATTGGAATCATTCAATTGGATCATCCAAACTAAAGTTATGACATTTTCATGCCAAACTAGTCAATTTGCATAGATATTACACTATGGACAATTTGTAATACTCATTTTACGAGATTAATAACTCCCTTACGACCAGCTGGTTCTTTGTATTCATTTGAAGTTAAGGTGCTTTAAAAATTCTTCTGTTGGAATCACACCAAAATTAGACACTTAGAAACTCGAGTTATGTCCTAAACAACCCGGACTACTCTATGATCAAAACTGAAGCAATTTTCCTGAACATAGCCCCTCTTTGAGTGAATTTTTGGGCCACATAGAATCAGAATTATAAGGTAGCTATTTTGAGATGTTTGTTTTCCTTGAGTCTAGTTTAACCAACAACGAGATCACTCAAGTCGGGATATCGTGAATATTATGGCCAAAATCACGGTGCGCAGTGCGAAAGCGAACAAGCGGTACCGATGCGTCTGGAATCCGTCGCAGGTACCAGTGTGAGAACACTTATGGGTACCCCACTTTTGAGTGGCTTGGGCCACTTGGAAGTCGTAGTTTGAAAATGCCTATTTCAGGATATTTTATTCTCCTTGAAGTCTATTTTAACGACCATGGATGCTTTGAATGGAGATAAGAAATGATAAAATTGCGACGAAATATACTAACTGCGAAGTGCGAGAAGCCAGGCATAATCATATTACGGGATTAAACAGAAATTTCAATGTGATGCGATGCTCACTGTTTGATACGATACCCCATAAAGTATCGAAGTGGTTTTTCTCCCTTTTTCCTGTTTTGCTACGATCAACCTCAAATAATCCTCCTTACATCAAACCGCTCCAAGTCATCTTGTATTTCTCCTTTTTCAAATATTTCAATACTTACTCTTCCAGAAACACTGTGAATTATTCTAACTCAATTCTGCCTTGGTCATGACTCCCACACTGAATAACCACAGACTATTGGGTTTAACGTTCAAAACCTCTTTCATTGCCATTTTAACATGAATCAACTTTCAGGGAGGATTCCATACTCTGATCTATAAGAATTTATAAAGTTGGGTTTCGCCCTGACACAACCTGACTCATCAACATCATGAAACTATACAAGGTTCCATTCAGTAAAGATATGTTGAGTCCTTCTCTTAGTCCTTAGTTCCATACCTTTTTATCTTCCTTTCTTCTTCTCTCTTTCTTGTTCTCTTCCTGTTCCTCTCTTCTCTCCTTTCCTCTTCCCTTCTCTTCTCTACGGTTTCCCCAAATTGAGACAAAATTTGGTCTTAAATCCATCTCTCCTTAGGCCTGTTTTGGCTCCCAAAAACCCACATTTTTTTGGGTTAAGTTTTCATTATTTCACTTTAGCCCTTTGGTTCTTCTCTTTTTTACAAATCAAGTTAGGCATATTTACAATTTAGCTCCACCAGTCTTTCCCTTTATGACCACTGGGTCTCAAGTGGTAAATTACATGTTGCCTTTAACTCTCATGTGTCAATTTCCGATTTTCGTTTTATTTTCAAAATTCATATTTAACTTTTATTAAACCTAAACATGTAAGAAATGTTTAGGTATATTTTAGGCGTGATAATAAATTGAAAGAAACGAAGATTCGAGAAATTGTGTCTAGCTTCATTGATTCGGCGTAATTGGAAGAGAGCGAAAAGGTAAACTAGCTTCAACGTTCTAAAGATTCTTTGGTTCATATCAAAAAAGAAAAGAAAAGAAAGAGTCTATTCTAAAATATCTGATGAGTCTTACTCGTCCTCCCGGGCAGTGGAGTTTTGAAAATGGGCCGCCCACTAACTTTTACGCATAAGCTTGTTATAACTTTTGAAATTGGGCGATTCCGATATTCCCGGAGTGGATTTTTCCCCTAAAATTAATGCCCGACTCAACATTTGGAGTCGTGACCTCAGAAGCTTTTGACCCATCATTTGTGGGGATCTATCAAGTGCAGCCATTGACCTCGAGTGGTTGCAACCTTCTTTTCAGTTTATTCTTACAATTGTTGGGTCGCGACCTATTCACTACTGTTCGCGATTGGTTTCACTTGAGTTGCTTTGGAAGTTAAATGATTTCTGAACATGAATTCTTCCTTCAGCGACATCATTGACTCTTTGTCTATTCATGTGTGTCGCAACAGAAATTAATGTTGTTTTCATTGACTAGTATTAATTTTCAGAAGATAAATCAGTTGCGTTGCGACCGGTTCTATTAAAGTAATGATATAATGATGGTTTTCAATTAAGTGATGACTGGATGATAACTTCGCGTTTCTGAGCGTTGATCGTTCGTTTGATTTAATATTGTGAGTATGTTTCGTGCGGCTTTTATCGGTATGTTGTATTTATGATGGTTGTTAACGAGTTTTATTACTAACAATTTTATTCGATGACGCCTCGAATTCGCATTGTTACCTGAACTGCGTTGCTTTCTCTTGCACGTTGCGTGTGGGGTTATCGAAACATGTGACGCGCCGTTTGCGTAAACCGCGGTTGGATTCCGCGAATCGCGCAAACGACCGACCAGATTGGTGTGCGATATTCTTTGTCGGAACGGTCGGTTGACGCCTAATGGTTCGCCGTGTGATCATTATGAGCGTCATAAACGTATCGGGCATCCGTTGTTGTCTTTGGCGGCGTATCGTTGTAGTTGCCGTTACCGCCTCCGTTGTTCTTTGTCGGAAGGATTGAATATATTGACGTCGCGACGCGGAATGGTTCCGTGCCGTATCTTAATATTGTTGCGGCGGTTGTGAAGATCGATATTGTTCTGTTGTTGTTTGACTCCGGGTGTGTTACGGGCGTGAAGTCGGAGACTAAACTCGATTCTGGTGTCTCAGCTTATATTCGTCGGTGCTGCGTATTATGGATCCGTCGAGATCTCGAGTGATCGATTATCGTTGATAATCGTTCTTATCGTTCCACGAAGCGATGTGCGCCGTAACATGTCCGTGGAGCTCTTCGTCGTACGATCTGACCGTTTCTCTGTCGTAGCGAACCGAATGCGAAGACGTTTATATCTTCTTGATGATGGTTCTTCTCATAATAACGATGTGTTGGCAATGGATTAATTGGATTCAAGGTTCTCCATTGTATGATGAATATCTTATGACTTGTATCTTCTTGAGTCATTTTTCTTATAGTCTTTGAATATAGTTTATTAATTTCATATTTTTGGACAAAGAGCATTTGATCATGAAGTGGATAAGAAAGTGTGTTGAGATGAGAAGAAGATAAATGGATAATTATCAGAAGTGTGGCATAATATAAATATGGAATACAGACTTTCATGTGCCATCAGTTGCGATGTGACATACCACTGACACATGAACACAGGAATGAAACAGAGTTTGGACCTTTTCATTTACTGTGTGGGATCACAAGGGATGGAGTTGAAAGCACTCTGTTCGGATGGTGGCAAATGGGGAAGAACATCCCCTAAGATATGGGAGGTTGGCCTGCGCCATCATCAATCTAGTCATATCCAGAAGAGTCTTATTCCTTCTCTATGCAATACCATTTTGTTGCGAGGTGAGAGGGATAGTGAGATGTCTTAGGATCCCTTTTTCCTCATAGAATTCCTTGAATTGATTGGAAAAATACTCGTGTCCACGATCAGTCCTAAAGGTTTTTAAGTCTTTTTGATGCTTGTTCTCAACCTCTGCCATAAAGCGCTTGAAGCAATCCAATGCTTCATGACGATAAGATAACAAATAGACATAATCGTATCGCGAATAGTCATCGATCATTGTGAGAAAATAAGAGGCCTATGGCGTACTTATTCGTTGGTTCGCAAATGTACGAATGGACAAATCGATAGAATTGATAGCTCTTTTTATCCAATTTCAGGTTTTTCTAAGCTTCTTGAACAATAGTTCGCTGTTGTGGATTGCTTTTGTAGTTGGTGAGCTGAAACGCTTCTCCCCCAAGCCGTGATTCATCTGTCACCTATGGAGCCCTGACCTGGCATGCCCGGTTGTGGATCTGATATTGTGCTTATGATAAATGAGCATTTTAAAATCTAGTTTGTCAGACCAAAAATCATGATGATCCCATGTCCTGCATAGTTGTCTCCAGTGTAAACTAATTGTTGTTAAGGTTTCGAAGGCTGAGACTGATAAGCGAATGCAGCTTAGATAGCGGGTTATGTTTGGTTCTGGGACATGGGCATATTCTCTGAAGAAGTGGGGAGGTGTCGATGAGGCGTGTGAGGGCCGTTCAGCCAACTCGATAGCATACCGACCATTTCGCCAGGCTTGTTGGGCGCCTCTGGGGCGCATGGCAGAGTTCTGCGCGAGGTTTGGTTTGCTCCCATGTGCGATCCGGTGGGAGAGGCGACGACTAAACATGTGAACACCTGCGTATGTTCTGATGAGAGTTTGGGCTTAGTGCAGTACGGCGAAGTGCCTTCTTTTAGCGATTAAAGCATTTGATTTTGTTTGTTCCATGCTTTTTGCCACTATGGTTCTTGACATTTTTTTTAGGTGCACTCTTGTGTTAGTAATAAGACTCTAGGCTTTATCGTGTGGTTATGTTAGTATTTTGTTATGAGAAATTAATTATTATGATGATTTGCATGCTTATTATATATAATGTCTTGAATAATATTATTAATTATTCTAAATGTGTCGGTTATTGTTATGGGAATAACAATGAATTAAGATTAGTATAAAGTTTGATTGATATTCATGGGATGAATACGTATGAGATACAAATCAAAATTTATATCTATTTGTTGAGCTGAAGTATTGGACAGACTCGTCTTGATTAATACATGGATCAAGTCATAGATTTAATCTCTAATAGTTGTGTCATTAAATCCTTTGACTGAGATCGCTATAGTTCTCAACATAAGGAATATTGTGTTTTTAGATATAATCAAGCGTTGTCTTTAATCGGATGACTAAAAGGTTTACTTTGAACATAATAAGAGTATATGTAGTGAGATATGAAACGTTAAAATGGAATTTGTCCCTCTTTATTATAAGAGAGATATCTCTGGGTCCCTCGACGATTGAGGCCCGAAAATGCAAGCCCATGCTTAAATGAATTGATGAGATCAATGTCATTTGGTCGATCCTAATTGGAGTTCAAGTAATCAAAGGAATGAGAAGCGATAGAAGGACTTGTCCATGCCTTATATTCTATCAAGATATCCTTGAGACAAAAGGATTATGTCATTATGGCTATATCAAGGTTGTCTCGGATCATGAGGCTTTTCATTTAACTTGGGTAGTCATAATGTCTTCAGAGCCACTTGCGGCTTGTAGGATCGTGTGATTTGACCTACTACCAATGTTGAAATTGGGGACCTATAGAAGTCGCATTAAGAATGAATAATGATTGCTGGTTTTTCACTGCAGCGTAATTTAAAATGATGATTATTTTAAATTACCAAATAACAATTAGTTGTTATTTAAATTCAATTTAATTTTGAAAGTTTAAATTTGTGAGAAAGCGGTTATGTGAAACGGTTATGTTTTGTAATTTAAAAATTGTTAATTTAAATTCGAATTTAATTTTCAAAAAATTTAAAATTTGGCCAAAGCGATTATGTCTTGAAACGTTATGTTTATTGATTTAAATTGTTATTTAAATTAGAGATTTAATTTTGAAGA
This sequence comes from Tetrastigma voinierianum, assembly GCA_016808115.1. Taxonomy (NCBI): domain Eukaryota; kingdom Viridiplantae; phylum Streptophyta; class Magnoliopsida; order Vitales; family Vitaceae; genus Tetrastigma; species Tetrastigma voinierianum. Next base: position 118,138 of record JAEQBH010000116.1, read on the forward strand.
AAGTTTGAAATTATTAAGCAGTTATGTCTTGAACGGTTATATTTTGTAATTTAAATTGTTATTATTTAAAAAGAGTTTTAAATATATAATAATAAAAATTAGTTTTGACTTAAACCTAGCAGACTTATATAGATATATATATGTGAGAGATATATATTTTGTATTATTCGTCTTTACTCACGAACAACCAAAAGCAGAGGAGAGAAAGAAAAGAAAAACCTAATTTCATTTTGAGAGAAGACAAGCACGAACTAACATTCAACAAGATCGTTTATTATTTGTTCGTGTGTGGATGCCTTGAGGTGGTAGCTTTTAGAAGGCAGGCACCTTTGAAGATCGAATAGGCAAGGCCTTGAGACTTTGAAGGCAGCCCGAATCGATCTACCGAGGAGTAAGTTTAGTTTTACCCTTCCTTCGAGTTTTTATGAAGCATGTGATCATGGTGGGTTAAGGGATAAAATTTTGATTCATTTGCATTTATGTTCCATTGATTGGATATTATGCGTAACCCGACATCTTGTTTACCTCCTCATTATTCTTTCCCTGTTTAGGTGCACCATTATCTCCCTTCTTGCGCTTAAACCCATTGGTCTTGTGCGGATTGGCTTCGGTGAGAAGAGCCTGAGCAGTCTGGTTCGCCACAATGCGATCCACCTCAAGTTCCACATGACGGGATATAACTTTAAAAAAATTTATGTTCTCATTATGGGTGAGGATACGCTTCGACAGCCATGAATAGAATTCGCTTGATAATAGCTTGGACACATTTGTTCATCGGTAAGGATATTTCACTCTCAACATTTAGATGCCGAATCCCTTACTTGGCGACATCCCTCTAAGATGCTCGATCCATGAAACCTTGGGGTCACTACGATGCATCTCAAATTTCAAAACCAAGCTCTAGCTTTGTTGATTGGTGCCACCAAAGGCATGAACTTCAATTATTCCCGCTGGCCATAGCGGTAGGAAAGTTCTCAAACTCCTGCAAGTCATCGTGCATGCTGACCATTATAATATAAGCGATACGATGATCCTTCTTGGTCAAGCCAAAGTCTCAAAGGTTATGGCGGTATTGGGCACAGAGTGCTGCACCCTCGATAAGGTGCCCCATCGCGTTAATTGAATAAGTGGAAGGTCGTGTTTAGTCGGAAGATTACATCTTTCTACGCGCATGTTGTAGTTTGTGCCCAATTAGCTTATCACGGCAAGTTTGAAGTTCTCAGTGACATGATTCTAGTTGTCATAGTTTTACATTGATAATGCGATAGAGTTGACATTAATATTAATAATCGCATAATTCTTTATCTTGTTCGAATTTAATTTTATAATTATTATCCTTCCTACTCATCAAGATCAAAAAATGCATAGCTCTAATCATCTCCCAATTGAGTAGGTTGGGAATATACTTACAATTATCTTGAACAAAATTTCTCGTGAGTAATTACATCCCATCCACAGAATATAGAAATTAAACAGGGACTAAGGTACCATACGGGTCCACTCTCATTGAGCTTTATGCTAAAAACGAGTTTGAGCATGTAGGCGGTCTTGTGAGCACATTTGTTTTACAAGGTTATCCATAATATAAATTACAAATTCATAAACCACATCCCATAAGAAGAAAGAAACTGGCCCACAAATGATCTACATAAATCCATAAATAAATAAGGATGCCACATCCACGAACTATGAGAGAAACTTGTTTATCAAACAAATCAAACAAACTTCCATAAGCTCATAAAATGAAGTAATCGATACAAATTCACTCGACCTCCCCAAACTAATATGCTAACTTGCATGGCAAGATGGTCTTTGATGGATAGAATAACACACTCAACTCATGTAGGAGTGCGAAAGATTATACAAAAACCATGGCGGAATGAATTAAATATTGGTGGCAACATAATTTGCCCAATATTTCTACGAAATAAAGCGAATATTTAAATTAAGTTGATTTTAGAGACATTTTATATAGAAATTACATTGCCGCCGATCTCCCAGTGGTCACACATACTCCCAAGATTACATAAAAATGCAATAAAAGGGTTATGGAATTTTTCAGAATTAAAATAAATAAAAACATAATTTTAATTTTACCTTTTAAAGCTCATATTAAAGGTATTAATTATGAAAAAATACCCCGGACTAAACTACATTTAAACACCTCAGCTTAGAAACGATCCCCGAATAATCGAGAAACATCCACAAAAATTTTCAGAATTTTTGGATAAACCAGTAGGTCTCACTTGCTCAAAATATCTTTTTCATAAGGGCTAATTTTAATCAAAAAAGTAAAATAAATAATTTTGTAAATTTTTATAAAAAAAAATCCAAAAAATAGGAAATTAAATTTTGAGCATATTGGAAAACGGGGACCAAATTGGAGTTTGGTTAAGCCCTCACGCTCCCCCACACGGCAAGAGCCAAGAGTGGGCGTCTGGCTTGATCAAACTTTGATTAAGTCGAGCTACTTAAAAATACGTCATCACCATGCTCATCAAAATTCCACATCATCATACCCACATCCGCAAGTAGCGATGTGGCATTTGGTCCTCCATTCCCAATAATCATTTTTATTTTGCGCACATGCGTAAGCGGCTGCGAAACTATATCCGGAAACTACGAATGTGTTTAACACGCACGACGGCGCGCGCGCGCTCGCCACGCCTCGCGTTAACGAGATCTGATTCTTGGCTTTGTTGTGGCCCGTGGTTTCATAATATATAATTACACATTTTATTATCTTGGTTTATGTGTAAAAATGTATAAAGAAGGTGAAAAGTGCCTTGGAACGCAACTAGGGTTTGTGTTTTCTCTCAATCCGTACGTCCAAATTGGTTCGTTGGCGTGGGGAAGATCATACTTATAAGAGCATCATGTCGGTATTTTTGAAAAAATACACAATTTTTCTTTTTTTTTCTTCGGGGACCAAAAATTGAACCTAGAGAAACGTGAACCATCAATTAATAGGCGAACAAACGATTTCACACGACTCGATACCATATGCGATATTGTGCAGGTATTCATACATAACATATAAGACATGCATTCGGTATATATATGGGTCAAGACAGTCACTAACCTTAATTCGGAATAAATCCAACGACTGATGCCAACGTCCTGTTGTTACGAGCCTTTGTGCACATTCCTTAGTTCTCGCAGTGTAGAGAATAGCCACATCATGCTATCCCCAATTAATCCACGAACCCACGTCCAAGGGGCAACGATGGTGATTTCCCAAGAGAGAGTTCTAGTGAGAAGTGATCGGAAGGAAGAAGCGGAATGCACGTTTGGTTGTGTTGGATAATACCCTACTCGATGAAGACTTTTCATATAAATTGGGATCTCATCGCATAATAGACGGTAAAGGGATTATAATCCTATTTGAATAAAGGACTTATCCCTATCTCATCCAACGGGTATTCAAATAGGAATTAACCTCTTGCCCATAAGATTGGACCAAAGCCTAGCCCAAAAGTCTAACAGAATCAAACTCACTATGATTTTGCGACACACCCTCTTCTTACTGCTAGCCCCCATGATCTTGTTCCCTCCTTATAACTCTGCCTCCACAAGAACATTTGCTTCCCGAACCAAGACGATGATGATCCTCAACGCTTCCATATCCACATCCCCTTTACCCCGTTCTCACAATCTATGATCGAATCTCAGTGTCGGATAGTCTATGTTTTTCGAAACTCGAAAGATGTGTTTGTGTCTTTGTTTTATTTCATGGAAAAAATGAGGGATAAGAACCTTCACTTGGGTTTGCCTAGATAAGGCGTTTGGCGATGCGTAAAGGGTGCATTGTACGGACCCTTATGGAAACCTCTATTAGAGATGCGGTGAGCGGAATGGCCGGAGAGGGTGATGTTCGTGAAATACGATGATATGAAGAAGCATCCGTCGTTTCATCTCGAAGGTTGATTTGCGGGCCGTTCTGTAGAGAGGAAAGAAAGGGAGGGGAGTAATTGGATGGAATTCTAGAGATCGTGGTTTTGAGAAGCTAAGCGGTTTAGGCCCAAACAAAGAGCGGGGAATTAGGTGATTGCTGACGATCTTATCATGGAGAAACATCGTTTTTCGGGAAGGAGTGGTCGGGTAGGAAGAGAGAACATTTGTGTGGGGGCCAGCCAGACGACAGCGATAACATCTTTAACCGTGGTAGCTCTGGTTTGACCTTCCTTCACTCCAACGGCTCATGAGTCTTTATTTATTTAATTTTCTTTTAAATGAATCACTTTTAATGATTATAATAAGCGAGTACCACGTTCAACAAACTAAGCCGGGGCTTGTAAACATAACTCTTAAGTCTTAGATACACTCTTGGTATTTAAATTTTAAATTGCTTTCGATCTATGAGCTTACATTTGGAATGTTTCATGTACCAAGTTCCCATGGTGATTTCAATTTCAATTTTAATAATTACAATATATTTATTAAAAATTTCGCAAGCGAGTTCCGATAAATACAGATATTCAAATGTGTATCATGTTTAATTGGATTTTTTTTTTTTAGAAGAGATTAATTTATTGATTCAAGTTAGCAATATAATCGATAGACTTTAGAGGATGATGTAGTATCCAAGTTAATAACAAAACTGATCGCCTCAAGGGCTATAATATATTTGAAAATCCAAAAATGCCTCTAATACCTAAGATTCTATATCTGTAGTATACTAACGAACATGATTTGATATGTTGACTCTGTCGGATCGAACTGCCATTTAATTTTCATGTGAAAACCACGAAAAGCTAATCGTGACTTAACACAACTACCCCTGGCAACAAATCGTCGGTAAATACTGTTGTATTAGATCAACGATAAAAACACAAAGGAAAATTATAGGCAAGCTTAGATTGATAAGGAAGAAATCACTTTATTAGAAAACGATGCAAAGAGTGATTTATGGTCAAGAATTTCCAAAAAATCCAATGTTTTAAAAACGGACCAGACCGACTCGTAGACAAGCCCAGACCGGTAAGGAAGAAACTACTTTATTAAAAAATGATGAAAGAGGTGATTTTATGTCAAGAATAACCAAAAAATTCAATGTTTTAAAAAAGGATTGCTAGTCCAACCGAATAGGTGAAATATCAACCTAAAAGAGTGATTTATGGTCAAGAATTGCCAAAAAATCCAATGTTTTAAAAATAGATCAGACCGATAGGCAAGCCTAGATCAATAAGGAAGAAACCACTTTATTAGAAAACAATGGAAGATGTGATTTTAAGTTAAGAAAGATAAAAAAATCAATGTTCCAACCGAACAGGTGAAATGTCTAACCTATTGCATGCCTCTATAAATGGCCCCGAATGTAAACGATTGTTTGAGTTAATGCCCAATGCAATACCCTCTTTCAGTTTAAAAAGTAATCGCCTCTGAGGGCTTGAATTATTAAGGCCAACTAATGAAGACATTATATTTTTTCATTGACAACGTGTGGGACGGTGACCACCGAACTTCGATCGCCAGCTGCGGGAGCATTCGATGCGCACACGAGCTCTATCATAGCAGTATACAAAACACTTAGAACTTTAACTAGTTTCAAGACTTTCTTCGTCGACACATGTCGATCGTCTTGCTGACTATGGTGCAACTCCACCTGTTTCTATTTCCCCCGGAGTTCTTCAGCCATCAACATTTTCCTACCACACACCTTGCTTAAAATTGTGAAACCAGTGCTTGTGTGCAAATGTGGACCCGCTAACATTGACACATCCCCTTTTCCATGGCAACTAGTGAACATGCCACGAGGATGCACATATCCTCCATAGAGGAGAATCCTCATCCAACTATTTACTATATTGGTTAGACTGTAGATCCAGTTGGGGCTATGATACCTAGCGCCAGCACCAGTTTCTAGTCGGAGCCGGTGGTCCAAGCTGTCCCGGGATAAATACCATTAACTTTTATTTACTATAACTTATACACTTTAAGTTTGTTCATTCATATATTGTTAAAACTTGTATTATATTATGTAGTAGAGGATTACAAAATATATACAAGCTCCATATATGGAAGTGTTCAACATTTATAATATTTATGTTGTTTGCAAAAGAAACAAAAATACATATACATTAGACCAAATGGTCTTTTAGTGGGCACCTATTGATGTGCTGACTTTGATTGCTGATGTGGATTGTCCTGTACTTTGGTTTCCTCTTCTGTACCTACACGGATGAAACACTGGAAATTGCTAAAAACATAGCTTGGTAGGAATTAATACATATGGGCGATCTCCATTAAGTCATCACACTTTAAACACATGCCATATCACTTTAACATTCATTTTCATATACACATGCTTATTATTGTTGCACATATCATTTATAGATATACTTTTACATGTATCATCCTTATTCGTATTATCATATTTCATTTCTTATCATATTTCATATACTTTTCTTATCATTTTACACTTTACTTCTTGTTCTTGTAACTGTATACTATCATCACATAGCAGTGCTATGCTAATCAGATCATGTCATATACTATATACATTTCATTTGCATATACTTGTTATTTTCTTTTACGTTTCATGCCTGCTAATACCTTAAAAGTGGATACGGGAAGGGCGTATGTACCGAAGGAATTACTATCAATATTCTCTATGTGTCGCCATGTACCCCGGTTTGTTATCCTTTGTACGAGGGACGTTGATCTCTATCTATATGTACTAAAGGTGCTTTATTAATGTTGAGCGTGATCTGCATGTGACAGCCCGAGGCCGCTATAATGATCAAGCGGGATCTGTCATCGACAAGCGAGGACCTCGATATGCAACAAAGCGTATCTTTGCGTAGCGTGTCCCCCTATAGGCATGCCTATCTATCCAACTATCCGATCATGGGCGACGTCCCGGTTTTGTCATGTTTCCTTAATAATCTTTTAGTATTAGAAAAAGATATCTCATATACATGAATACACTCGATATCATGTATGAGATAATCAATATCAAATAATCTCTTATAAAAATATTAAGTACTTTTTCATATAACAAAATCATATGCATATTTGTACTTATAACGAGTTTATACTTGTTTAGGGTACTATCTTATCAAGGGAGCACAAGTTTGCCCATCAGAAATCGTCGAGCGAGTGCGGTCGTTTTCAAGCTTAGTTTCATTCTTATTTGAACTCAGTTAGTCATTTATTAGGGTTCCCTATACTAACTCAGTGTATGAATTTAAGGCTTAGTAAATTTAGAAATACAAGAAATCAATTGTAGGGGCTTGATGGTACGTGCTACTTGAATACGGTACAACCTGTTCAGTGAGTGGTACCAGTAGTACCACCCCAGTTCAGTACCACCCCTGTTGTCACCGTACCGATTGCGAAACGCCGAGAAATGGAAAATTTTCCCTCTTTCACTCACTTTTCTTCCATACACTTCCTTTGTTCCATCCTACATTAAAAACCTACCATGGATTCCTCCTAAAACAACTCTAAAATGGTTCTTAACCCAAACATAGTCCAAACATAAAGGTTAGTTAGGGTTTGTTCTAAACCCAAACTCAGTACCACAAATAAACCCTAAATCCTATACTTTCGAAAGGGGATTCCATGCTCGGCTGCTCTGAGCTAGGGTTTATCCACCCAAACTTTCAACAAATCTGGGTTAGGATGAATTCCCTAGTGCATGGCGCAACTATAGTCATCCCAGACTAGCAAAAAATCCATATAAACCCATAGTAATCACTTGCACTTGATCTTTCCTTCTCTTCTGTTCTCTTCTCTTCTTCTTCTTCTCCTTCTCTTCTCTTCTTTCACCTTTAGCTAACATATTCCTCTTTCTCTTCTGCTTTCTTCTTTTCTCATATCTGTTTGCTCACCTATCCAAGACCAACATGAGATATGCTGATTTCCCAAAATAAAAGGCGTATTTGGCCTCTCTGACCCCCACCTTCTTTTCCATTTTTTTCATTTGGGTCCTTCATCTCTCTATTATTCTAAATCTAACTTATTCAAATTCTACTTTGGCATATGAACTTATTAAATTATGATGACCCTTGGGTCCCTAAAATTTAGTAAATGACAATTTACCCTTGTCTTTGTATAAGTGCATTGTTTGCTTATTTTATTTTTAGCATTATTTATTCCAGAAAAATATACATTTACTTTTATTATACCCAAAACATGTTATAAAATTGTCAGGGTATAAATTGGGGTGTTACAAAGCCATTTTCCAATTAGCTCCACCTTTTGGACACTTTTTCTTGACATGCCCAGATTGTCCACATACCCAACAAACTACTTTTCCGAAGTTCTTCTTCTTCCCTTCCTTGACCACTAGTGCATTTTCAATTGTTGAAGCATTTTTCTCACTACCAAGCATTCTTTCTTTACAAACGAGGATTTGAGTGAGTGACTTCCTATAAATCATCATATCTTTCTACATCCAAGATATTTTAAAAGTAACATTCATAAAAGTTAAAAGATGGTCAAACCGCGTCTACCTTATCTCATCCAAGATCACAACTCCAATAACCTCTAAATCTAAAATGATGCCATTGAGAATACTCAGGTAGTCAAAGTTTCCTTCTCCATGTGTAATTATGTGAAGCACTCTTGAATGCAATCGATTTGAAAGACTCTGCTTGATACATCTACGTCCAAGTTTTTAAAGTGTCGCTCCCAGACCTATTTGCCATTGGAAGGGCTTTGACATTAAAGATTTGAGACTCCTTTACACAGAGTTGCGACATTAATTGACCATTTAAGTGAATGTGTTATAATATAACTAAAACTTAAATCATAAGGGAAATAAAACTTTTATCTTATCACATATACTTGATGTTCATAATATCTTGTAAAATATCACGAAAGTCCCATTAGCTTATATATACAAGTCCTATTATGAAAAACCTTACATGTATATATTCAAAATCAGAGGTAGCGACCTATAAATGTTGACTCCTATTATTGTGTTGGCCCTCCTGTGTACCGTATGGCTGGGATGTCCTCTTCAGTACCTACACGGATGAAACACTAGTTCTGAGCTTATAGCCCAGTGGGAGGCTTATGTAACATATATGACCCTTATGAAATGGTCCGCCGATTACAATCTGATTAACATTCTATTTGCATTAAACTGTATTCACATATATCCAGTACTTGTACTTGTCATTTATTAGAGTTCTCACGTTCATTCTTTCATAATACATTGTACTTTTATACTATTTATAAGCTCTATCCACGAATTTTCAATTTACAAATCTGTTTTTCATGTTACATGGTTCTTATAACCATTTCAATCATTTTATCTTATCTTGTCTTGCTGCATATCCCAATGGATATGGGGTATAAATTATGTATGTGCAGAAGATGCTTATCAATGCGAGGCAGTGATCACTTATGTATTAATGAAGCGGCTGTAATGACCTAAATAGGGCATTTGTGACAGCCCAAACGGGACCCGACTATATCATGTAATCCCGAGTAGGCAATACTACCTATCACTGCTCAGGACATATGCGAGACCAATCAATCTTATTACATTTTTATTCGTGTTCAAGCTGCCGCTTATCTCATATACATGAATAATGTCAATCATGTATTCACATGAGATATTTTTTAGACGATATTATTCCTTTATACATATACTATAGCATTACTTTTATCATACCACTGTATGATCATGTTCTCCAGTATTGCTCGTGCCCTGTTCATGTAATCATACCATATAACAATAAGCTGTTATAATTATTTTACAATTTCATTTATTCACTTGAATCTCTTTATACCAAAATCATTTCTACAAACAAAGCTCCTTTAGGCAATTTAAGATTACAATGGGGTTGAAATTTTAAATTCACTTATTTTGAGAATTTATTTGTTATAAAAGTACAGTTTAAAATTTGAATGTTTCGATTTGGATAGTGATGGCTGGCTTTACTAAAGTTGTACCAAAACAAACCAGAAACTACCTAAAACAAAGCTTCACTTTGATGAATTTTAAGGTCTAATAGAATCACAGAATTTGAATATGCTTATTTCAAAGAAGATTTTTCTTCTCTAAGTCCGGTTTACCCCAGAGAATTTGAATCACTCAATAGGGAATGATTGATCATCGATTATAGCCTAAACACTAAAGTTATACCAAAGCAGACCGTAAAGCGCAGCGAGAACTCAACGATTTTTAGGTCAATAGGGTCCAAATTTGAATACACTTATTTTGAGGGTTTGTTATACCAGAAATGCAGTTTACCTAAATTTGAATCACTCGATTTGGATGAGTGATGACCGAACTAAAAATGTTGGTTTTGAAAAAATTGAAACAACATCTCATCCCAAAACTTGATATTTTTTTATACAAACATTCCTTAATTGAGGACCATAACCAACTCAAACAACCATATAACTGAGCTAAGAACCACAACCATTATTATTATGTAAAGTTAGGTTTTTCCCCAAACCCTAACATCATCAAAAATGGTTTTAGGTTTAGTTTCCATACCTTAACTCTTTCTCTGTTTAGCTGCTTCCTTCTTCTTCTTTGATCACTTTAAAATCGCTGATCATGGAGCAACATCACCAACTCTTCTCTTCTTCTCAGCGCTAACCTAAGCTCTCAAACCCAAAGGAGAAATGTTCCTTTACGGGACCAAATTTGGTCTTATCTTATTCTTTCGCCAGGCCATCTTTGGCTTGCCATTTCAAGTTTTCCATTTTTTTGCATTAAAGTCCTTCTTTGGGATAAGTTGACCCAAATGTAGTGATTCGAATTTACGGGTAGTAGACTTCTTGTGTTTCAACTTCCATAAACAAGTGTATTCGATTTGTACCCACAAGAAGGAGCTCTGTTTTTAGTTAATTAAGATTCGCTGCGACAAACCCCTATTTGTGAGAAGACTCCTTTGTCTTCTCCTATGTGACCCTGAGACACTTAGATGTCTCTTAAATTATTATAGAAGACCAATAAAAAGAGATATGTGCCTAGTTATAAGTATGTAATAATGAAAATTGTATAAAAGTTATATGAATTAATGTTACATGATATAGGATAAATATATTTAGATGATTAAGATACGAAAGGATATGAACTCTAATCATGTGAAGAATAGTACATGTATTTTTGTTATATGAAGAAGCACAGAATATAGTCAAATGATCATAAGAAATATGAGAAGCTATCTCACATATTCAAGAGAATAATTGACGGTGAATATCCCATATGTATATAGGATATCATTAATTATTCATGTATATGGGATACGTGTTTTGATATTTGAAAGATTGTTAAGAAAACATAATAAAACCGATTGTGCCTTATAGCAGGTTAGTTTATAAGATGAAGCATGCTATAGGGATAACAATATTGACTATAGTTTCTGAACAAATTGGCCGGTTTAAGGTCGGGTGACTTGGATCTGTTTAGATCATTCACAGGTGGCCGGATTGAATTCGTACAATACAATACAATACAATTTATAAATCATTGTCTTGTATAGTGATAGTACCTTCGGGTACATACAGTTCCATCCCATGATCCATTTCTTTGGAATATGCAGACATGATATAAGATGAGATAAAAATTTTGTAATGTTTATAAAAGGCATAAACCATGGAAATTACATGAAATGAAAAATGTAATGAAATTATAAATGCTAGGATATAAGACATGAAACATAACTCATAAGGCTAAAGATTAATGAATGTCATGAATATGTAAATAAATCATTGATGGAATTGTTAGTAGTTTAAAATACCTTATGTTGAAATGTTAGTGATAAGTTGTTGAAGTATTGTGTCATATATGGTTAAATGTATATGTATATGTATAGTTAGATGCATTTGTACATGTGTTTGTGATGATCGTTATTGTGGTCATCCATATTTATGGATCCCCAGTAAGCTATAAAGCTTAGCACGGGTGTTTATACATGTAGGTATCGAGGGTGCAGTGATAGTAAAGAAAGTCCCACATTAGCAAAGGCAAACACAGCATTAGGTGCCTATCAATGATGTTTTGGTTTATTTTTAGATGATGTACATATATTTTTGAAAACAATGAAAAGTTTTATATATAATGTAATTGAATATGTTGATCACTCCAATGGTGGGGTATGATATTATTTTGTAATATGATAATTTATATATATTTTTTATAAGTTTATATTTTCAAGATAATTGTTTAGAATGATGTAAGCTAACAAGTTTATAATTCTCAGATTTGTTACACCTTTTCCTGACATGGGGTGCCGGGTTGTGGTGTCACAGTTTAGGTGGTATTAGAGCCTAGGTTTAGGCAACTCTGAATGGAAATTATAGAGATGAAGGCATATGTAAAGTAATGTGTAGGCATGATGTGGATGTCTTTGTTTTACGAGATAGGATGGATTTAAATCAATTGAAGAAGGCTTGCACAGAGTGTGCTTAAGGGAACAAAGTTTATTAAACTATTATCCCTTTGAATCAGTCAGAAGTGAAAGCAATGTCCCTAACGAGCCAACGGAAGCCTTGTTAAAGATATATCAACATATGACTCGGGTTTTGGAGAGGTTGATAGCTCCTAAAGCTACAATGGATATGGTGAGAAGACATGGGGCGGAAGAATTTCATGAGACAAGTTTGGAAGAATGAGTAAAAGTAAGTATTGGCCAGAAGGCTTAAAGGGTATTGGCGGAGGTGAGATGCCCTCCTGAGCAAAGAGTAGCTTGTGCGGTCTCGCTTTTACAAAGTGAGGCTTATTATTAGTGCAAGCTCGTCTTGAAGCGTCCAAGGTTTCCAGACCCTATGCCTTGGGATTTCTTTATCCAAGAGTTTCGGGCAAAGTATGTCACCGATATGTACAAGGAGGCTAAATAGAAGCAATTTGTGAACTTGAAGCAAAGAAGCCTATCGGTGTTTGAGTATGAAAAAGAATTTAGCCATCTTAGCAAGTATGCTCCAGAGTCAGTTTTCACCGAAGCATTTCAGTGTAGATAATTTGAGGATGGTTTGAATGAGTCTATCAAGAGATATTTAGAACTTGTGACTTCTCTCAAACTAAGCTGCTATGAAAGTGGAGAGGTTTGAAGCAAGTAGCAAAGAAAGGTTTCAAAAGAAGAAGTTTTCAAGAAGAGCTTCTTCCTCCTTAGGGAAAAGAGCTAGGGAATCTCCAGCTGAATCAGTGTACAACTCGGCTACAAGAGGTAGAAGGCAAGGGCCTAATGTGGCGCCAGTTACGGTAGGAATTAGCAGTTTGGACAAGGAGAAACCACTAGAGTGCCTTCATTACCATAAACGGCGTTTGGGTATTTCTGAGTATTGACGGAGATACTTCCGAGGTGTGGAAGCATAGACCATTTCTTGGTGAATTGTCCCAAAGAATCAGGGGATAATAGGAGCCTACAAGGAAGTGGCAAAGGGAGATTTATTTTGCACACCTTTTATTTCGTTGAAGTGTGGCGATTCGGTATGGGACGTGGAGGTCTGATGTCAAAGGCAGTGGATCGTTATGAATCCTGACCCGAGCGCAGGCATATGTTATGAAGGCTCGTGAGGATCAGGATAATCCTGAAGTGATTGCTGGTATATTTTGTCTATATGATAATGAGATGCATGCATTGATTGACCCTGGTTCTACCCATTCATATGTATGCATTAAGCATGTGTTTGATAAGATAACATTAGTGAAGAGATTGTTATATGATATGCATGTAACTAGTCCCCTAGGGCAAAGTGTTAATGTTAATAGAGTGTATAAGAATTGCCCTATAGTTATTCATGATAGGGAATTTTCTGTTGGTTTAATTGCTCTACCATTTCGTGAATTTGATTTGATTTTGGGAATGGATTGGTTGTCTAAACACCAAGCTATAATTGATTGTGATAAAAAGACAATAGTGCTTTGATGTTCTGATTAGTCTTAAGTGACAATGTATGGTATTCGAGCTAGTCCATTGTCCAATGTGATTCAACTATGCAAGCCCGACAATTTATGAGAAAAAGGATGTGAGGCCTTTTTGGCTTTGGTGCTTGACTCCAGGTGAATAAATTGGAAAAATATTACGATGGTGAGAATTTCCGGATGTATTTCTTGAAGAGCTACCGGGTATTCCAATTGAAAGAGAGGTGGATTTATCTATTGAGATTTTACTGGGAATAGCTCCTATTTCCAAGACACCCTACAGGATGGCTCTAACTGAGTTGAAAGAGCTAAAGATACAACTGAGAGCTTACGGATGAGGTTTATCAGGCCCGATATTTCTCCCCAGGTGCGCCTATTTTGTTCGTTAAAAAGAAAGATGGCACTCTATGGATGTGTATTGATTATCGATAGATCAATAAGGTGACAGTGAAAAACAAGTACCTGTTGCCAAGAATTGAAGATCTATTTGATCGGTTGAAAGGAGCAGGTGTCTTCTCTATGATAGACTTGCAATCAAGGTACTATCAGTTGCGAGTAAAAGATGTCGACGTGTCGAAGACAGCATTTAGGACCCGATATAGCCATTATGAGTTTTTAGTAATGCCATTTGGGTTGACCTAATGCACCGACGGCATTCATGGTTTGATGAATAGGGTGTTTCGACCCTATTTGGACCAGTTTGTGGTGGTATTTATTGATGATATATTGGTATATTCCAAAGATGAGCAAGAGCATGAGAAGCATCTACGAATAGTTCTGTAGACTTTGAGAGAGAAGAAGTTGTATGCCAAGCTTAGCAAGTGCGATTTTTGGCTAAAGGAAGTTTCATTCCTAGGCCATATTGTGTCTATTGAAGGTATAAGAGTTGATCCTGCTAAGGTTGAAACTGTGGTGAATTAGGCGCCTTGCAGGAAGTGTAGTAGAAGTGAGAAGTTTCTTGACCCTAGCGGGGATATTATAGAAGATTTATGAAGGGATTCTCTGTCATATTCTCCACTCACCCAGGTGTCGATAGGTAAAGTTTGGTGAGCAGGATAAATGTCAAGATAGTTTTGAGTAGTTGAAGGAAATGTTGGTTAAAGGACCAGTATTGACGTAGCCTACCCCAGGTAAAGAGTATACCTTGTATAGTGATGCTTAAAGAATTGGTTTGGGTTGTGTATTAATGCAAGATGATAAAGTAGTGGCATATGCATCCATACAGTTGAAGCCACATGAACAGAACTATCCTACACATGATTTGGAATTGGTTGCAGTAGTATTCGCTTTGAAGACATGGCGACACTACTTATATGGTGAAAAATGAAGAATTTATACAGATCATAAAAGTCTCAAGTATTTGTTAACGCAGAAGGAGCTTAATTTGAGACAATGGAGGTGGTTGGAGTTGTTCAAAGATTATGACTACATAATAGACAACAACCCTGGAAAAGCTAATGTGGTAGCAAATTCCTTAAGCATAAAGGAAATGGCAGCTTTGTTATTACGACATAGTGAATAGAAAATAGTATTTGATGGAGCTATATTAGCTCAATTAAAAGTGCAGCCTATTTTAAAGCAAATGATTATGATGCTTAGAAAAATGATGAAGAGTTGTAGAAAAAGGTACAATTGGTCAGAGATAGTGATAAAATTGATTTTTCAGTAAAAGAAGATGAAAGTTTGTATTTCCAGAATATATTATGTGTGCCAGCGATGTGTGAATTTGAAGAAAAGTTGTTATATGGAAGCTCATGCTATGAGTATTTACCATGCATCCTGGAATGTTAAGATGTCTGAGGATTTGAAGCAATGTTATTGGTGGAAAGGAATGAAAAGGGATGTGATGAACTATGTGTCCAAATGTTTGACGTGTCAACAAGTAAAAGATGAACATCAAGTACCATCCGGTCTGTTAAATCCCATTCCAATTCCGCAATGCAAATGGGACAAAATTGCCATGGATTTTGTGACTGGACTTCCCCTTACACAAAGGAAGCATGATTATGTATGGGTGATAGTTGATGAGCTCCTGAAATTACATTATTTATACTAGTCAAGATTGACTATTCTATGGATCGACTAGCTGAGCTATATGTGGATGAGATTGTCCAATTGCATGGTGTTCTGTTGTCAATTGTATCGGACCGAAACCCTAGATTTACATCAAGATTCTTGAAGGAGTTATAGTTAGCATTGGGTAATCGTCTCAATTTCAGTATAGCTTTTCACCCGCAGACAGATGGACAATCTGAAAGATTAATTAAGGTGCTAGAAGATATGTTATGAGGTTGTGTTATGGATCTTCCTAGAAGTTGGGATAGGTATATTCCGTTGATGGAATTTGCCTATAACAATAGTTATCAATCAAGCATTGGCATGGCACTATATGAGGCTTTGTATGGCCGGAAATGTAGAACTCCTGTATGTTGGACATAATTGAATGAGCATAAAATGATTGGTCCAAATATAGTGAAAGATACAAAAGAGAGAGTTTAGGTTATTCGACAAAGGTTAAAGCCTGTTAGTCATCGACAAAAGTCATATGCCGATTTGAAGAGGAAAGATATTGAATATGAAGTTGGAGATAAGGTCTTGCTGAAGGTATCACCATGGAAAAAAGTACTCAAATTTGGAAAGAAAGGAAAGTTGAGTCTGAGATTCATTGGCCCATATGAGGTTTTGGAGAGAATCATACCAGTGGCTTGTCGTTTGGCTCTCCCTCAAAAGTTGGCCAAACTACATAATGTGTTTCATGTCTCAATGTTGAGGAGATATCAATCAAATGAATTGCATATCCTGCCCGTGCAAGAGGTGCAAGTGCATCAAGATTATTCTTATGATGAGGAGCCAAAAGCTATATTAGCTCGAGAAGTAAAACAATTGCGAAATAAGCAGGTACCATTGGTAAAAGTGCCCTGGCAACATCATGGTATGGAGGAAGTTACATGGGAGCTAGAGACAACGATGAGAGTTTAGTATCCTGACTCTTGATTCGGTATAATTTGAGGGCGAAATTATTTTTTTAAAGGGGAGAATTGTAACACCCCAAATTAATCCATAGTAGTTTACGCTATGATTAAGGGTAATTAAAACTAAATATATGTTTTAGGTAATTAAAATGATTAGAGAAGGGCATAATTGGAATTATTAAAAAGATCAAGGGTAATATGGTAATTTAATAGTCAAGGACAAATGGAATTTATAATACCCCAAATTATACCCTGACAGTTTTATAACCTGTTTTAGGTATAATAAAAGTATGCATTTTTCCGAAATAAAACAATGCTAAAAATAAAATAAGCAAAATCCGTAATTAATTTAAGGGTCAAGGGTAAGTGTGGTACAATTAGGACAAAGGTCATATGATAAGAAGATTATAGGCTAAAGTGGAAATATGGATAAATTGAGGTGTAAATAATAGAGAGATGAAGGACCAAATAACAAAAATGGGAAAAGAAAGCAAAAATGGGTTTTTCCAAACAAGGCCTTAACTTAAAATGGAGAATAAAGCCAAAAATATCTCATTTGTTGGATGAAGGCTAGGGAAAACCGGAAGGAGAAGAAGAAGAAGAAATCAAGGTATGGAATGTTTGAAACTTTTGTATGGATTTTTGTATGGAATTGTTAGGATTTGTATGGATACTTGCTTAGAGGTTTGAAATACCTCTTTTTGTGTAAAATCCTTGTTTGGAATGGTTGTTTGGTTTGGTTTTGGTCCTCAATAGAGGAAAATTTTGTATAGAAAAAATGTTGGGTTTTAGGAGAGATGTTGTCCATTTTTTTTAAACCCATGTTTTTTTTCCATAACTTGGCCATCACTCATCAAAATTGAGTGATTCAAAATTCCGGATAAATTAGACATCTAGAAGAACAAATCTCCTTGAAATAATTGTATTCAAATTTGGACCCCATTGGACCCAAAAAATTCTTCGAAGTGAGGCTCTGTTTTGGGTCAATTCTGGTTCATTTATGATACAGTTTTGGGTTTTGGAACAGTTTTGGTATTTAGGCCATAGGTTGATCCAAATTGAGTGATTCAAATTTTTGGGTAAACTAGACTTCTAGTAGAACAAATCTCCCTGATATAAGTATATTCAAATTTGGACCCCATTAGACCTAGAAAATTCGTCAAAGTAAGGGAACAATTCGGTCCCTGAAATCTGTCTCAGAATAGTCCTTTAAACTGGAGTAATTCCGGTTGTTTAAATCATAACTTGAGTTATACTCATCCAAATGAGATGATTCAAATTTATGTACAAACTAGACATATGGGAGAACAACTTTGATGAAGAAAGTATGATTAACTTATGTCTCTAATGTTCCCATAAAATTTTCAAATATAGGACACAATTCCAGATTTTGTTCCTAGAAATTTTCTAGGAGCAGTTCGGAATGTTTAGACTATATCTCCCAAATTAAAAGTCCAAATGACATGATTTTTAAACCATAAGAAAATTAAGACATATGGGTATATTGCGTTAGAAGATCATTTTTTCTAACAATCTCGTTTATAGGGTCAAAATTGTAGTAAAAAATGGACTTGGGAATTGTCTCGAACTGTTCAGGTAGAATTGATTATGAAAATTGAAATTGTATAAAGGTTATATAAATATTTTATTATATGAAAAAAGTACAGTTAAATGTTTATAAGAGATTATTTGATAATGCATATCTCATAAGTATACATGATATCTATAGTTATTCATGTATATGAGATAACTTTTTCTAATACCTGAAAGATTGTTAAGAAAACATAATAAAATTGATTGCCTGCTTATGATCGGGTAGTTAGATAAATAGGCATGCCTATAGGGTCATTGTTGCGTGCGATTTATAGATATTGAGGCGATTTAGGTCGTCTGAGATGAGATCCTTTGTCTCTCGATACGGTGATATGCAACCGAATTTATACAGTTCTTTCCCATATCCACTTCTAAGATATTTGCAGGCATGAAACATAAGATAAATGACAAGAATATGTAAATGGCATGACATGATATGAGAAGCATAACATTGCTATGTGATGATACGTAAATAGTGATAAGTATAAGAGCAAAAACGTAAATGAAAGATGATATGGAATGAAACATGGTAAGACGAATAAGTATGATATATGTAGAAGCATATCTATAAATCATATGTTCAAGACATGAATAAGCATGTGTATATGTAAATGAATGTTAAAGTTATATGCATTTGTCTAAAGTGTGATGACTTTGATTAGAGGTCGTCTATATGTATTTATTTCCACTAAGCTATAAGCTTATCACGGGTTTTTCATGCATGTAGGTACAGAAGAAGGAACTAGAAGCCCGAACAATTCGCATTAGCAACAAAGGTCAACACAATAATTAGGCAGCCCACTGAAAGCCCCTATGGTTCATTTCTTTTATATCGGCACAATAATAATAATAATTATTTGTTTTTGTAAACAATATAAGTATTGTAAATGTTGAACACTTCCATATATGGAGCTTGTATATATTTTGTAATCCGCTGCTACAGAATATAGTACAAGTTAAATGTTTAACATTATATGAATGAACAAGCTTCAATTTTATAAGTTTATAATAAATAGGAAAAAAAAAAATGATACCATCGCTTGACACCGAGTGTCGAAGCCAGCGCCATAGAATTGCTTGGTGTGGGGCATGCCAAGAAAGCTGGATAAAGTTTGAGATAAAAATTATAAAAAGGGAAGTTTGAAGGGCTTAAGAGTAAAAGAGGAGAGGACTAAAATACAAAAAAGAGAAAAGTAGGGTCAAACTCCCTTAAGACCAAACATGGTCTTCTAAGAAAGGAAAATTTCCCATTTTATTGGCTTGGAGTTAGGGCTATGGTTGGGAGAGAACCAATTTTTGGTTTGCTTATTCTCCATTTGTTCAAGGTTCTACTTGATCATGGTAGCTGTTTTGTGCTAAGAAAGAAGGTTAAGAGCAAGAGAGAAGAGAGGAAGAGAAGGAGAAGCTAAGGTTTGAGAGATTTGTCAAGAAAGGTATAGGATTTCCAATCTTGTTGGGTTTTTTGTATATTTTGAATTTTTTGGTATTTGTTGTTTGTTGGGTTCTTCAAATGAGGAATAGATTGGTATATGGATAAGTAGGGTTGGTAAGGGGAGATGTTGTCAAAATTTCCTCAAACCCTAAGTGAGTTATTTGGCCATATCATGGCCTAGAGAGCTCCGAATTGGGTGATTCCAATTTGAGGAGAATCCTAATTCCCTTAGTTTCAAATGTGTTGAAGACCTTAAGGTCCGATTATTAACATAAGACCCCTGAATTTGGGTACAAAGTTCAGTCCCTAGTTTGATCCGGCCAGTTAGACTAGAGTTTTGGTGATCCAAAATGAGTGATTCCAATTTCTAGGTAAACTAGACTTCTTTTAGAACAACTTCCATGAAGGAAGTGTAATCAGATTTGGACCCCATTGCACCTAGAAAATTCACAAAAGGGGAGGTCTGTTTTCAGTCAGTTAAGGGTCGAAACGATGAACCCCTATTTGTGAGAAGACTCTTTTGTCTTCTCTTATGTGACCTTGAGACACTTAGATGTCTCTTAAATGATTATAGAAAACCAATAAAAAGAGATATGTTCCTAGTTATGAGTATGTAATAATGAAAATTGTATAAAAGTAATATGAATTAATGTTACATGATATAGGATAAATATATTGAGATGATTAAGATACAAAAAGATATGAACTCTAATCATCTAAAGAAGAGTACATGTATTTTTTTTTATATGAAGAAGCATATAATACAGTCAAATGATCATAAGAAATATATGAAACTATCTCACATGTTCAAGAGAATAATTGACGGTGAATATCCCATATGTATACATGATATCATTAATTATTCATGTATATGGGATACATGTTTTGATATTTGAAAAATTGTTAAGAAAACATAATAAAACTGATTGTCTTCTTATGACCGGGTAGTTGGATAGATAAACATGCCTATAGGGATAACAATTCTGCATCATATAGTTTACAGACAGAGTGACCCTGTTTGGGTCGATGACATGGATCTTGTTTGGATCATTACAATGACCCCGTTTGAGTCATACAATACAATACAGTTTATAAATCACTGTCTCGTATAGTGATAGTACCATTGGGTACATACAGACATGACATAAGATGAGACAAAAATTTTGTAATGTTTATAAAAGGCATAAAACATGGAAATTACATGAAATGAAAAATGTAATGAAATTATAAATGACAGGATATAAGACATGAAACATAACTAATAAGGCTAAATATTAATGAATGTCATGAATATGCAAATAAATCAATTAGTGGAATTGTTATGATTTATTACCTTATGTTGAAATGTTAGTGATAAGTGGTTGAAGTATTGTGCCATTTATGGTTAAATGTATATGTATAGTTAGATGCATTTGTACATGTGTTTGTGACGATCGCTATAGTGGTTATCATATTTTGATCCTCACTGTCACTCATCACAGATGTTTGATCCGCAGGTCATTAATATAAGACGAGATCATACTATGCACAATGGTTTGAAACATCATGATATTTAATATTTTATTTACGGACTTGAAAACAATGAAGTCATGATACTCCTATGTTGATCACCCACTATAATATGATATTATCTTGCATTATTGATCCACTCATACATATTTACATCACGACATCAGATTTACATCGAATGTTATATGTCGATCAACATCTTCTACAGTGTCTGAGGTTACGCTATTGAGGTATATCCAGAACCATCCCGATCCCGAAGAACTTCTTCCAACCACCCATCAACCGATCGCATATTCGAGTCCGACGTCTCATTCGGATCATCCATCATCGAACCGACATTGTTAACCTGCGCCGTTGTCATCAGATATTATGCATTCGAGGCATCGATCATTATCACGTCATCCATCCCCGCCCGCTTTCTTCCGCCACTTCCCGCCGTAGTACCGCAGACCGGTCTTCAATCGGCATCTATGTCACACCACAACCCATCCATCCATTCTTGGTACTCGATCGCTGTCGATTCGGCGCCTTCACCATGTGACCACGGATCTTATTGCCCCGACCCCTTCACGCCTGGGTGACACAATCGCCTATGATAGTGTGATTATCGGCGATACCAAGTTTATCGACACAACATCGGCCTCTTCCCTTACCTCTCCCATACACCTTTACTTTTTATCTAATGTCCTACATGTGTCTGCCATGTCAAAGAATATTTTTTCGGTCTCGGCTCTTTGTGTCGATAACCTTAATGTCCTATTCTTTGACTCTTTCTTTCAGGTGCAAGATCGCCACATGGGGTCACTCGTTCTGGGTGTGGTAGAGACTATGGTCTCGTTATCGGGCTGGAAAGTCGGTCCCTTCGCCTTTCGCCCTAGCTCTATCTTCCTTAACTTGATCCTCCCTTGCCTTTATCTCTATGTGGTACAATCATATCGGTCATCCGTCCTTGCCAATTTTTCGAAAATTTCTTAGTGTTTTAAGTATTTCTTTTCCCGAAGAACATTTATGTTCCTTCTCTTATAACTCCTGTAATATTAATAAAAACGATAAGTTACCTTTTGCTAAATCCAGCATCACCTCTTCCTCCCCACTTGATGTCATCTTTTATGTTGTGTAGACCTCACCCTTTTCCTCTTTTGATGGTTTTCATTACTACGTTATTTTTGCTGACCATTTCACAAAGTATATCTGGTTTTACCCATTACGTCATAAATCAGATGTTCATTCAACCTTTGTTGCCTTCAAGCAACTTGTTGAAAATTATTTCACCACCACCATTAAGACACTTTACACTGATAATGGGGGTGAATTCCTTGCTCTTCGGTCCTTCCTTATGAATCATGGTATAACTCATCTCCCTACACCTCCCCACACTCCTGAACATAATGGGTATTATGAACGATGGCATCGACATATTGTCTAAACGGGTCTCATTCTCCTGCATCAAGCCTCCATTCCTCTAATCTTCTGGCCGTATGCTTTTGCTACGGCTGTTTATTTAATCAATTGAATGCCCAAAGTTGGTCTATCTATTGGCTCCTTATTTGAAAAGTTGTTTCACAAAGTTCTTGACCCATCCAAACTTCGTGTCTTCAGTTGTTTATGTTTTCCCTGATTGCATCCCTACTCTTCCCACAAACTCGACCCCAAATCTAGTACGTGTGTCTTTCTCAACTACTCTTTTACTCAAAGTGCCTTCTATTTTCGAATTCACTTTAAAAAAAAAAATCTTTTTATGTCCCATCACAAGTCAAGCTCTGCATTAATGTTTTCTTGTTCTCTTCCCCCCCACCCCTATATCGTTGATAATAGACACAGACTCAACTCTCCCCGCTTATCCATCATCCAACTCGACCTTCCGCCGCCCAACATCCCCCAGACCTGTATCGTCAAGCTCAACACACCTCCCGAGTCCCTTCCCATCACCTCGCCCCGACCTCCCGCCGACCGCATTCCTCGACCGCCCCACACCTTCCATGTTTCATCTCCTTTATCGGGCCTCAAGGTCCCATCCTCCCCTCCTCATTTAGCCATACTCCCACCCCCTTACCTATCACCCCTCCCCCACTAAACCATCATCTCATGCAAACCCGATCTAAAAGTGCCATAATCAAACCCAACTTGAGATATGGGCTCACCACCGTCTTTACCCCTATCTCTAAACCCTGCACTGTTGCTCGAGCTCTCCAAGATCCAAAGTGGGTTCAGGCCATGCAGGACGAGTATGATGCTCTTATCCGGAACGACACTTTGTCTCTCGTTCCCCCGAGCCCAAGGTAGAACATAGTGGGCAACAAATGGGTTTTTTTGCATCAAACAAAATCCCGATGGCTCTATCGCTAGGTATAAAGCTCAGCTTATTACGAAAGGCTTTAACCAACTGTCGTGTATTGATTTTCATGAGACTTTTAGTCCCGTGATAATTCCCATCATCGTCCATACTGTGCTCAACATTTCACTCCATCGCCAATGGGGCCTTCGCCAACTTGATGTTAATAAAGCCTTTCTCAATGGGCATCTCACTAAGGAGCTCTATATGGCACAACCGCAAGGTATGCACAACGCCAAGTATCCACATCATGTTTGTCATTTACACAAGGCTATTTATGGGCTCAAACAAGCTCCCCGAGCTTGGTACCAGGACTACACACTTTCTTACTCTCTTTCGGCTTTGTTACATCCCGTGCAGACTCGTCTCTCTTT
The DNA here is from genome assembly GCA_016808115.1 of Tetrastigma voinierianum. NCBI lineage: Eukaryota > Viridiplantae > Streptophyta > Magnoliopsida > Vitales > Vitaceae > Tetrastigma > Tetrastigma voinierianum. The sequence continues at coordinate 142,184 of JAEQBH010000116.1, forward strand.
GTCTATTCTCGTGACACTGCACTTATCTACTTCCTAGTCTATGTTGATGATTTGATTATTATAGGTACTAACCCCTCACTTGTTGACACTATTATTCGGTAACTTGACTCTAAATTCCCACCAAGGATCTCGGGCCAATGTCTTACTTCTGTGGAGTTGAGGTTCTAAGTACCCCTTTAGGCCTTCTACTATCTCAACAAAAGTATGTCATTGATCTTCTAAGAAAACATAACATGCTCAACTCCAAACCTGTTTCCACACAACTTGTCGTGGGTACTTCCATGACTTCTAATGATGGTAAGGCACCGGTCAATGCCACCATGTACCGTCAGGTGATTGGTGACCTCCAACATCTCCGAATGACTTGGTCAGATATTTCCTTTATCGTAAACAAACTCTCCCAATTTATGCACGTGTTATCCAAATGCTATCAGGGGAGCCACAACGCCCGCTTGCTTTCTTAATGGTACGAGATCCTGTATCCAACTTATTACGTACACTGCACATTGCACCCAAGCCCGATGTACCAGACTGATAACCCAGATGATTGTACCTCCATAAGTGCTTTTCTCATATTCCTTGGTGCTAATCCGATCTCCTGGAGTTCTACAAAGTAACGTATCGTTTCTCGATCTTCCACTGAGGCCAAGTATTGTGCCATGACCGTTACTACTGCCAAACTGCAATAGGTGAAGTAGCTGCTGTCGAAACTTCTTATCCCAGTGTAGTCCCCGCGTACTCTATTCTTGGACAACCTTGGTGCTACTTATCTCTCTGCTAATCATGTTTTTCGTTCTCTCATGAAACACCTTACGATTGATTATCACTTTGTTCGTGATCTCGGCTTACCGTTTGACCTACATTTGTTCACATATATGTCTCTATCGGGGTGACTAGCTCGCCGATGCCCTCACTAAATCCTTTCTCGGCCTCGCTCCTTTCCTATGTAACAAGATTGGTGTTATAATCGCACACCATCCTTAAGGGGGTGTATTAGAGAATATTTAGGCTACCTTTATCGATACATACTTTTCCTTTTTCCCTCAGACGTATATTTTATATACCTTAACCCTCTCAATAATATTTAAGTCTCTTTCATAATATATAGTTCAAACGCCTTGTTCTATCCCTTTCATTACTAGTACAATGGAGGTGTTATTTGTATTGCAATAATAATCTATATTGTAATACAACTGGGGCGGGTTCCCTATTAGGAAGAAGGCTAGAAAGCTTTGGACGGCAGCCCCCCTCAGTCTTATTTGGGTTATTTGGAAGGAAAGGAATAAAGTTATCTTTGAAGATGTTGTTTTTTCACTCTCTAGATTGAAAACCTCTTTTGTTAGTGTGCTTATCTCTTGGGCTAGGTTAATTGCTAATGGGGAGCATTCTTTTGTAAGGATTCTTTTGTGCATATTCTAAGGGTTATTGTAAGGGTGGTAGGTATTGTCTGCTACCCACTTTTTGTATAGGCTTGATCTTTCCATGTATACTCCCTGTATACCTTGGGGTTGTGATGTAGCTCGACTACAAAGAATAATAAAATTAAAAGAAAGCGAACAAAATAAACAGAACGAAGTTCTCAAGTTTTCAATATCATATCAAGTCTACCCGAAAACAATAACATAAGGTGTTATTTATAGGCACAAATAGAAAACCTTAACAGATATGGACTTCGGCTTGAGCAAAAAGTATGATTAAATAAATAATTAATAATAATAATAAAAATCATTATTGGACTTAGGCTTCCTATTTCGTCTAGGCCTAGATATAGCCTACTCCATACCCTATTAGTCCCTCCAGATTGAAAAGAACTCTACTCCAAAGAGTGATAGGAAAGGCAGCAATCCAACAACGAAGGATCCAAATGATCAAGACCATCCTCCTGTATCCAAGTAGCATCAGAATTAGGATGACCATGCCATTGGACAAGGAAACGACGAAAACCACCATCTTTAGAAGTCATAAACTCATCATCAAGGATAATATCCACCATCTCCTTAGAATACTGTAACAAAGGCATAGTAGGTGCACCTTTGCTAGCTTCACCTATAGACACACTAGAAGGCAAAGTAAAAGGCTCAAAAGTGCCTCTAGAAAACCCTCTGCATTGAAAACAAGGCTAATATCCATGTCATTAGGCAAATCAAGAAGATATGCATTATATCCCGCCATTTAAAGATAGAATAAGGGCCCATGGCTCTGCATAAAGTTTTTTGAAACTTTTTTGGAATTCTTCAGACAAATGTGAACCACATATCTACCAACATTAAATTCCTTAGATCTATGATGCACATCAAGAATCGCTTTATACTCTTCATCTAGAAAATCCTTCAATCTCAACATGTAAGTCATGGATGTATTTTGCAAAGTTTTCTATAGGTTCAGACACACGCATGTGAGGTGGTAATAGAACAAGATCAATGGGTGTGCGGGGTGAGTAGCCATTAACAATTTGAAAATGACTTTTACCACTGAATCGCTAATGATCTGTTATAAGAAAACTCAGTTGTTGACAAAATTAAATCTCAAACACCTTGTTTTACCACAATCAAACACCTAAGTATATCACCTAACTTACGATTAACAACCTCAATTTGACCATCAGTTTGAGGATGAAAAGCAGATGAAAATTTCGAAGTAATGCCAAACAATTTCCAAAGAGTTTTCCAAAAATAACTAACAAATTTCACATCCCTATCAGATACAATGGTGGAAGGCAAACCATGCAATTTAACAACTTCCTTAAAAAATAATTTAGCAATATGTGAATCATCATTGGTTTTGTTTCACGGAATAAAATGTGTCATCTTAGAAAACCCGTCAACAACAACCAAAATAGAATCATGTCCTCTAAGACTATGCCTAACCATTCCTCTCTCGAAAAGTCCTTCTACTTGCCTATTCAACTCCTCTCTCTCTCTTTAGGATTCATCCTATAATATCGAATGTTAGGCAGTTAGGAACCTGGAACTAAATCTATAGTACGTTGTGTAAAACCCGGGTAAATTTGAATTTTTCCGAAAAAGGGTAAAACGGTAAATTTCCGCTATAGTATGGCTGCAGACTTGAAATTTTCTAGATCTCGAATGACGAAACGGATCTCATCGTTGGATTCATCTCGTGAAATCTAGTTACTTAGACAAATTTAGTCGAATTTCGAGATAATCATAATTTTTACATTTTTTGAGGCGACGAGCGTCCAATGAACCCCAAAAGAATGAGATTTTTTGGGAGAAAATTCTGAACTGAGAATTAAATTGCAAGGTTCATAGAAATATTTAAACTTAAAACAAAGGAAATAAATCATTTTCGGAGAAGAAATGGACTCGCATTGTCAGACAAGTGGCTCGACTTGAGCCACTCACTTAAACATAAGTGAGAGGCTTAGGACAAAAGATCCCTGTTGAATACATAAAAGTGAAACATTTATATAGGATTTTAATACTCCCAGCTCATGTTTTGCTCTCATTTTGTGTAAGGATAGGTGCCTTTGATCGTCTCTCGCTTTTGTGCTAGCAAAGTTTTTCGAGTTCGTGCAATAATTTATAGGGTTCACGTCCAGAGAACAATGTAGATCATCGCGGATGATGGCAGCCGTCGAGAAGCCCCGGTGCAGTGTTTATGTGCTGGAAGAGGAGTGAATTTACAGAGCAGCTGGTACCTGCATTCACACTTAATGTACCGATACCCACATGCAAGGGGAGGGCAAAGGGTACCTGGCACCAACAACCGGGTACGTACTCACATGCAAAGGGGCACCAAGACACTTCGTATCGGTACCAACATGCAATCTTTGCGGGATTTGAGCAGAATTCCAATCTTGGTGCAAGGGTACGCTCGTCTTTCGACCACCACTTTGAGATCACTAAGGAGAATGGTATTTAAGCCCATTGTAGGGCAGAGAAGAGTAGTTTTTGGATTCTAGGGTTTGGTTTTGAACGGTTGGAGTGTCTCTCTCATATTTTGCTAGGGTTTATAGAGTAGAGTACTTATCTTTTCTTCAGATTCGGAGTTTTAAATTACTTGTAATCTTTCAGTTGGTTCATACAACTTGGTATTCTCTTACGGGATTCTATGCTTTTGATATACCAATCTTGCAATCAAAGTGTTATTTCTCAAGCCACATTTATGCATAAGTTCTTATCAAACATGAATCGATTTTCAGTTTCAATGGAGTTCTAAACCTCCATGATAGGGTTTTAATGGTGGAAACTCTCACCTCCGTTAAGGTAACAACCCTCAATTCCTCTTTTGTGCTTCAACGGGATTGTACGATGCTAAGCACTTGCGGAAAATCTTATAAAACCTTAGTTTGGCATCTTCATGACAACATGTGAATGAGAGAACTCTAGACACGTCAGGCTTGATCGCAAATGCAAAGCTAAGAGTCCAAGCAAATCGCTTCGAATAAGTAAGTTTCTGCCATCTTTCAATCATTCTTTGTTTTAAAAGAGCCTTTAATACATCTTCTGTCGAAGACCATTCATCAATGGCTCTTAGATGAGATTGTGAATAAGAGGTGGGTATTACCTGATCGGTGGTGAGTGGAAACCAAAGAACCTTATCATTCACCCTTTTTGTTAAAATAGTTAATTTAATCAGTTACTCAATCAATCAATCACAACCCCCAGTTTTTACTTTTGAACGCATATTCTTTGGAGAGCAATCCCTAAGGATCACCTAGGCAACCACTCCCTGTGGAGATGACCTGTGGACTCCCATGGTAATATAATGCTTGACGACCTTAGTTCCTACGCTTGAGAATAATTTCAGCATACGAAATAGATGAAGCAATCCCATTTTCTTTTCCTGGAGAAAACTTGAGAAAAGTGAAGAGAGGGGGGAAAGAGAGCTTCCAAGCTTTCTTTCGATTATCTATGGAGTTCTGTCGGTCGGAATTCGTTGAGACAAGAACTAAAGTTTATCGCCTCGACGAGGGCTACACACACATACCAAAAATGAGGAATTTCACCGAAGATCCAAAGGAGGAGATTTCGGGATCAAAGATTTCCTGGCTGTGAGGTTTCACCGTAAGCACGCACTTTAAGAGGTAGGATTCTTTCCACTTGGTTTATTTCCAATCTTAGGGTTGTTTTAAGGTAGGATTGTTGTGTCGATGCCTTGGCGTTGTTTATAATCGTGTTAAAACGATTTTAATGAGCTGTTTTGTCACCGATTGCGCGCCTTTTGTGAATTGCTTTGTGATAGCGTGTAATATGTCCCAAAAAGTGTTTAGGGACTGTTTGGATTAAAAAGATAATAATCTAGATTGTTTAAGGGTTGTTTGGACTGTGTTAAAATGGCTTTAATGGCTATTTTGCGGCCCGGTTGTGGTCGGCTTTGTGAATTGTTTTGTGATTATGTGTAATATGTCCCAAAAAGTGTTTAGGGACTTGATTGAAATGAATGTTTGTTTTGGAAATTATATGCATGTAATATAAATGTCCATGGTACATGGCAAAGTGTATGGTTTATATTGTCCATATGGCATTCATTACATATGTGACATGACATTGACATGCAATGGTGCATTACATTGTATATGCACGAGAACATCGCATTTCATGGGTGTGAGTGCATAGTTAGAATTAACACCGTATTTGGTGATAGATGGGTGGGCTCGGTACCGTTGGACAAATTCTAACAACGTTGTACGATTGCATGAAACATAAAACTTGTGTCGGGTAATAGAAAGAAGGGCTAGACACTCCCTTGAGTGAAAGACCCGGTTACTGGTTCATTACACTCCAACGGTGAAAGTCTAAAAAGTGTAAAAGATGTGCGGAGCCTGCAGTGAGACTCCAAAATCAGCTGCCCACAAAAGACATATGGTTTGAATATGAAATGATCATTTGAGGTGTAACATTCAACAAGTTTCGGTTTGTAAACAATGAATTTTGTTTTAAAAATGATCATTGGATGTAATCCATCAATGATGGATTTTATCACACATTGGCATTGCATTGTGTGATGGGAGTCGGTAAAGACTCGGGGTTATGGTGCATGAGTGAGTCTCATCTCATTTCTAGCATGTAGATTCCATGTTAGAATTGGCATATTCTTATTTTTGGAATGTTAATGTGAATTGTCAAGTGTAAACATTGCATGTGCACTTAGGTGGGGAGTAGCCTTTGTAGAAATTATTACTCTTCTGGGTGTGGCTCACCCTATACGGGAAAAACATTTTAGGTGTGAGACTTATGCGGGTGGACGGTTCTCATCCAGGGCCGCAAGGGTGAAGAAAGCAGACGTGTGACTTTTATAATTACTTTTGTAATTATTATTGTAAAATAATTTGAAACAAATTATTTTTGGCATGTACCAATATATAAAGAGTTGTAATTGAACCCATATGGACTATTTTTAATATAGTCTTACATGTTTTTATATGAATGTGGATAAATGGGTCCTGTGTGGTCAATTTTTACTCATAAATGGACCAAGTATAGTCATTATGTTATATTGGGCCCTATATGGGTCATGTTATTGTATTATTGTATAGGTTGGGTTTTAGATATAGCTCCCTGTACAAAGGAGACTCTGTCCGATTTTTGTTAAATTATGGATCTTGGTAAATGGGACACAACGGTGTGATATCGAGTTACACAGTATCCATATGCTTTCTGAGGGTTGATGGATGATCAACGGACCCTCGGATTTTGGGACGTCACAACTTTGTATCAGAGCATAGGTATACGATTACCTAGGGCTTAATGGGCATGGGTCAAGACCATTGCGTTCATTGTGCATCATGTTTTGTGCTCTAATATGCTACATGATTGTGTGCTATGTGTTGTGTGAATTATATACATGGTAAAGTGTATATGGAAAAGGAGGAACACTACGGTTAGAAAACATAACCTTGGGGGTTCAAAAAAGGAATGAACGGAATGGTTTGGGATGTTGGGGTCTATTAGTGGTTGGCACATGCGCTACTAGTTAGACAATGAGAGAAATCTCAAAGTTTAAACTTGATCCCCATTTTTTTTTTTTTAGATGCTATGTAAGACTCTATTACTATCTGACATATATAGATGGATAATCGAGGAAGAGGACGCCAAGGCGGTGGGTGGAACAACAACCCACTACCATTGGCCTTTGACCAATGAGCCTTCATAGAGGCTATTGGTACTGTGAATGCTACCACGTATCAAGCGAGCACTATAGTCGCTTACCATTGCACAGCTAGTAACCTGCGGCCAAGGAGGGTCGAAAGTATGCTCGGGCTACGCGTAATATCCAACCGGGTTGGAACATAAATGCTAAATTCTAAAATTTTTATCCCTAACCCACCAAGGATCACATATGCTTCATAAAAACCGAAGGAAGGGTAAACGAACTTACCTCAGACGATTCGCTGCCTTCAAAGTCCGCGCTCGTTTATTCGATCTTCGTGGTGCCGCCTTCCAGTGTCGCCACCACCCTACTAAAGTATCCACACACTAACAAATAATGAACGATCTTGTTGAATGCTAGTTCAGCCTGCTTTCTCAAAACGAAATTAGGTCTCTCTGCTTTTGGTCGTTTCAGAGTAAAAGATCAAGATTCCAACTCCGAGAGGCTCCCGCTTCAAACCATAAATGGACTAAGCTCGATACTTTACTGTAATTTTAGGTTGTACAAAACCCTTAGGTTGTGTCATGTACACATCCTCAAGTAAATTTTCATTAAGAAACGCAATGCACATCCATTGCCAAATCTCATAATCAGACATGCCAAAGAATTCAAGAATAAGAATTTACGTAATTTAAGCATAGCTACAGTAAAAGTTTCATCATAGTCTATACTCATGAGTTTGTTTGAAACCTTTGCAACTACCTTTGCTTTGTGGGCATGCACTTCATCCATGTCGGCTTTTCTTTTAAAAACCCATTTGTGTTCCAATGGTCTTTCTTGTACCTTCAGGTGGGTCAATCAAGGTCCATACCCGACACATCGGCATGGATCAATTTCCAGACTTCACGGCCTCTAACCATTTCGAGTCCGGATCCAACATAGCCTCTGTTAGGTGAGCGGTTCATTTTGATCCACTAACAATACATCATGGTTATCATTCACAAGAAATCACATTCTGCTCATGACGATCCTATCAGATCTACGAATTTCAGGTTATGTGAGGTGTGTCAACAATAGTTTGTCAGACTATGAGTATCCACAAAGTAAATTAATGTTATCTCAGGTTCCTCGAACTTCTTCGAAAGGTACCTTACTCTAATCGTTCCTTTAAAAATAAATTCCCTTTCTAGAAAGACACCATTCCGAGCAACAAACACTTTGTTCCTGTATGGGATCAGAAAAGCAAGATCCCTTAGTCTCTTAGATACCCCACAAAAAGACATTTATCGACTTAGGCTCCAAACTTTTATTCAAACTCGACGCTTTACATAAGTTTCACAACCCCAAATCTTAAGAAAGCACAACCGGCCTTTTTAATAAATTCACATCTCATATGGTGTCTTTTCAACCGCTTGATGGAACTCGATTTAGTGTGAACGCAGTCGCTTCAAGTACATAACCCAAAAGGTAAACGGAAGATCTCGTTGACTCCATCATAGACGAACCATATCTAATAAAGTTCGATTCTCCCTTCGCATACACACCATTCCATTGTGTGGTGTTCCAGGGAGCATCAGAAATGATTCCACAAGTTCTAAGATGGTCTACCAAATTTTTGCTCAATATTCGCCACCTCGATCAGATCAAGTGCTCGATCGCCTTGCTAAGTTGGTTTGTACTTCATTTTGAAAAGATTTGAACATTTCAAATGATTCAGATTTATGTCTCATCAAGCAGACATAACTATCTCGCTGAAGTCATCAAGAAATGTAATGAAGTACTTGTAACCTCTCTAGCATCTCGAACTTAATGGGTCCACATACACCAGATGCATGAGATCCAATAATTTATCGCCCTTTCACCGTGTCCAAGAAAGGGATCCTCTTTGTCATCTTACCCAATAGACAAGATTCATGTATCATATGATTCAAAAATCAAAATGAATTCAAAAGTCTAACTCATATTTTGAGATGCGCTTTCATTTATAGGCTGCGCGATAAATGTTAAAGATAGTCAATTTAAATCATCGACTTAAATTCTTAGTAGTTACAGTTATGTATTACATAATTACTGATTTTAAGGTTCATAATATAAAGACCATCCCGTAAATAGGCATTTGCATAGAACATGTCTTTATGAAAATGGAAGAACAATAATTATTCTTAATAATAAGAAAACCATCATTATCGAACAAGAAACTGAAATAATATTCCTACATATTGTAGGAACATAATAGCAATTGTCCAAAACTAACAAAGCACTAGGCAAAGTAAGTTTCATAACTTCCTACAGCCAAAAGCGACAACTTTTGCTCCATTGCCTACTTTCGTGAGATCAACTTCACCCTTCTTGAGTTGTCTAGTCCTTTTGAGCCTGCATTTGTACAAATGTGAGATCCACATCAGTATCTAATACCTAGGAACTAGAAGGAGAAAAAAATTAATCTAGTATAACATAAATGCGAAGAACTAGTCTCACGGTCTTCTTCTTTCTTCTTTGAATCCTCTAAATCTGACTTGTAGTTCTCTTCCAATGACCAGGTTCATTGCCGAAAAGAAACAAACACCCTCCTTTGGGCTTTGGCGGTTTAGATTTGGGTTTGGGTTGGTGTGGACTTTCTTGCCTTGCCCTTGCGCGCGCACCCTTGCCCTTGTTCTTGAAGCCCTTTCCCTTTTGAACCATCAAAACATGGCCAGGCTTAGATTTAATATTCTACTCAACTGTTTTAAGCATCGTATGCAGCTCAGAGATAGATTTGTCCATTTCATTCATGTTATAGTTCATGACAAACGGCCATAACTATCAAGTAATTTAGGATCATATCGGTTGCCAACTCTTGGCTCAATGAAATCAAGCCTATCGAGGTCTTTCGATATAGCCTTTCATTTTTTAGAACATGAGCCTTGTAACTAAGCACCCTCAACCATCTTGCAAGAATGCGGTGCAGCGAGCGGTCTCATACCTTTCTTGCCTTGCTTGTTGATGGAACATTTCCTTAAGATTGAATCATATCATAAGCTCCATATTTTCGGATCATACGAGTTCGAGAACTCATGGTAGCTAACATCAAGCATGTAACATCAATAGAGTCATTATGATGCTTCTCATAAGCATTCTTTTCAGTTCTTTGACAAGTATTTAAATATGGATGGCATGTTAACTTTAAATTTCATGTGAGGGATCTTGATTGATTTTAATTTTCAATTCATAGAACTCATCATACATCTAGTATCACATACTCATGTAACATCATACATAGCATCTCATACATGCATATAATAAACGTGTCACAGTATGGACTTAATCTAGATTGATCTCCAGAAGCCAATATGAAGATCAATAGTCATTCCTAGGTAGTAATAAGCAGCTCCATGATGTTGATTTGACCATGAACTTGCGCATAGACACCTAGCTCCTCCATCGTCATGGTTGGATTGCATGACTTCAAATGGCTTGCATTGTCTCTTGTTTTATTACAACAATTAAATAAATACTACTAATAGTAAAATAAAATTACAATAAAACAAAAAAGCATGCAAGTGTATTCTAATAATTACAACCCTTGTAAAAACAATAATAATAACACCTTATTGTATTGGTCTAAAAGGCCATCTTATTTCATGTGAAGCAGCATAACATGCAAAATATATCATGTTATCATATAGCATAAACAATTTGCATTAAAGAAATAAATTATAATAGGCGTGTGTTTAAACCAATTAAATTCATAGGCGCTACGCGAGCTATTCTGACGGTTCCAACGTACGGCGGGCGGGGGTCGAGGCCACCCTCGCGAGTGCAGGGCGGTGCCCCATAAATTTTTTTCTTTAAGCATTGAGTTTCGTCTCAAAAATTAAATTTTCATTGATCTCGTCAATAAATTTTTGAATAAGCAGAAGCCATCAAAATCATATTAAAACAACATATTATGTAATCTCATTACACATAGGGCTTATTTTCGCACCACCATAAACAATCATTGATAAATCAGAATTGATATATGAATTCAGTCCATGTAATCGATTAAGGCAATCGGGATCATTATAACGTCTTTATTAAACACTTTAATGGCAATATCGATCAGTTCTTAATCCTTATTAGCAGAATCCTTTTGGAGTTTTGGATTCAATCAATTAATACCTTAACAAAACCTATTAACTATGCGTTCGCACAAACCATAATATCACATATATTCAAACGCAAATCATGCAGAATCATATACATCACATACATACGTCAAACATATTATTAGATTTTATGAAAGCACAAGGTGGCTGCGATACCCTTTGTTGGGTTCTGAGACGGAATATCAATCGGTTGGAACATAAATGCGTGAATTTAAAATTTTTATCCACCAACCCACCAAGGATCACATGTGTTTCATAAAAACCGAAAGGAAAGAATGAAACTTACCTCTTGTGGGTGATTAAGTCAAACAGCCAAAGTCTGCGTCTTGGTTTATTCGGATCTTCAAAGAGTGTTGCCTTTACGGCGACCACCTCTGCAAGTATCCACACACGAACAAATAAGCGATCTTTGTTGAATGCTAGTTCAAGTTCGTTTTCTCAAAACGAAATTAGAGTCTCTCTGTTTTGGTTGTTTTTAGAGTAAAAAGAGCGACAACGAAAAATATATATGTCTCACATATATATATATATATATATATATATATATATATATATATATATATATATATATATATATATATTTTGTCAAAAGCAATTTTTGATATTATTATATATTTAAAACTCTTTTAAATAATAACAATTTAAATTCAAATCCTTATCAGATAAGGAAACGAATTTATTTATATTAATATATATTTAAAACTCCTTTTAAAAAACCCTTTACAGATTATTTCCTTATCTAATAAGAAAATATAACAAATTAATTATTTGTTATAATTTAAATCACGAATTTAAACTTTCTCAAATTAAATTGATTTAAATAACAGCTAATTATTATTTGTAATTTAAAATAATCATCATTTTAAATTACTACGAGTGAAACCATACTTGGGTATTATTCGTTCTTAATGTGCGACCCTATAGGTTCAATTAACATTGCGATAGGCCTAAATCACATTTGATCCTACAAGTCATAAGTGGCCTCTAGCAAGACATTATGACTACCCAAGTTAAATGAAAAGCTCATGATCCGAGACAACCTTAATATAACAAAGTCAACCTTATATTGTTCTATCTTTGATTACTCGCAATTATACTGACTAAACAAATGACATTGATCTCCATCAATTCATTTGAGCACGGCCATGCATTTCTCAGTCTCAATTGTCGAGGGGACCCAAAGATATCTCTCTTATAATAAGAGGGACAAATTCCATCTTAATCGCTCATATCTCACTACATAATTCTTATTATGTTAAAGTATAACCTATATAGTCATCGATTAAAGACAAGCGTTTGATTATATCAAAACACAATATTCCTTATGTTGAGAACTATAAGCGATCTCGAAGGTCAAAGGATTTAATGACACAACTATTAGGAGTTAACTTATGACTTTGATCCATGTATTAATCTGTCTGAGTCTATCAATATTTGTTCTCAACAAATAGATATAAATTTGATTTGTATCTCATACACATATTCATCCCATGAATATCAATCAAACTTTATGCTAATCTTAATTCATTGTTATTCCCATAACAATAACCGATTAGGGACATTTAGAATAATTAATAATATTATTCAAAGACATTATATATAATAAACATGCAAATCATCATAATAATAAATTCTCATAAATAGTCAAATACCATGTCCATCGTAGGCTAGAGCACTAGTACTAACGGAGTAACCTCAGGTTGGAACTACCATCCTCGACCTTCGGGAGGAGGGGACCTGATGGTAGCCGATCATTGGTTCCGATAAGTCGACAAGATCTTAAAGGCTATGGAGATCACCTCCGATGCCACTAGGATAAAACTAGTCACATTCCAACTAGAGGGCGAATCCCAAGTATGGTGGGATTAGGTCAAAGCCTTAAGGAACTTGGAGGCAACGACATGGGAAGAGTTTCGTGAGCTCTTCATGGGTAAGCACTTCTCGATGTTTGCTAGACATGAAAAAGGTCGTTTCGCTGATGATTATGTGACCACAGATATGGCCAAAGTGAGAAAGTTTGAGGATTTTATGAAATTGTCCATCCGGAGTAAAATTGTGGGACTCCTCCTGCAAGATATGGACTTGATGGTCAAGACAGCTATGGCCATTGAGATGAAGGTGGACGATGCACGGAGCATTTGAGATGCGGGTGTGAAAGATAAGAGGATGGAGAGCCAACCTTCTTCTTCTAGCTTAGGGAAGAAGCAGAGGACTTGTACTCCGCAAGGGTTTCAGGGATAGGGGTCTCGCTATCAGGGTCAAGGCCAGGGTCAATCATCCCAAGGTGGAGAGAGACTTCAGGGCTCCTAGCCAGCCAGGGAAAAGGACATGTTTCTATTGCCACCAGCCTGGACACATGAGACAGGATTGCCCTTAGAGACAGGGATCCCAGAGTTATGGGACACCCAAGTCCCAGTCATCAATGAGAGGTTTACAGACTCAGTTTGTTCCTCCCTACCCCACCATGGGCCAAGGGTGTAACACCCCAAATTATACCCTACATTTTTATAACATGTTTTTGGTATAATAAAAGTAAATGTATATTTTTTTTCGGAATAAAATAATGCTAAAAATAAAATAAGCAAAACCCGGAATTTATACATAGACAAGCGTAAATTGAATTATTTTACGATTTAGGACTAGGATCATAATTTAATAAGTTCATATGCCAAAGTGGGAATATACATAAGTAGAATTGCAAAGAAATGAAGATGAGGGACCAAAGTGTAAATAAAGGAAAAGTTAAAATAAAATAAAATAAAAAAAGAAAAGAAAAAAATATAAGACCAAAGAAATATCTCATTTTTGGTCTTTGGAGGAGAGCAAAAACGAATGAGCAGAGAAGAAGAGAAGAAGAAGGAGAATAAGAAGAAGAAGAAGAAGAAGAAGAAAGAAGAAAAGAGAAGGAGGAAAGAAGATCAAAGGTATGGAAACTATGATTTTGGTATGGATTACTATGGGTTTATATGGATTTTATAGTTGCAGGGATGACTATTAGTTGTTACAAACCTAGGGTTTAGTTAGGAATTCATCATAACCCTAGATTTGTTGAAAGTTGGGTGGATAAAACCCTAGTTTGTATAAGTTGATCATGGAATCCTCCATTTGAGTATAGATCTTTGGGTTATTTGCAAGTAATTGAGTTTTGGTTTAGAACAAACCCTAGCTAACCTTTACGTTTGGTTTATGTTTGGGTTATGAACCATTTTAGAGTTGTTTTTGGGAGAAATCCATGGTAGGTTTTTTATGTAGGATGGAATTGAGGAAGTGTATAGAAGAAAAGTGAGTGAAAGAAGGAAAATCTACCATTTCTAGGCAGTTTTCGTGACTGGTACCGGTACCAAACAGGGGTGGTACCGGTCTACCTATGCAGTGGCAAAATGGTACCGATACTAACCAAAGTGGTACCGGTACCACTCACCAGAACAGGGTTGGTACCGGTATCAGTCCAAGTGGTACCGGTACTACTACTCCCTGCAGCCCTGATTTCTTGTATTTCTATACTATTAAGCTCAAATTCATACACTGGTAGTATAGGAACCTTAGTAAATGACTAACATGGGTTCAAATAAGAATGAAACTAAGTTGAAAACGTACCGTACCTTGCCGCCGAGGCGACTTTGATGTGGGCAAACTTAATGCCCTGTGATAGGATAGTAAGTTCCTAAACAAGTATAAGTCTGCTATAAGTACAAATATGTATATGATTTTGTTATATGAAAAAGTACAATTAAATGTTAATAAGAGATTATTTAATAATGAATATCTCATAAGTATACATGATATCTATAGTTATTCATGTATATGTGAGATAAAGATTTATAAGAAAACATAATAAAATTGATTGCTTGCCTATGACCGGGTAGTTGGATAGATAGGCATGCCTATAGGGACACAATTGCTGCAACATACAGTTTACAGATATCGAGGCCCCGTTTGGGTCGATGACATAGATCCCGTTTGGATCATTATAGCGGCCCCGTTTGGGTCATACAAAGATCACTGTCTTGTACAATGATAGTACCTTTGGGTACATACATATAGAGAACAGTGATAGTACCTTCGGGTACATACAGTTCTTCCTGTATTCACTTCTAAGGTATTAGCAGACATGAAACATAAAAGAAAATAACAAGTATATGCAAATGAAATGTATATAGTATATGACATGATATGAGAAGCATAACACTGCTATGTGATGATAGTATACAGTTACAAGAATAAGAAGTAAAGTGTAAAAGGATACGAAAAGGATACGAAAAGTATATGAAATATGATAAGAAATGAAATATGATAATACATGATACATGTAGAAGTATATCTATAAATTATATGTGCAAACACGAATAAGCA
Organism: Tetrastigma voinierianum; assembly: GCA_016808115.1. Classification (NCBI taxonomy): domain Eukaryota; kingdom Viridiplantae; phylum Streptophyta; class Magnoliopsida; order Vitales; family Vitaceae; genus Tetrastigma; species Tetrastigma voinierianum. Next base: position 157,720 of record JAEQBH010000116.1, read on the forward strand.
TGTGTATATGAAAAATGAATGTTAAAGTGATATGCATGTGTTTAAAGTATGATGACCCTTAATAGAGGTCGTCCATATGTATTAATTCCCACTAAACTATAAGCTTAGCACGGGTGTTTCATCCGTGTAGGTACAGAAGAGGAAACCAGAGAACGGGACAATCCATTGCTTGGTCGAAATTCATTTTTATCGATAGGTGCCTTTGGGAAGACCATTTGGTCTAATGTATATATATTTTTGTTTCTTTTGCAAACAATGTAAATATTGTAAATGTTGAACACTTCCATATATGGACTTTGTATATATATTTTGTAATTCGTTGCTATAGAATATAGTACAAGTTAAATGTTTAACAGTATATGAATGAACAAGCTTAAAGTGTATAAGTTATAATAAATAAAAGTTAATGGTATCAGAGCGGTCCGGATTTGGTTCGGACCCCCCAATCTTGTTGGACTAGAAACGGGGCGCTTCAGTTTAGTGGTATCATAGCCCTAATTGAGGGCGCTACAAGGGGAGCCAATATCAGTCCTAAGGTGCTGCACAGGCCCCTACTACTTCACGATTAAGCCAGATGGGCCAAGGCATGGGTCGAGGTCCAAGCCAAGGCTCACAAGCCGGGACTCCATGGACATAGGGATGTGTCTACGCCATCACACCTCAAACCGAGCTTGCAGATCAGTCGATCTTTTAGGGTACATTTCTACTATCTCGCTTATGGGAAACAATATTGTTTTATTCTGGTGCATCTCATTCCTTTTCTTGCTGCATCATGTGTTGAAGATTTAGTCTTAGAGGTTGAAACCTTGGAAAAGCCACTACATGTGAGTTCTCTCCTAGGAGCTAGGGTGAGTGTTGATTAGATATGTCGGGGTTGTGAGTTAGAGATCTCAGGGATTCTCCTCACCGTGGACCTTAGGGTCATGGGCATGTTGAAGTTTGATGTCATCCTTAGGATGGACTGGTTGACGGCACACCAAGTGGTCATTGATTATGATCGTAGGAGGGTTACTGCCTACACACCGGATGATGTTTGTGTTATGTCTAATAGGGATAAGCACGATGTTTTACCCCAAGTCATGTACAACTCTAGATGGCATGGGCAGTTAAAGGGTTGGCTAGCAAGCCTTACCTTGGAGGAGGAGGCGAGACATGAGTTGGGTCTACCTCGGACGGTTTGTCAATATGAGGACATTTTTCCAGATGAACTACCAGGATTATCTCCGTAGTGGGATGTAGACTTCACTATTGAGTTGCACCTTGGTACATCGCCTATTTCTATGACTCCGCATAGAATGACACCTATTGAGTCACAAGGAATCAAAGTCCAGTTACAAGAATTGTTGGACAGGGGTTTTATCACACCGAGCACTTCACCTTAGGGCGCTCTAGTGTTGTTTGCTAAGAAGAAGGACAAGACCCTTCGGCTATGTATAGACTATCGACAGTTGAATATGGCAAAGAATAGATGTCATTTGCCGAGGATTGATGATTTGTTTTATCAACTCAGAGGGGCGCGAGTTTACTCTAAGATAGACCTCCTCACCGATTATCATCAGTTGAAAGTTAGGGAGGCAGATATCTCTAAGATGGCATTTAGAAAGCGATATGGGCATTTCGAGTTCACAATGATGCCATTCAGATTGACGAATGCTCCAACGGCATTCTTCGATCTCATGCATAGGGTATTCCAACCCTACCTAGATCGGTTCGTTGTGGTCTTTGTTTACAACATCTTAATCTACTCCAAGTCTAAGGAGGAGCATGAGGGTCACTTGAGGATTGTTCTCTAGGCCTAGAGAGACCATAAGTTGTATGCCAAATTAAGTAAGTGAGAGTTTTGGCTTACTAAGGTGAGATTCTTGGGGCATGTGGTGTCAGCTTCGGGTGTATCCGTGGACCCGGAGAAGGTTAAGGTAGTTATGAGTTGGGAGAGACCAAAGTCAGTCTTCGAGATACGTAGTTTATTATGATTGGCAAGGTATTATAAGAGGTTCATTGAGAACTTCTCCCAATTAGCTGCACCTATGACAAGATTGACCCGGAAGGATGTCAAGTTTGAGTGGAATGACACATGCGAGAGGCATTCCAAAAATTAAAGAGGAGGCTTACTTCAGCTCCTATTCTAACAGTTCCAAAGAGGGGATAGGGGTACACAGTGTATTATGATGCCTCTAAGGACGAACTTGGATGTGTTTTGATGCAATCCGGCAAGGTAGTGACTTATGGTTCTCGGCAGTTAAAGAACCACGAGTAGAGTTACCCCCACACATGACATGGAGTTTACGGCCATTGTCTTTGCCTTGAAGGTTCAGTGCCACTATCTATACAGTGAACAATTCGAGGTGTTTTCGGACCACAAGAGTCTGAAGTACATTTTTACACAGTGGGACCTCAACATGAGGCAACGCAAGTGGATAGAGTATCTGGAAGACTATGACTTCACTTTGCATTACCATCCTGATAAGGCAAATGTGGTGGCTGATGCACTCAATCGGAAGTCACGGGGAGTGTTGACTAGTGTGGCTTCCCAAGAGTAGCAGATGCTTAAGGCCGTGGGACAGTTCGGGTTGCACTACAAGGGTCAGGCTCAGGGTACTTTAGGGAGTTTAGTGGCTACGTCTTCCCTACTAAGCAGAGTGATCGAGTCACAGGGACGGGACAGAGAGGTATTGTCCATCAGGGACCGGGTACAGTAGGATACAGGTGACGAAGGTTAGGCCATTCACATAGATGGTAATCTTTAGTATAAGGGACGGGTTATGGTTCCCCAGTCAACAGATCTGAGATAGAAGATCCTCAAAGAGTTCCATTGCTCTCGTTTTGTAGTGCATCCAAGTGGCATGAAGATGTACCATGATCTTCGTCACCTGTATTACTTGAGTGGGATGAAGAAACATGTTGGGGATTTTTTTTGTCGATGCCTCACGTGTCAGCAAATAAAGGTTTAGCAACAGAGACCAGCAACATTTCTTTAGCCCTTGAAGGTAGTTGAGTGGAAGTGGGAGCATATCACGATGGATTTTGTGACTCACTTTCCATAAACATTGTGAGAGCATGACACGGTGTGGGTGATAGTGGACCGACTTACTAAGTCGGCACACTTTTTTGCTATGCAGATGGCTTTCACTCTGGAGGAATTCTACAGGCTATACATACAGGAGATTGTCCGGTTGCATGGGGTACTAGTATCAATAGTATCGGATCGGGATCCCAAGTTCATGGCTCATTTTTGGAAAAAGTTTCCAGCGATTCATGGGGACACATTTCAAGATGAGCACTACTTTTCATCCCCAGACGGATGGTCAGTCAGAGAGGACCATCCAAACTTTAGAGGACATGCTACGGGCCTGCGTTCTAGATCTCAAGGGTAGCTGGGAAAAGCATTTACCCTTAGTGGAGTTCACCTACAACAATAGTTATCAAGCGAGTATACAGATGTCACCCTGTGAGGTACTATATGGGAGGCCTTATCTATCTCCAGTTTGTTGGACGGAGGTGGGAGAGAGACCCTCTACGAGTCCAGATTTGGTTAGAAACACCTCTCAGAAGGTGGATTTGATACGAAAGTATCTTCTCATGGCTCAAAGTTGGCAAAAGAGCTACCCCGACAGTCTGCGACGACCTCTAGAGTTTGAGGTGGAGGATCATGTCTTCTTGAAGGTGATGCCTAAGAAATGAGTGATCGGCAAGAGAAGAAAGCTATCGTCGAGATATATCGGGACCTTCGAGATACTCGAGAGGGTGGGTACAGTTCCTTACCGGTTAGCATTACAGCCAAACTTATCGAGTGTTCATGCGGCATTCATGTCTCTATGCTCTAAAAGTACACTCCAGATCCAACTCATGTGGTGGATTGGGGTGAGCTTGTTGTTGATACGAATGGAACCTTCAAGGAAGGACTGATACGCATCATGGATAGCGAAGAACAGGTTTTGCGAGGCAAGACCATGAAATTTGAATAAGGTGTTGTGGCAGCAGGAATGGAAGGAAGCGACATAGAGCGCTGAAGTGTGCGCGAAATACACCCTAGTCGTTTTTAAATATAATTAGGGTATATTATAAGTACATTTTGAAATTTTTCGCAATTATTATTTTGCTAAGTGAGAAAATTTCTAAACCCGGAATTTGTACAAGATACAATGGTAAAAATGGAAATTTGTAAAATGAGAACCTAAGGGTCAATTGTAAATAAGTTTATATGTCTAAGTGTAAATATGGGGATTGGAGTGCAAATAGAAATAAGTATGTGCTATATAGCCATTTGGGATAACTTAACCTAAAAATGGATTTTTAAAGAAAGCCAAACAAGGCCTTATGGGATTTAGGGAATTAAAGACCAAAAGTGGTCTAAGGGAGCTCATTTTGAGCAAATCTCGTTTTTGGGAGAGAAGAGAAGAAGAAGAGGAAAAGAGAAGAAGAAGGGGAAGAAGAAGAAGGAGAAGAGGATTTTAGGTATGGATTGCTATGATGTATGGATTACTATGGATTAGTATGGATTTTTGGACTTTTGTTTGGATATTAGTTTGTTGCATTTCTAGGGTTTAGTTAGGAATTCATCCTAACCCTAGATTTGTTGAAAGTTGGGTAGGTAAAACTCTAGTTTGTATAAGATAAGTATGGAATCCTCCCTTTAAGTATGGATTCTTGGTTTATGATGTATGGATATTGGTTTGGGTGGGAAGTTAACCTAACTTACAAGTATTTGAGTTTAGATTTGGAAAAACCCTAATTAGTCTCTATGTTTGGTTTTGGTTAGGTTAGAACACACTTGGGAGTTGTTTTTGGTGATGCTTTTGGATTATTTTGGGGTTTTTGATTGGATTTATGGAAAAAGGCACGAAATCAGCAAATCTGAGCAATTTCGGGGTCCTATGCTGCGGTGTAGGGATCCCATGCAGCAGCGTAAGTCCACGCCACGGCGCGGCTGAGAGGGAGGCTTGGACAAGCCTCAAGTACGCCGAGGCGTAGCAAAGCTACGTTGCGGCGAAGGCCTACGTTGTGGCGTAGCACTATTCACAAACATGTGTTTTGTCATGTTTTGCTATTCCATTGTTCTGAGGACTTGTCTATTGGACTAATGTAGGACTATAAGTGTATGAAAGGGTCCATACATGTTTAATGAGTAAAGGAAAAATTATTGTACCTCAGGCTTAGTAACATGATAGGATAGTAAGTTCTGAACACATATAATTGTAGAATTTGTCTAAGGCGGATGTTGAATAACACGGCACCTGCATTACGTGGGCGAGGCACGTATAGTACTTGATTACTCTCTTATTAGTGCGATGGCCTCTCATCAATGCTTGGCCTCTGCTTTGTCTTCTGACACCTCGATCTTGTATCATACCTTCGAATTACTTATTGTGTCGTGTCCTGCTTATTTTCATATTACCTAGTCTAGGTAGTCAAAACGAGTTATATGATAAGATTCTAAAAATCGAATAAAGAGGTAAATAATGTACATCGTTCTACTCACGAATGTACCTCACAGATTTTACCTCTGTAAGTATAAGCTGCGTAGTACCTCGGGTACCTCAGGCTGAAATATAAAGCTCTCCTTAACTCCTACGGGAGATCTGAACAAGTATAAGTCTACTATAAGTACAAGTATGTGTATAAGTTTGTTATATGAATTCATGAAAAATTCTGATATCTGCTATTGTTATATGCTTACTATAAATGAGTATTAGTGCATATGTATACGTATTAGTCATATGTTTCCCACTAAGTGTTAAGCTTAGCACGGGTTTTTATCCGTGTAGGTGCAGAGGAGGACGTCCTCGATCTTCCGCATACTGCTAGGCCAACAAACTAGTAGGAGTCCATCACAGTAGGTTTTGTTCTCTGATTATGTAAATAAATGTACAGTTTTTGTATATGTATATGTAAATGGGACTGAGGCGCTATGTAGTGACAACGTAAACACCACTACGGTGGTAGTTTTATTTTGTATCTTTATATATAATATTCTGATTCAGTTATAAGACTTGGGCCACCAATGTCTGAAAAAGCAGGTAAAGAGTCCCAAAGATAGCTCACAACTTTCATCCGCCTAGAATGCCATTGGGGTGTGAGACACATACAAAGACACGTACGTATCACCATCCTTTCTTATTCGAGGATGAAGATATATTTTAATCATTTGATATTAAAATGACTATTTCCATACGATGTGATTGTATGTGGGTTTCAGGTGTGTGAATTTTGTACGAAATCTTAAGGGAGGAAGAATATAAAACCCAGGTAAATTTGAATTTTTCCAAAAAATTGTAAAACAGTAAATTGCCGCTATAGTACAGGCTGCAAACCTGAAATTTTTTATATCTCGGGTGACGAAACGGACCTCACCGTTAGATTCCTCTCGTGAAATCTAGTTATCTAGATGAGTTTCGTCGAATTCCAAGATAATCTGAATTTTCAAGTTTTTCGGAGTGGCAGGAATCCAATGAACCCAAAAAAAACTGGATTTCTTAGAAAATCTTCAAATTTGTGAATTAAATTGGATAAAGTTCATAGAAAACAGTTTGAACTTAAAACGAGATGAAATTAATTGTTTTGGGGTAGAAATGGACCCGTATAGGTCGCGAGCACGTGGCGCGACGTGAGCCACTCACTTAAACTTAAGTGAGAGGCTTGGGACAAAAGATCTCATTTTCTTTTCCTAGAGAAAACGTGAGAGAGGGGAAAAGAGGGGGGGAAAGAGAGCTTCCAAGCTTTCTTTCGACGATCTACGGAGTTCTATCGATTGGAATTCGTTGAGATAAGAACTAAAGTTCATCGCCTCAACAAAGGCTACCTGCAAATACCAAAAATGAGGGATTTCACCAAAGATCAAAATGAATAGATTTCAAGAAATCAAAGATTTCGGGATAGGAGGGAGGCTTCCTACTCGTGCTACTGTGCTTCAAGTGGTAGGGATTCTTCTTACTTGATTTATTTCTAACCTTAGGATTGTTTTAAGGTAGGATTGTTGTGTTTATACCTTAAGGTGTTGTTTGGACTGTTTTAAGACAACTTTAATGGTTGTTTTGCGGCCCGGTTGTGGTCGACTTTGTGAATTGTTTTGTGATAGTGTGTAATAGGTCCCAAAAATTGTTTAGGGACTGTTTGGATTAAAAAAATAAAAATTTGGACTGTTAAGGGATTGTTTAGACTGTGTTAAAACGACTTTAATGGCTTTTTGCACTCGGGGTTGTGGTCCTGCCAGAATTGTTTTGCGATTGTGGGCGTCATATGTCCCAAAAAGTTTTTAGGACCGTTGATTAAAAATACAATCCAGATCGTTATGGTTGTTGTGACTATGTTAAACGTTTAATGGTTGTTTTGTACCATTGTACGGCTTTGTGAATTGCTTTGTGATTGTATGTAATACGTCCCAAAAAGTGTTTAGGGACTGTTTTGATAAAATAATAATATTAATCCCAATCGCTAAGGGCTTATTTGATTGGTTTCCTAGTGGGTTTGTTTGGCAGCTCGGGCTCAGGGTCGTCAGTGGACCTTTTTTGTGGGCATTATATATACCACAATTGACCTTGAGGGTTAAAAGTGTTATTACTTGATTGGTGATAACATGCTTGATAATTGTTGTTTGATAAATGTTGATATGGGTATGCTTATATGTTGACATTGAAATGAATGTTTGTTTTGGAAATTATATGCATATAATATAATTGTCCATAATACATGGAAAAATGTATTGTTTATATTGTCCATATGACATTCATTACATATGTGACATGGCATTGACATGCAATGGTGCATCATATTGCATATGCTCGGGAACATCGCATTTCATGGGTGTGAGTGCATGGTTAGAATCAACACCGTGATTCGATGATCACGGTGGGCTCATCGCTGGACGAATTCCAACAGAGTCGTAGGATTGCATGAAACGGAAAACTTGTGTTGGGTAATAGCAAGAAAGACTAAACACTCCCTTGGGTGAAAGACCCGGTTACTGGTTCATTACACTCCAACGGTGAAAGTCCAAAAGTGTGCTGCATACGGCTTCCAGGATGAGACTCCTAAACTACGCCCACAAAAGACACATGGTTTAAAGAAATGATCATCGGAGGTGTAACATCCAACAAGTTTTGGTTTGTAAACAAATTAATTTTGTTTTAAAAATGATCATTGGATGTAATCCACCAATGACAGATTTTATCACACATTAGCATTGCATTATGTGATGGGAGTCAGTAAAGACTCGGGGTTATGGTACATGAGTGAGTCTCATCTCATTTCATAGCATGGCATGTAGAATTCCATGTTAGAATTGGCATATTCTTATTTTTTGAATGTTGATGTGAATTGTCGGGCTGTGAAATATCAGCGCACTTTAGACGTGGAACAACCTCGTAGGGAATTACTCTATTAGCGTACTTCACCCTATACCGAAAAACATCACAGGAACTACAACAATGGACTCGCTCATCCAAGTCGCAAGGGTGAAGAAAGCCAACAGACTTTATAATTACTTTTGTAATTATTTTTGTAAAATAATTTGGAACAAATTATTTTTGGCATGTACTAATATATAAAGAGTTACCTGAACCTATGAACCGGCTTTTTTAATATAAAGCCTCCATATGTTTTTATATGAATGTGGATAAATGGGCCTAATGTGATCAATTTTTACTCATAAATGGACTCGGTGCAGTCATTGTGCTATATTGGACCCCGGATAGGTCATGTGATTGTATTATTGTACAGGTTAGGTTTTAGATAGATCTCCTCGTATAAATGAGACTCTGTCCGATTTTTGTTAAATTATGGATCTCAAGAAATGGGACACAACAATGTGGTATTGAGTTACACGATATCTACAGGCTTTCCGCGGGTTGATGGATGATCAATGAACCCCCAGATTTTAGGGGGTCACATGTTGGATGTCTCTTAAAGGTGGTAGTTCACTAGGCAACTCATCGAGCACCATATCAACAAAATCATCTATCAAATTCTTCACTTCCAAAGGAACATCGACAATCAAAGAATCAGATGGAACTTCTTTTGCCACTAATGCTAAGCACATACCAGTCTCAATTCTCTCTCTCTCAAACTTCTTACATTTTGAAATATGCAAATTCCGTCCAGGAAGTTTAGAGATGTCACGTTTACCAATGCAACCTTTAGGCTTAGCAGGTCTCAAAATAATGTTCTTACCCTTACACTTAAATGAATAAATGTTATCTCTACCAAAATTGGTAACATTAAGATCATAAAGCCAAGGGCGACCTAAAATAACATGGGCAACATCCATGGGTAGCACATCACAATAGATTTCATTCTTATAATCCCCCATTTGAATAGAGACTAGACACCTTTGAGCGACAAGCAAAGTATGGTCATTCACCCATGCTACTCTAAAAGGATTTGGATGTGGTTCTACTTTCCGGTTTAACAATTTAACAGCATCCTTAGAAACCACATTCATCGAACTACCCCCATCAATCACTAACTTACATTTCTTATATCCACTTTGTATGACTGTGTGAAAAATACTAGTACGTTTCCAATTATCATTATCCACGGTTGTGGATAGCACACACCTAACAACACCAACACACGCATCATCATCACAATTTGGTCTTCCTCATCCTCCAAACTAATTTGTTCAACATCTAATGCCAATGTACATTGGGGACAATGAGACGCAATATGACCCTTGTGATGACACTTATGACAGACAATCGATAAATTACTACCCTTAGACTCAATAGGAGAAGCAATAGGAAGAGAGTTACACAAACTAGACTCTTTGTTCCTAATGTTATTAAGCCTAATATTACCATTTTATGACATGGACTCCGTGACTGATCGAATTGTGTGCAAAAGAGGAGGGTCACCAACTTCGACTTTTAAGGTTTTTTTATATGCAATCTCATAATGTGTGGAGCATGCAATTTAATCATTCTTTGAATGTCGAACCTGAGACCATTAACAAAACAAGTGTAGACAGAAAATTGATCCTCAGCATGGAACTCACTACACCAGCCTAGCTTCCTCAAATTTATCATAATATTCAGCTACACTAAGAATAATTTGTTTTAGATTAAGCATGTTAGAGAACAATTGACTCTTATATGATGGAGGAATGTACTTTTCTTGCAACTTTGTTTTCATAACAACCCATTAGGTGATGGGTGGTTCACCCAGACAAATCATGTCTTGGAAAACATTCTGCCAATACATCTTAGCTGAATTGGTTTATTTTATTTTAGCAAACCAAATCTGTTAACTATCGATCATTTCATACCAATCAAAATATTTCTCAATAGCAACTAACCAATCAGAAAAAACATAAAGATCCATTCTACCATCAAATTCAAGAGCACTAACCTTAACCTTTTTTGTGATGTTCCTTTGAGGTTGTCTAACCTGTCTATCCTGATCTTTACCCCAATTACCATTAACCCTAGACTAGTATCGCTGAGGAGCAACATCTTCTCTCACTTGATTTGGTGGGTAATTTTGCCTTGGTGGTTGGTAATCTAATGGGACGTTGACATTCGTATGTCGAAACCGATCACCTAGGTTGAATTGAATGTCTCCTGTTGCAGGTAACTTCGTGTGAGGTTAAGCAATTGAATTACTACCCAAGTTCAATTTACCTAGATTGTTATACAAACCATTTGTGAATTCATAAGATGGATGTGAACCTCCATAAGGACTTGAACCCCCAGTGTGTGGTGACCTAATGTGTTTTCTAATAGGTTCATCATCATATTCACCTATCTTATGTTTACCCAAATGTTTTAAAAGCAAACCCATTTTGCGATTCATTGCATGAGTTAGTGACTTAATCAATCGCGCTTATTCGCATCATGACGACAGTAATACAAACTAGACTATCATTTAGATTCGGTATAGTTCTCATAGCCTTAAACAAAATTATTAAGTCTCTCAATTGGATCTTTTGTGTTAGGTGAAGAATAAGGTTCAACAGTATCACTTTTGGTGACTGATATGCTGAGATAGAATATAAAATTTCATTGAGTAAGGAAATTTATAAATTATATGTTAATGTAACAAACACAAATACAAAATAATGTAATGCTATAAATCACATATTGCACGAGTCATAAAATAATAACTATTATAAAGATATATATATATATATATATATAGTATATATATATATATATATATATATATATATATATATATATTAATAATTCTTATGCTTTATCGAATAATTGGAACTTAAAACAATCAAACAAAATATACTTAAATATCACGAATATTAACTGAGTTTTCAAAGTAAAAGAAAATATATCCTATTGAAGAACTTTTAGGATGCCTACAATTTTTTAGCGTAATTACAAGGGAACCAAATAAAATATACAATTATTTGATAAGGGCAAATTAATTGTATTCATAAAATAGTAATCAAATGAACAGTTCTTGACACTAACAGATCAAGAGAAAAGGAAGAAACTTCCATATGACAAGTATGGATCCTTCTTGGGTCCTTCTCAGAGTCTGAGGCTCGATCAATTCAATTAACCTAGAAAAACATGCCACCCAAAGGTATTCCACCAGAAAGCAAACCACCCAGCAACAGCACAGAAGGCTTGGAAGGGGAAGCGACGTCGTGGCGCCGCCGAAAGGGTATGTGCCAAATTAGGTTTATCTGCACAAGGACAAGATCGTTGCAGAAAAACATAAAAAATGAGTGTTTGTTTTTTTACTTAATACGGAATAGTATTTTTTTTTTAGCTTAATGCTGAATATACTTAATAACATTAAGCATTAAATTGTTTATTTTTTAACATCGGAGAGTTGCGAGTGATGATAACGACGGATTATTTCGCTTCGCCTTCTCACTCTTAATGACGGCGATGACCAGAATCGATATTTAATGCCGATTATTTTCTCAAACTGGCATGGTCGTACGGCCTGTATCATATCTCGCCTCACCCGCCTCGGCCCCAATTATATTCCTTAAAATAATTTTTATTATTTTATTTTTATACTTTAATATAAATAATAATAATAATAATTAGAATGTTTTTTAATAAATAATTTATAAAATTATATAATATTTTTATTTTTTATGAAATATATAAATTTTAATATAATAAAATAAAAAAGCAAATATAAAAATAAAAATAAAACAAAAATAAAATATAAACGAGACGAAATAATTTTCCCATCTCCGCCGTCCCATTTAATTTTTTAAATGGCATAAGTTCTTTAATTAAAAAATAAACAAACCGCATTTATAATGGGGCTACCCGGTCCCAAACCCTTCTACTATCATTCCTAAGAGGCAGACGCTAACCCTCCTTATTCGATAAACATCAGTTTTTCTTATTTTAATGGAAAATGACATTTTTCAAATATTTTCAATTTTTCTATTTAGAAATTTTTAAAAAAATTTCAACAATAAATAATGAAAATTTTTAAAAACAAATGGCTTAAGCTTTCAGCATAAGTTAAAAAACAAACCGAGTCTCCACTGATTACATGTGTTAATCACTAGGGCTGTGAGTCGAAGCCAGTTCAATCAGCTCAGCCAGCCATTAACATTTCGAGCTGGCTCGACTCTCGAAGCCGCAATATTTCGAAAGTCGAGCTCGAAATGAGCTACTTTGTCGAAGCTGACGAGTCGAGTCCGAGTAGCCTGTGAGCTTGCTCCTGTTTACAAGACTCCTAATTATTATATAACCAACTTGTGAGAATTCGCTGCATTTAAAATATATATATATATATATACTAACTTATTAATATATAATTTATAGAATAATATCCTATTCTCTTACATCTTTCTTTAAAAGAAAATTAATTATTTTTAAAATAAATATATTTATAACTAAATAAATAATAAAAATGTATGATCATAAGAATAAAAATAGAGATATATTATTTATGTTATAACAGATATAAAATTAAAAACTTTTAAATTTTATATACAAAATATTCGAATTCATGAAATTCTGAGACTCGACTAGCACATTTCGAAATGGTACCACTCAGCCGAAGCACATCAATCCTGAGCTACAATAGTTTCATCTCATTAAGACTCTATTAATCACCACACCAATTAGATCTAAAAAATAACCAACGCAAAATTCATCCCACCGGCAAGAACGGCCGTACGAACGGCGCGGCTCGTAGCAGAACGGAGCCGCTGGATGTTGCCACTTCTTGAACGCTGGCTTCTCGCCTTCCTTCATCTGCCCCTGATCCTCGTTAGGCTTCACCTCCGCAGTCCGATCAAGCAGTTTGGGCGACGTCGGCGAAGTGGCCAGCGGCGACAGTTGCGGTATCGCAACTTTCCAATCTGACGCATGACTGATCTGCAAAGATGACGGAGATCGGCGTTGGAGCCTACCGGGAGAGCAGCGATTAATTGCGGCGGATGGAGTGGATTTTTTTTTTTTTTTCCTTATTCAACGCCTTGATAAAAAATTTGGAAGCCAAACACTGATTTGAAAGAAACATAACCTGAACTTGAAACAAACAAAAAAAACTTAGATCTAGCATCGAAGTAATACTCTCCTATTAAATTGATGTAGCTAGGTTATAAAATATAATAAAATTAAAAAATGAATAAAATAAAGAGAACGGAGTTTTAAAATTTTTAATATCATATCAAATCGATCCAAAAATAATAATATAAGGTATTATTTATAAGCAACATAAAACTTCAATAGATATAGACTCGGACTTGAATAAAAAAAATACGATTAAATAAATAACTAATAATAATAAAAATTATTTAGACTTTATTTTTTTATCTCATCTAAACCTAGATATGTCCCATTAAATTGATTTTAGGGTTTTTTTTTGTTAATAATACTTATTCAGTTTGCCTATATAAAAAAAAAATCTATATTGTAATAACTCACTCACATCATGCATGTAGAGTCATATTCAACTTAACCTATAAAAGGGCTTATTCTGAAGCGAATTTGGCTCCGTAACGTATCGGAACTCCTTTTCAAAGCTTAGCACAAGATAAATATGTTGAAATTCATACCCATAAGAATTGCATTTATTTTAAAGTTCAGCCCTACCCTACAGTAGAGTATCTTTTCCCTATCTAAACTATATCAACATGGTCAATTATCAAATTCGTTTATTTTAAAATAATATGCTTAAACTAGTATGTCTTTATAACATGATATCTAGGTTATAAAATTCGTAATGGGTGACTGAAGTTTAAAATTTTTTTACAATAGTTAAAACACTACACTTTCGAAAAATTTTGTAAATGATTCAAATGGTAATCAAAAACTATGATTTAAACTTCAATTCTACGTGGTAAGCACACACAAGTTTAGGCATGTTTTTTGGGAAACATTGATCAATGTATTACTTTGAGAATATTTTAGGAAACAATTATTATTTTGGAACATAGATGTTAGTCACCCAAAGTCAATGGCAAGTGACATAGGTCTTATGTGACGTCACCATCAACAAATGTCGAATTTTGGCTGAATAAGAGCAACTCCAACGGAAGTTGCTAGCCGGGGTGCCATCCTCATAACCGCTAAAATGGCACCCCAAAGACAAAAATCGCTCCAACTGAAGATCGAGCGCGCAAAACGCCATCCAGCATGCTGGACGCATATTCAAGAACTCTGGAGAGACAAAGAGTCGCAAAATAATGGCCAAGGCTACTATTCCCAACTACTATATTTCATCCCATATTTAAGAAGCTTTAATATATTTAATAAAAATATCAATTATTAAAACGACACCTACTTTCAAGACTCACCATTGTGAAGAAAAACACCGTTTCATAAAGGCAAACATCACAGCACAGAAACTAAGATTCGACATTCCCATTTCATACAACTTCCATTGGAGTTGCTCTAAGAGGATCCATCCATTCATTGCCCACCACATAAACGTTTACAGCTTCTCCACCTCTCCTTACTCCACGCCCCTTTTTGGTCTCCCCTTGTCTGCTTACAGTACCGAATCCCATGACCATCCTTGACTCCGGCGCCGGCGCTCACATCTTTTCATATGGCTTTAATGATCAGATTGAGTTGCTTCTCATGTTTGCAATTCCATTCAAGATAGAAAAGGGTTAATTGTTAATTTGTTATAATAGCAATAGGAAAACTAATTCTAAGAATAAAGTCACTTCAAAAGAAACAGCATATGCGTGATTTTATGGCATAGTACATCACTCAAAAGATTTCTTATCCCTATACTTTTTACTTTGGATGCATGGGGACTCAAATTGGAGGCTGAAGCATTGATGAAGAACTTGGACTTTGGAAGCCATGAAAATAACTTTTAGTGCAATATACACATGGAGATTGCTTTCTGTCCATTATTGGGATGTCTTTCTGGCAATCAAAGCACCGAGCTAAAGTGCTCTGTAAGTGATTCCCCACCCACTTCCACCCACTTTTTATTTTTAAGCTGGTTTTGGTAGTCTGTTTACAGTTAACACTTTTTGTTTTCGATGGTTCCTAAATTCAGTGATTATGATGGAATTCAATTCAGGCCTTTAATGCAATCTCCAAACAAACTATTGATTGTCTAGCAGGCACTTTCACGTCTATGCATCACTTCCACTCAAGCTATTTCAATTAGTTTGCAATGAATTTGTCTTCTCTAAAGGTTTCCTCTCATCTCCTCTCCTCTCCTTCCCTGGGTTGTTGTTGTTTATCCTTTTTCTCGATAGGCCAAATTTTGTGGTAATTACTTAGTGATAACCCATAACTCCAGCATCTGAATGCTTAGGCTTGCATACTAGGAATACATAATTCCATCTTTAACCATTCTCTTCTTTTCTTGCAAAATCTTGGTGTTTTTTTGTTTCTTTATTTTATTACTGTGCCACTGATTTTAACATTTTTGTGTTTTCAAAAAAAAAAAAAAAAGATAAGAACCAAATTTGCTTTCCATTTTCCGTTTTTCAAAACAAAAACAGTTTTTACATATTTTAGATGATTTGAATTTCTGGGCATTATCACAACCAAAAAGACAAATCTAAGGCCAAAAATGAAAAGATAATAGTAGAACTATTAATTAAATGATTAACTACTTTCTCAATTTTTATTTTGTTTAATTAAGTGTCTTAACTTTTTCATTTTTTTCATTTTGGTGTCTTTAACTTTTATTTTATTCACCAAAATGTTTCAACTCTTAATTTTTATTCAACTTAATGATTCTCACATGGCATTCTAGCAATATTTTTATTCATCTCATTGTGATTTTTACTATATATTTGTTATGCTAAAAGAAATTCATAAAATTGACTACCATGAAATTGAAATAAATATAAATATATTACTTATTTAAAAAATAATTCTTAAATTTTATTTTTAATTATTCATAAATAATTATTTTGTTTTTCACATGATGCTTAGAAAATAAGCAAAAATCTTTGCACAAAATTTTTAAAGAAAATATTTGCAAAAATCTTATAAATAATGATATAAGATAAAATGAAATTTTTAAAGAAAATATTTGCACAAAAAATTTTTCTAAAATAAAATTGACCAAAAATCTTGTAATTTGACTCTAATGCTACAGAACTGAATGAAGATCTAACTAGTATTATATACAATAAACTAGATTAGTATAATGAATTTATAATAAACAAGAAGTAAATTAGAAATTTATAGAAAATAAGGATATACAAACACTTAATATATAATTTGCTAATTTGGAATATAAAAATTGGCAAAGATCTAATAGCTTCTATTAATATCAATATCAAAATGGTAGTATTGGAAAGGTCTCACACCAAGTCGATCCTGTGATTTTCGCTTTTCCCTTCCTTTTATATTCACTGGACGGGGGATACATATTTGATGCTCATAATTGGAGCATTTATGAGTGGCCATTTACTTCCTTACGTTACACAATTTGCTCATTAATTGGCACGCATTAATTAGATCATAACTCATGTCCAAACGATGGAACCAGGACAAGGCAATGCCTGCCAAGCTAGAAGGAATACCTTGCAAAGCAATGTTATTACCGTTGAATAAATGATATTCATTGTCATTTACTCCTTGAGGAGTCCAAAGGGTAATAAATGACATTCATTATCATTTACTCCTTGAGAAGTCCAAAGGGCAGGGAGTCCAACATTTGGCTTGCCAAACGTTGGTTTCCTGAATGTTAAGGGTCTCACCTTTAAATTTCATAAGCGGCACTTTATTCGTAAGCAGGTTGCCTTTGAGTTTATCAAAGAAATAGCAGGTCTGGGTGATAGCTCTGACAGTTTCGGTCATTTGAAAGCAAAGGTCTAGGTGTTGTTGTACCGCTTTGTCCGCCATTGTATCCCTGGGAAACAGACTGAAATGACTTCTCCGAAGACTGTGGAGCATTTGACGAATCTATTTTAAGGAGATCGTGACGCTCACAAGACTCGGCATTTTCGTATTAATTGGTTTCCGGGTTTTGTTCTTGTAATGGTCTTTCTCGCAGTCTTTACTTTCTCTATGTAATCCTTGTAACATGTATAACAATTGCCTACCTACAGCGTCATGACTTGTCAATAATGCATAAGATGATAAAAAAGATCTTGTAGACCATTGTACATCTGGAACTCTGGCAGGGTGAAGTGAGGCGGGGCGACATGACTTAAGATTGTCAAGACGAACGAAGATGAGGACATGTCATCTAAGGCATGCAGCGCGGGGTCTAGATCGTGTCTCGAGGAAGGAGACCTGTTGTTGTGAAGATAACTGTTACGTGTGCAGCGGGGTGGTGAAAAATTGTCTAGGGACTTTTAGCGGGCAAGGCTGCAATGTGTTGTTTGATTGCCATGGCGGTGAGTGGTGGTCGTGTTACATAGGGTTGCGTTTTCCTCTCACAACGCCGCGAGCCACGTGAAGGATGCCAACTACCGCCGTGGACTCCCTCGTTGATCCTTCAAGATTCGCTCCAACACGCGCCGCGTTCAAGTCGACCTTTAATCGCCTCCCATCGATCCCGCTTCGTGTGTGTCCTGACTACCTTGTACGTAGCAGAGAAGCGTGGGTTGTGTTAGTTCCCATAGACGGCGCCAATGGAAATGTCTCGGCTTTCCACCAAGTCGATCCCCCCCTGTATTTTTCGTCCCCCTTCCTTTTATACTTACTGGATGGGGGTTACACATTTGATGCTCATAATTGGGGCATTTATGAGTGATCATTTACTCCTTTAATGCCATACATTCATTTGCTCACACTGGCATGCATTAATTAGATCGTAACTCATGTCCAAGAGGACTATACATATACTTTGCTGACTTCATCTTCATGCTCCTCGATGATGTCACAGATTCGTTTGACCTACCATCCACCCTTCCATCTCTTCCTGCTTTAGGCTCCTTTTTCTTGTAAACTGTCAGTCCAAACATCCACTACTGCCCTGTCCGTTCCTAATAAACGTTGACTGTAAGACACGTGTTCTGGGACTTATCCCACTCCAGGTATTATTCTTTTATTATAAACCGATAAAAAATAGAAGGGTACATGAGAGATCGCAATGTGTCATAGGATGACTGGGTCAAGTGATTTACTATTTTGAAAATAGTTTTTCTTTCAAAAACAAAGAGACAAAGAAATATAAAACACGTTTTAAACGAAATCACAAAAGTTAACACTATATTCAAAAGTAATAAAAAATACTAAATTCAGAAAACCCTAAAATAATATTTTTTGTGTTTCCAAAAACAGTTTTAAAATATATGAATAAAAAAGGCGGATTGTATCAGCTCCAAGGTTCTTCTAACTTTGACACCCCTGACGTGGATTGCATATGGAGGGAGATCACAAAGTAATCTTTTTCTTTTAAAAGAAAAAAATTCCCGATATAAAACATGAACTACACCTACACGAGGGAAAGCCATGCTGCCCATTCTGCCAAAAAAGGAGGGTCGCTTTCTTCCCAAAAAAAATTAATGCTAGTTCCACCATCAGCCATCAGGGCCCAGTAAGCAACATAATTCTGTTATTTCAGCAACATAGTAATTAGTAAGTATATGGTCTGTGACGCCTCGTTCCATCCCTTTCATCACTAGTACAATGGAGGTGTTATTTGTATTCCAATAATAATCTATATTGTAATAACTCACTCACATCATGCATGTACGAGTCCGAGTCATGATTCAACTTAACCTATAAAGAGCTTATTCTGAATGAATTTGGCACCGTAACGTATCGGAACCTTTGGAAAAGCTTAGCACAAGATATATATATATATATATATATATATATATATATATATATATATATGATGTTTATACAGTCATACCTTATAAGAATTGCATCATTTTAAAGTTCAGCCTCGCTCCCATAGTAGAGTATCTTTTCCCTATCTAAACTATATCAACATGGTCAATTATCAAACTCGTTTATTTTAAAATAATATGCTTAAACTAGCGTGTGTCTTTATAACATGATATCTAGGTTATAAAATTCGTAATGGGTGACTGAAGTTTAAAATTTTTTTAAATTGTTAAAACACTACAATTTTGAAATTTTTTAAATGATTAAAATCGTAATCAAAAACCACGGCTTGAACTTTAATTCTACATGGTAAGCACCAAGGAACAAAAAAATTTGTAATAGGTCTATATATCGGATATCGGCCGGTATCGATATGATTTTGCTAATCGAAGTCAAGTGAAAAGGTCTGATATTATCGAAATCGCGATATTTCAACGAAATATCGAGCGTGTACATCACACGCGCATGGACTGGAACTTCGAAAGAAAAATCGGCATAAAATCAATGATATATCGTCTTTATTTTGCCAATTTTTTCAACATATCAGCCGTGTTTTTGACTTCTTGACTAACAATCGATGGCCCAGATTCGTTCCTGCTTTAATCCAACGGTTCAGCTATCGTACACTTTTTTAAAAGCATCCAACGACTATATTTTTTATCCAATGATTTTAAATTTGAAGTTTGATCTAACGGTTTAAAATGATTTCCAACGGATATATTATGATCCAAATGTCATATTTGAACCAAAATCAAATTCAACGGTTAGAATTAAATCACAATGGTTTTTTGACAATCCAATGGCTATTTTGATTCTAAAAAATTCTATAAATACCTTTAAAATCATACAATTTTATTACAAATTCATTCATACACATCAAAGCTCCCTTTGACTCTCAAATTATTTTTTCTTTATGATTTATCTTAATATTTTAAAGATCTTGGTTTTGAAGGTTTCAATTATAACTAATACAAGGTTAATTAAGGTATATTTCTTTGTGAATTTATTTTGTGTTTATGCATATTTTATTTTTAATTTATATTAGTTTTATTTTGGTATTGAAGTATTTTATAACAAATATTTTTATACTATAGTTTTATTTTAGTTTACTTTGACAATAATAAATTAAGTTAGTTGTAACACCCCGAAATGTACCCTAGTAGTTTTCGACATATGTAGGGTATTTTGTAAGCGTAATTTGAATGTTTCATGAGTTAAATGCGAAACATGGAAACGAGGGACCCGGAAATTTACAAGATTTAAGGATAAAATTGTAAATTGTCCAAAGAGGGACTTAAAAGTCATAAGTTAACAAGATTAGAGGCCCAAATAAAATAATGGGAAGTTGAAATTCAAATAGTCAAGAGTTGGAGGACTATAATGCAAATAAAGAAACTTAAAAGCAAAAAAATGAGTTTTTGACTTGGCCAAACATGGCCTTAACAAACCTGGATTTAAAGACCAAAAATTGGTCTCATTTGGAAGGGGAACAAACCGTGAAGAGAGAAGAAGAGAAGAGGAAGAGGAAGAAGAAGGGAGATCAAAAAGGTATGGCAACTACTTTGAGTATGGATTTTTTTATGGATCACTACGGAATTTAAGGTTTTTGTATGGTTAATATCTTGTCTCTAAATCTAGGGTTTTGATAGAATTGCATCCTAACCTTAGATTTCTTGAAATTAAGGTTGGTAAAACCCACAAGGAACAAGATAAGTATGGAATCCTCCCTTTGTTGTTGGATTCATGGTTAAATGGAAGGAAATTGAGTTAGGGTTTAGAACAAACCCTAACAAATCTTGGTGCTTGGTTTGTGTATGGGTCATAAACCCTTGTTGGAATGATCTTTGGAGAATTCATGAAAAAGAATTTTGAAGAAAGATATGTAATTGAAAGATGCACTGAATAGAAAAAGATTCCAAGGTAAATTTGAAATGGTTTTGATGTGTGTTTGAAGTGTAGAGTTGATTGGGTATCAAAATATGGAAAAATGGGTCGGGGACATGTACCAGTACACCCTGAACCTGTACCGGTACATTTTGGGTTCTGGTCATTTTTAGCCAAGGTGTACCGGTACACGTTAGACCCGCACGGCACACCCCGCTCGCCCTAATTTCGACCAGCCATATTTCGTCATAACTTGCCTTATTTCTTATCCGACGGAGGATTCAAGTAGCCAATTAAACAGACTTCAAGGAGGAATCTGAGAATCGCCAAATTCTGACTCTAAGTGCCTAAAATTCACTCAAAGTGGGGCTTGGTGTGCAAGCCACCCCCGCATCAAGAGATAATCATAGAGTAGTCCGAAGCATTTTTGAACATAACTCGAGTTCCGGTTCTCCGAATTGGGTGATCTGGGCTGGAATAGAACCTCAACATCTTAAATTTAAAGGAGTACAAAGAACCAAGTGTCAAATATGGAGACAAGGCACTGAAAATGAATATTGCAACCTGGTCCCAGAAATAGGTAAACCGACTAGTTAGCATGAAATGTTACAACTTTATTTTCGGTGATCCAATTGGAATGATTCCAATTTCTAAGAAAATAGATTCATAGAGGGACAAGAATATATGAATGTGATGTGGATAGGCATCATATCGCACAGTATCTAAATGCCATGGAATAGGCATGAAACCTGAATATAATATGGAACCTGAAAACGAACTAAAACATGAACACATAACGTGGCTAAGAATGCCCTAAATATTCTAAACAGATAAAAATAGATTATATATGATTATTATCACATATAATTGTAAAACTACCTAAGACCAGTTATTAAATGACACTTAAGACTCTCGTTACGTACGCACGATAAGACTTCTAAGACTTCTCGATTAGTGCGACTACACTCTCGACCGTGCTTCGCACATTAGTACTTCTAGATCGATTAGCGAGACAACACTTCCTCTCGATCGTGAGTTTCAAGACATTAGTACTTACATTTCTTGATTAGTGCTACAAAGACTTCGTCAAGGTTTCTAAGACCCGCTTTTATAAGCACAAGACCTCGCATTATACTCTGTAATCTTCTGCAATTTATCAGGTCAGGTTCCACTATTCCGTATTACCGGTCTAAATCAACAGCTTATAAGGATAAGACTCAATAAAGAATAAGAATAAAGAACTAATATGGTAAAGATCTGAATGTACCTACGGGTACCGATTGTTTCGTAGTACCCACTTCGCACCTTCGTATAATGAATATATGTAAGACTACGCAGTACTTTTTGCATAAGTATAAGATTCAAATACAAGAATAAGATCTGATATACAAGAATAAATATAAGTCCTGTGGTACCTACGGCACCAGACCGACACTCAGAGTACCCATGTGCACCCTATATCCGGCTTGGTTCCTCAGAAGACCTACTGCACTCCCGTATCTCGATTAAGTTCGGGTCAGACCCACGGTACCCTCAGATCCGACAAACCTCAGAACTCCTACAAGAGATCCAAGATATATAAGTCCAAGAGTACCTAAGGGTACTCTCAGACAAGAACATAAGTATAAGTTCGTAGTAATCTACGTACTCGTATCTGCAAAGTGTTAAGTTCTATAAAATAAGTATAAGTCCAAGAGTATTGACACTGTACCTCCGAGCAAGTGTAACTCGAATATGGTTATGATTTAAACCAATAATCTCTTGTTATTGATATGTTCTAACTGTGATGAACTGTGATATGTATCCTAGACCAGATCCGCTATGGACTAATGTCCATCTCAATCAGACCGCATAAGTCCGGATCCGACTTTGCATGTGATATCATTCAAATCTGTTCCGACTTATCGTACCTACGGGTACCTTCGCATAAGAATAAGATCTGTAAGACAATAATAAGTTCTATAACCCACATATAAGGTCCGTAAGACAAGTATACGCTCTGTAGGACATGTATAAGATCTGAAATACATGTCTAAGTTCTGTAATACTAGTATAAGATCCGTAAGATAAGTATACCCTCTGTAAGACATGTATAAGATCTAAAATACATGTCTAAGTTCTGTAATACACGTAAAAGATCCGAAATACAAGTATGTATTCCGAAATACCAGTATAAGTTTCATAAGACAAGTATAAGTTCCGTAAGACAAGTATAAGTCTCCAGAATACATATAAGATCCGAATGAGTCATGAATAAGCTCCGTAATACAAGCATAATATCCAAGACAAGGATATGCCTGTATACAAGTATAAGTTCTGCAAAAGATCACTGTACTTCAGCAAGAAAGGTCTAAGCTCAGAATTTTACGAGATCTAGATAAGGCAAATCGACGTATTCAAGTAGATGTCCTCAGAGATCCGACAATTATGTCCGAGACAAGCACGTATAAGTTCAAATATATGTTCTTGAGAGATCCGACAAGTATACATCCGATACAAGTATAAGTATGTGTCCTGCTGAGACAAGTATGATAGGTATAAGCTCAAGATCAGATATGAGGAATCAATAAGTATGGTCCCACTGAGATCCGTATAAGAATAAGTCTCGCTATAAGAAGATCCGAATGCTATAAGTATAAGATCCGAATAAGATTAAACTCGCTTATGAGTATAAGATCCACATAAGAATAAGTTTGTTATAGCGTAACGGCGTAAGTATAAATTGTTATATAGAGAAAGTCTAACTCAAGATAATGAGATGTGAACAAGCATAAGTTTGTTATAAGGATAAGAATGTGTATGCAAAATCATATATGATAACAAGTATATATTAGTCCTGCTCTATGAATTCTCAAGATTCCGATATCTATTAACGTTTTATGTGATTTGTGATTCAAGATAAATGCATGTGTTTCGTATAAGATATGGTTTCCCAATTAAGCGTAGGAAGCTTAGCACTAAGCTTAAACCGTGTAGGCACAAGAGAAGACGCCGCAAACATCCGCATACAACCGCCAACACACTTGTAAGGGTTCACTACATGTAGGTTCCGCATCGATTTGTAAATGTAAAAGTACGCTTGTATAAGTAAATGGATTCGCTTATATGTATATAGATTTTTATGGACACCACTTCAAAGGGGTAGTTCTTTGATTTGTATATAATATTTGATTCTACAGACGTGGGTCATACCTTACGTGCTCCGCATCGATTTAAAAAAAAATCAATCGTGCAAAGAGTCCCAAGATATGAAACCGCACTAACTCCTGCCGATCCGCTTTAACTGCTCGCGTGAATCGTGGTGTGACATTAGTTATAATATTTGAAACTTAGATATTACACATCACACTATTAAACAATTATAATTATGTCATATTAGAAACTTAGATCTTCTTAGATATCATAATAATATTATTTTAGTTAATAATATTACTAACTAATATTATTTTAGCTAATAATATTACTAACTAATATAATTTTAGTTAATTATAGTATTTATTTAGTTAATAATATTACTTTTATATGAACTTTTACATTGTTCTAGGAATTGTTTAATAATATGATTTTATATTGGCTTAATTTATTAATATTTATGTGAATTTTAGATATCATAATATTAAATGCTTGATATCATGTTAGTCTTAAAGTTTAAATCAAGTTAAATATCATATTGGAAACTAAGATCTTAGATATCATATTATTAAACATATTAGTTATATACTATAGTTAATCTTTTAAAACTATCTTAGATATCATGTTGAAAGAAATTAGCTTACATATTTAATACATATTTTCAACAACTACAAATAAACATTTAACATTTATTCTGTTAAATGATATTATTAATAGTTGATATGATTATAGTTAAGATCTGACATACTATTAAAACAACTATACTTATCATGATAGAACTAATATTTGATATCATAATAATATTAGCAATATAGATAATATAATATTTCTGATCAATATTGATAACAATAATTAAAATGAATTTTATTATATCATATTAGAACCTAGATCTTACTTTTTATGTTAACTTATATTTATATAATGTTATTAGTATAATGATATCATATTATATGATCACATTAATTTTAATTTCATTTTCAATAAAATCACATATGTTTATAGAATGGTTAGTGGAAGTGGAGGCAATATTGTAAGCCGAGATCCTGCATGGAGATATTGCACACCTGGGGAGAGGAATGAAAATTGAACAATTTGCAATTATGGTGGTTTAATGATAAAAAGTGGTGGAATTACTAGCTTCAAATTCCACTTGTCACATACGAATCCCCATTCAAATACAAAGAAGTGCTCAAATGTGCCGCCGGAAGTAAAACAAGAAATGAAGCAACTTTTAGAACAAAAAAGTAAAGTAAAAGCAAAAAAAGCTGTGGATATGAAAGAAATTCGAGCAAAATTATGAGGCACGATGAGAGGAAGACATCACACTATCATTGATGAGGAGGAGGAGGAGGGTGACGAGGATGTGTATATGTATCCGACTGACATGGACCCTAATGAACGAGATGAATATCGAGAAGCAGTACTTGCATCAAAAGCTAGTGAATGGAACCGAGAACAAGTTTAAAGATTTATGAGAAGCAAGAGAAAAATAGATAAATATTTATATCTAGTTCATTTTTTCACATAATTATGTATAAAAGAATGTACTTTGATTTTTTTTTCCTAATTGTAATAGGCGATTCTTCACAATCAGGTGATCCATCAAGAAGTATGCAAAGATGACAAAGTGTTCAGCATACAGATCCATCACCGCCGATTGCACCGTCATTGTACAAGTCTTCGGCTGCAAGACAAAAAAGCCTGAAAAATATGTTCAAAGATGGCTCAATCAAAGAAACAATGGGACGATTGATTAGCAAGTATATGAAAGTATTTCACCTCAAAAAGCATACTCGCACCATTTTAAGAACATGATTATTAGTGCACAACAAGCAGGTTTGTCTAATCATATAATATGTTTTAATAATGACATTATTATCTTAAAATTATGATTGCAAATCTGAACCCACTAATCAACTTTCCTTTAATTATATGGTGGAATGCATCAACCACCATTCCATAAGGAAATCAAAAGCAAGTACTTAGAAATTGAGTATAAAGACATGGAAGCTTATGTTAACATACAAATGGAGAAATTAAAGACATATGGATGCATAATTATGTGCTATTGATGGACCGAGCCAACCAAATTGAGCATAATTAATTTTATGGTATACTCAAAAGGAAGCACAATTTTCCTCAAATCTGTTGATGCGTCAAATAAGATTAAAACAACAAATACACATATGGTTTGTTGAAGGACGTGATCAAGGAAGTTAGATAAGCAAATGCGGTGTAAATTGTAACAGATAATGGATCAACTCGTGGAAGGCGGAAAGTTGTCGGGATGAAGAAATACACCTATATTGACTCATGTGATGCACACACTACATTGATTTAATGTTTGAAGATACGGTAAAAGTGGATAGTGTCCGAGTCGATCATGAATGCCCCGAAAGATAACCAACTTCATTTACAATCATGGTTGGTTGCTTGTAAAAATGTGAAAGGTATGTGGTGGAGATATCGTGCTTCTTAGAACAACAAGATTTGCAACAAACTATATCGCCCTTGACAATCTTCTAAAAAAGATGGTTGATTTGAAGAAAGTCTTTATTAGTTATGAATTGGCATCTCCCAAGCTTAGCCGGACAACAGTTGGATATGAGGTTGAAAGACTCATGTTTGATCATGAATATTGGGAGAAGGTGGACAAGCTAGTGTCCATCTATGAGGCACTATACATGGTGCTTTGCATTGTTAATTCAAAAATCGTCTCAACCATGTCATTTGCCTACGAGTTGATTCAACTAATGAAGGCAAATTTAGATCGACTCAAAGCTAAAGAGTGGGTGAAACATATCATCACGGATCATTGGGATAGAACCTTGAACATCATCTTTATGCAACAGATAATTAATTAATATCCTCTTCATCGATATTCACAATAAATAATACTATGTTTCTATTATCACATACTAATTCTCAATAACTATTGTAACATACTATCTAAATCCAAATTTTCAATATAGACCTGGAGTTGGTTGTGACTCTGAGCTACTTCAAGTTGTTCATGATGTTTTTTCTAAATTATAATATAATGTCAAGTGCCTTTGTAATTTTGGAAATTAGGTAAATTAATGAGGTTTTAATTATAATTAATTGATTCAATTTATTCGATTGATTTTTTTATTTTAAAGATTTTGACATTTTGAATTCATAGCTTATACTCTTCCGAAATGCAAAAAAAAAAAAGATTTAATGATCAAGCAGTAATAGCCTCAAGATTAAAAATGGTTCCTAGTGAGTGTTAATTCCCATTAAAGTAAAGTCCATAACTATTTTATTATTAGATATTGAATATAAGTCACTTTTATTGTAGCTGAATGGTGGTTTTTGTATGGAAATCACACTCCGACATTAAGAAATTTGGCCTTTAAGGTTCTTTTCGAAACCTCATCATCTTCAACTTATGAGAGAAATTGGAGGACATTTGCTATAATCCATACCAAACAAAGAAATCGAATTGCTTACCCTAAGCTCCAACAATTGGTTTTTTGTTATTACAACATGAAATTAAAGATACGCGATACTTCGGCGCGCATGCATAAAGTTACGTAAAACACTGGACACTCGAGATTTCAACTAGCTTAGGTGAAGAAAATGAGGATCAACTATTCCAATGGGTTAGACCTCTCCATTTAGATGATGAAGATGGAAATCCTGATCCACGAATTGCTGCACATGTTCGAGAAACAAGTGTTAATGTTAAGCGGGTTTTATCTTAAGAAGTTTGATGAGTATCTCAAATACTCATTTTATCCCTATGTTTTACTTAGATTTTTAGTATTATTTTTTTTATGTTAAATAAGGTCTCAATGTTTCAAATAATCATCTTAAGGATTAGGTCAACCTCATTCGTGGAATTGAGAAAAAAAAATGAGCTAAAAGGAAGGAAAATCAACAAATTACACATGCAAAGCAAAGAATCATCGTGGTTTTGATGTTTTCAACCACAAGATGATCCCAAATGGCTACAATCTTATATGGATGGATAGGTGACTTCCCAAGTTTTCCAAAGGGGGTCTTATTCACTAATTTGACTTCAAAACAGATTAAATTATGACTCTTGGAAGTTGAAGAAAGAAGATAAGAGAGCTCAAAAGTGACCAGTTGGAGCATTTCGTAAATTTAGTCTGTATAACCTCTTATAAAGTGTTCTTTCTAACCATATCTAGATTTTGCACTTCAATATCTTTCCAACGGTACTAAGAACACCAAATTTGGATCCGAACGAAGAAGCGCAGAGAGTTTCAATCCACTATTGCTACCGAAATCCATTAAATGCGATCGCAAATTTCGTAACGTTTTTTTTTTCCTTTGCAAAGAAGGTTGCGCTATGAGATGTTTTCAGTTGTTTGGGATGATTTTGGCCCGCTAAGGTAGCATGGCAACTTCAAGACATTTTCTAGGGTTCGACTTGGCTGTATGGAGTACTCTCTTAGGGTTCCTCCTCTCTAGAAATTTTGTTCCATTTTCCAGTTTAGTTTCCACTTTGAGTAGATTCACTTTGCTTGTCCTGGGATTGTCTCAGGTTTTGGGCGAAGAACCTGAGATCTGCTGGAAGGCTCAAGGCAAATCCTCTCCGGAGTTTCTTCGAATCTCCCTATTATGCTTTCAATCCTTTGTTTTATTTCACTTTTAGTTATGTTCTAGTCAATATTCTAGGGTTTGTTTATAATATGGATATGAACTTTATATTAATGCATTGATTCTCTTATTTCTATTGTCTATTTGTGAATAAGCTTATCTATTGTTTATCTATTGATTCATGTTTGATGCTAATTACTAATAATTTCAGCTAATCTCAATATGGAAAGTGGCTTCATGAGATCTTGGGGTATGCGAGTGAGAAACTAGACATAAATGAATCAACCTAATGGATTGATAATAGAGATATTAACAATAATTAGAGTGTTTTGTGGTTCTTGATCTTAATGCATCTCAAATGTCAGGGGTTGAGTTGAGAAGCAAGAAACCTAGTGTTAGTTGATAGGTTATTTGACCTGAGAGAGACTTCTATAATCAAATTAGGTAAGACCGTCTTCGATAACATTTTCATGAGACAATAGAGAGGAATTTGCATACATATAATAGGAATTATCCATTTACATCAAACCTAGAGCCCTTTATCCATACTATTACCTTGAACAAAATTTTGTCATGTTTTCCTTGATAACTATTTTCTTCTCTAATTTCTCAATTCACCCTTTTGTTAGCTTGGCATAAGTATAATGTTCAATTTCAATAGTTAGCACCCACCTCTCTATGGTTCGATATCCGGACTCCTTGAGTCCACTATATTACTTGTAGGCACATATACTTGCGGAGTTTAATCGTTGAATCTCTTTGAGAGAAATCACGCTTAACAAGTTTTTAACGTCGTTGCCGAGGACTGACATGTCTTTGGTGCTACGCCAAAAACGCTTAACAAAGTTCATAGTGAAAGTTTTAGTCAAGACACGAGAGACTCATTTCAACCCGCAGTTACTTCTCAACCCTCTTTTGATTCAAGTGTTGAACATAGTAGTAGATCAAGTTTTGTTAGTACTTCTACTACAGGTTATGATGACTCAAGATGAGAGGGGACCAGTGATGGTAGTGATACTGGAAATGATGGAGAAAATATTGCAAATCCATAACAAAGTCAATATCCATTAAGCTCATTCACCGGTGAAGATGATTTCACACATGTTACACAAGATGAAGACCACGGTTCTAGGAGAGTCGATCTAGGTGTTGGAGTCATTGGAAAGCCATATAGAGGAAGCCAATGAAGGATGACACCATACAATGAGCATTCGTTTTCGGCTAGTTTTGAGTCCATGAGTATTGAAACTCAATTCGGTGATTCATTAAATGAGGGCAACATATTTTCTCCTCATACAATGAGTTATGGTCAACTTTCTTCAAACTTTCAGTTTCATCAGGAAGAATATATAATGATTAACTATTCTCATGATCTATAAATATCATTCCAAATTTCATATCAAATGCAACAAGGATTCCAAATGAGCATGTGGATGAACCCCGAGTTTCCTATCCATGGAAAGGTTGTGGGTAGGAGTTAAGACATTTATGTATGGTATGTTCGAAGTTACAATCAATATTATCAAAACACCATGTCTTTGTATGAATATCGTTTTCAACAAAATGGGATCCTTTCATCAAATAATGTAATAGAGTCACATCGGTCTTCACTTTGGTTTTGAAAGACTATTGTAATATAATTTCTCGATAAATTATAATGAATATCGTTTTTAATAAATGTATATTTGTTTATTTATATTTTTTTATAGTTCAATAAAATATTTTTATAAATTTTAAAGTTTTTATCGGAGTTATTTTTTATCAAAATATTCATTGATATTTTTCCTTTTCGATATATTTATAAAATCTAAATATCTATATCCATGATTAGCGATATTTTTATAGTTGGTATTAATCATACACAAGTTTTGACTTTTTTTTTTTTTTTTTTTTTTTGAAAACATTGATCAATGCATTACTTTGAGGATATCTTAGGAAACAATTATTATTTTGGGACATAGATTAGAGTTTTGTACTAGAACAGTCCTTTGAAATAAAAATCCCAAATATAAGACTAGTTTGTAAAAATATGACCAAAGTAGCGTGGAGAATGTCGCTAGAATCACGGCCTTTAGGATATTCAAAGGCCAGCGTTCACAACGCCGGCTATTGAATATCCTAAAGGCCGTTGTT
Source organism: Tetrastigma voinierianum (assembly GCA_016808115.1). Lineage (NCBI taxonomy): Eukaryota > Viridiplantae > Streptophyta > Magnoliopsida > Vitales > Vitaceae > Tetrastigma > Tetrastigma voinierianum. The sequence goes on from JAEQBH010000116.1 coordinate 188,655, forward strand.
CACAACGACGGCCATTGAGCTTTTTTTTTTTTTTTTTTTTCTCGCATCACTTAGAACATCTCACTGATCCAACTTGCATCAAACGACGACCGAATTGAAAATGGTGATTTATATATGTTTTTATAAATCATAATTTGGATCAGTCTCCTTCTATCACACCTTTCAAATTTATAACTAAATTAGATCAGTCATATGTCATATGCTCCTCTTGAATCTTAATAAATGCTAACATTGTATTCTAAACATTAATCATAAAACTCTTAAATTATTTTGTAATTTTATTTCGGGAATTTGAATCTATATTGTGGCTGTGGGTCCTAGTTTTATTGGATGAATTACTTTAATTATCTTCTTAAGAAAAAAAAACAAATGGTTCATAGATCAATTTTGAGTGAAAATTACGTCACGTGGTACGCACGCATCAATTTGTTACAAACTTAAAGTGGTTGCGTCTGGCCATGGGAAATTGGTTTCTTTAATTGATTAATAATTTAAAATGGGATGAGATTCAAGATGAAGTGAGATTAGGTGGAGGGACCGTAATATGTCCAGCGGTTCTAAAGGGGGAACCGGACTCTTGATTATCTTGAATATATGATGCATTTATGTATAGGGTTTTTTGTACAAACTTGAACTTTGTCCAATTCTAAATGCTCATCCATAATCCCCCAGATCACGACCAAGACCCAATATTGAACTTGCGCGAAGTGCTTATGTTCCACTATGCCATCTTGGTTGTTGTTTTTGTTTTGTTGAAAATGTACCCAATCACGCATATACCAAAACATTTATGTACCAAAACATTGTATGTACCAAATCATGCATATACCAAAACATTTAAATATATTAAAACATTTTATAAAATTGTATTATATAAAAATAATATGTATCAATGTGTCCCACATGATGGCACCTTTATATTTCTCTCTGGGGACGCGCTAAAATAAATGTACCACAATTCAATAGGGTCCTTGCGGAGTCTCGAGACCTGAGCCGAGGAGCCGGGACGGAGCTGAGGGAGCTGATGGAGCCGAGGGAGCTGATGGAGCCAAGGTATCTGATGGATGGAGAAGTCGATGTACACGCCGAAGTACGAGTTCATTTAACCGAAGTCTACTCCCACTCGTAAAAGGTCAACGATGGTATCATCGGTGGAGGCAAATACGGGATGGTAAATGGTGTGACGACAATGGATATCTTAATGCTATGGAGGTCGGCTCACGACACACCGATAAGGTATAGACGTGTAAACCGTGGGAGTATGGAAGGTGATGTGTCAATGGAGCGGGTATAAGGTGATGTAGCGCTGGGGTATAAACTACGTGAGGTAAGTATAGAGGGTATCGGGTTAGATAGTCGGCCAGTACCTACACCACTCTCACCGGTCCGGACCATGACCCGACCCACCATCTCGATCACCTACCGCGATCAACTCCCTCTCCCTCTCCCTCTCCCCTCTCCTCTAATTAACCCAAGCGTACACGCTGACAAAGCGGACGACACCGGGAGTAATTCAATAAATGGCCTGGGCGTGATCGGCTTCCCGAGCGTATCTTGGGCGATGCGATGGTCTTCACCGATCTGGTGTAACACCGATCGGGCAATATGATGTCGATAAAAGCACCGTGAGGTATCGAATCCGAGCGAATGTCTATGTCACCATGGCTACATCCGAGCAACCAAAGAAAGAATTAGAATTACATAATCTATTAATTAGAATTAGGTAAAATATTTTAGAAACACATGACTGTAACTTACCAAAAGATCCATACTACCGGCTGTAGTATGGAACCTCATGTCATCCTATGCCGTGAAGCCATAAAACGCCGCGGTGATATTAATAATACCACCGCATGTAGGAATCATGAAAGTCCATCCAACCGCAGCATAAGGGTGAAGTGATCCTAGCCGCTGCCTCCCATAATGCTATGTATGGTGCATGCAAGTCGCCGACCGCGCTGGTGTCGCCCACGCGCATCCACCGAATGCAATCGCCGCTCGTGAAGAGCAAGTCGAGGTATCTCCGTTGCATCCCAAACTCACAGAAGACTCTCTCTGCACGATACCACTCAACAATCTCAAACATATGGAGCAGGACATCGTCCGCCAGATCTCCCGACCGCAAGGTATATAAGTGGTCGGTCAAGTAACTCTCCCACGCATTGGTCGCATGAGACCATATGTAACACTTTATGTCAATAAATTTTGGCGGTGAATATGAATATACTCATTATAGGAAACTATAATTTATATAAACATTACCTGATCAGAGTTCCAAATCGTAAATATCTGCAGGTGAGCACAACTCGATGGGTTATGCACCCGTGTCAAAGGTACTTCCACTCACACCCGAGCGGAAGAGTTAGCCACTTCGCCACCAGATGGCTGCAACCATCATGGCGCCCCGTAGCGTGACCATCCCAACATCGACACGCATCATGCAAGGTACGAGCCGGGTGTGGTGCTAGATCCGTGTGTGGTCGCCCAAAATTCCGTCGCCCGACACCTCTCCCATGACCATAGCTGAATACAAAATAATGAGAAAGTGGGTAAAAAAATGAAGTTTTTATATTGCGTAAGGAAAAAAAATAATAAATCGTGTCCCTTTACGAGACCCATAATTTAACGAAAATCGGGCAGAGTCTCCTTTGTATGAGGAGGTCTACCCAAAATACAACATGTACAAAATACCGACCAACAAGTCTCAATGACCTTAATAGGTCAATTATGAGTAATATGGCAAAAGCATCCCAATCCATCCATACACAACAACATTGACATTCCCGCCATCACATACCACGAGTGTACAACCGCGAATACCACTCGCTTACGATCCAAGTCGGCTCTGCATAACTCGCAAGATGTATGCGCTATTGCACCACCCCAACTATATGTCGCAAAGAAGCGCCAAATCCGAGTAGCGGAGGAAGCACATGGGAACCATCACACCCTTCTCGTCTCAAGAAACAAGAAGATCCACAAGCACTAAGATGAACCCACGCCGCACAACGCCAATGTGACATCATTCACAAAGCGCGGGTGGATAACCATAAATCCTAATCGCAAGGAAATAGCGGGTTCTCCGACAGCACTAATGTGGAGCACGCCGAGGAACCCACGTGGGCGCCACATCGAACACAATACGTGCCGCGATTATCGGGCTATGGATACTGCCGCTGGAGACACACGTCCTCAGAAGGTAATCGTCATCTCCCTACCGGGGCATGATGAATCAGGGTTTCAGCCTCCGCATCTCTCGACAAGTGAGAGACATAATCGACGCGATGTGGCCCAAACGGTATATAGCAAACCAAATTTAATCACGTATGGTCGATCCAATATCCATCCCTCCATGTATTACGGCATGGCTCACCGCCGAAGCAGATCTCCTGCCGTAAGCAATGAAACATCCGCAGTTAAAAGTGGTTATGTATAAATTACATGTTACAACGACCACAAATGCTAAGAACAAATTCATGCACTCAAGCCTCGTATCTACTAAGTGTGATCGGTGGTCCATTCTGCAAGACCAAGACGATATGTAATCCACGATCCGCATCATGAATCCCCCGAACGCCATGTCTATAATATCACAAATCAAGAACAATTGGGCTTCAAATATGGTTATCAATATTACCTATAACCCTACAATTTACAATAAACACGCATATTAAGAATGTGTCATTCAATACAATAAGTTTGATATTAGACAAATCACAAAATTCGGCCTCGCTACAAGAAATAAACGCTAAGACATAAGTCTTATAGAACAACCAAAAAAAGATGAGGCCTCATTTACAAACAAACAACTAATCGTCATTTACATCTATAACTAAATCCTACTTACTCAAGACCGCCGATTGAGACCGTGTTGTTTGCATAGCCCACATTTTATCTTAGTTTTCCCCTCCCTAACGTTCATTTCATTATGCAAACGGGTTGATTTGTGACCCACCGACTCTGCCGCTTCATCGACGGCCGAGCTACGATCGTTGACCATCATAAAGAGGCCACCTACATCAACAATATGGGATAAAACAAGTCGGCTCCAAGTGTCATAATAAGATCAAGCAGAGCGAGTAGCCTTGAACAAATAACCTAAAATCAACACATCGATGTCGATACGCCGCAATGATACGGCTACATGGGAAATCCATATCGTTGTTCACCACATGTGCATTGGTCATGTAAGTTCATGATGAATGCGACCACTCGACTCCACGTGAAATCAGCCTCGTAAGTGATCAGAAGAACAATTTCCATTGACCCAAATTTTTAACCACACGACTCTCGAATATGAGCATCAACATATGGAGTGAACTGGCCATCGATGCCAATCGAAGACTTTGCCCTCTCTTGCAACAAAGTAACTGGCATATGGAAAATGTCAATTGAACTAATGCACTGATTGGTAAGCTGCGACCCCCTTTAAGCACACTGTTAAATACCTCTGACATATTGGTTGTCATTATCCCATATCTTCGACCTTCATCATGTGAAAGTGCCCATAACGGAAGAGGGATCATTTCAACCATTAGTGCTTCAGATTAATTCTACCCAATTGTAGCCATATGCCTATTCATTCGTGGTGTTGTTGCAATAGCCGCCCGCATACCACCTTCAACATCCTCTATGTAACGCCCGAAAATACTCTTAAAATTTTTATAAATAAAATTCTTTATATATTCCGGTATAAGGAGCTAACTTAAATATTTCAGAAATTTTAGATGAATATTGATTAAATGATTATTGAACTTAAATAAACCTATGAAAAGAGAAAATATGGAAATTGTAAAATGGGGATCTTGGCAACAATTGGCAAATAAGTTTATATGTCTAAGGGAAAAGGAGACTTTAAATGAAGAACAATAGAGAAATGAGGACCTAAATATAAAAAGAAATAAAGAAAAAGAAGAAAAAACTAAGGAAAGGGCATGTAGCATGTAGGAAAGGGAGGAAGTTTCTCCTTTTAAAATAATGACGAGGATCCATAAGAAAAGGAAAACAGAGGAAAAACTGAGGTATTTTAGATTATATTCCTCACTCTCTTTCTAGATTTCTGAACGATCGGGACCATAGGTCCTAAGCGAAGCAAGAGGGAAAGTCCTCCTCGTGACAAGAGCTGCAAGTAGAGACCGTAATCGGGAGTTTCGGCTGAACCCAAGAGGTAGGCCCCGCTTGGTCATTTTCTACCCTGTTGCCACATTGTGATAACGCGCATCATCCGTAATTCCATGAGCCAAATCTGGCAAGAAATAAAGAGAATCAGGTAGTGAGTCCTTCTGGTAAGTTGTAGCCAAGCTTTCTCTCACATCAATGAACTTGATGTTAGGCTTTTGGAATTTCAATTTGGACCTCTGTAGACTAAGTTATAGTCCTTATATTAAGGTCAGCCTAACTCAACTGGTCGGGTCATCGCACCCGGGCCAACTACCGACCTTAGAACGGGTTTGAGTAAGAAATAAAGGGAATTCGGCAAGTCCTCTGGGAAAGTGTAGCTACTGTCCGTGAACTTGATGTTAGGCTTTTGAATTTCTCAATTCAGACCCCAGTAGACCTCAAGTTATGGTCTACTCGAACAAACAAACGTGGCTGGGTCAGCCCCATAGAGGTCGTCAAATAGAGGTCACAAACTCACCCCAAGAGTTTAATCACATGTAGCTCAACTCGGTCATGCAGAGCTCAACTCATGTAGATTAGCCATCCTAAAGAGCTCAGCTCGCCCCAGAGCTGAGCCTTGCCACTGCAAATTTCACTGTGTCACCGTCACCATCGCGCATGACCTCCAACTTCGAAGTACGCAAATTCTTCGTCTCAACCCGATTCGAGTATTATTGGACTCCTATGGAAAGCCCATTGAGTCAAGAACTATCCGGCTATGCCCGCTATGTGGGTATTAGATGCCGATCGAGTGTGCTAGACTGAGCTCATCACTCGGGCCAGCGCAGCCTCGTCGGGCCAGCCAGCCTGTCAAGATCGACATACACTCCAACTCTGAAGGTCATAACTTCTTCGCCTAAACCTCGATTCGAAAACTTTCGGACCATGGAAAGCCCATTGAGTCAAGAATCCATCCATATCTCTGTGGAGGAAGATATTAGATGTCAGACTGAGGTAGACTGAGCTCGCCACTTCAGTGCAGCTCGTCACCAGCTCAGCCTGCGGCACTACATGACCTCCAACTGGAGTTGTCATAACTTCTTCGTCTCGAACTCCGATTCGAGTGTTCTAGACTTTATGGAAAGCCTACTTGAGTCAAGAATCCATCCATATGCTTGTGCGGAAGATATTAGAGCTTTCAAGCCAGACTGAGGTGTTATATTGAGATCAAGCCACTTCAGTGTGCAAATTATCAGTCCAGGTCACTGTCAAGACTGATCATGCATGACCTCCAACTTCTAAGGTCAGTATCTCCTTCGTTGAACTCCGATTTGGGTGTTCGCACTCTGTTGAAAGTCTACGAGCTGAACACATTCCTATTCTATGAGCATATTAGATAATGTAATCTGTTTCGCACTGAGCTCATCACCTCTATGGTGCCTGCCACTCAAGTCACTGTCAAGATCGATCGCGCATGACCCCTCCAACTGAAGGTCATAACTTCTTCGCTTTGAACTCGATTTGGTGTTCTTGGACTCTAAGTGGAGCTCCATTGAGTCAAGAACACATTCATATTCCGGAGGAGTATATTAGGATGTCAGAGCGAGGTGCTGCAGCCTGAGCTCTGTCCAGGTCAGGTCAGTTGTCGGGCCAGCCGCCCTCTGTCCCCGGCTGACTACGACCCACTCCCCTCCAACTTCGAATGTCATATCTCCTTCGGGTCCGAACTCCGATTCAGTATTCTCGGACTCTATGGAAAGCCCATTGAGTCAAGAATGCCATTCATATTCTGAGAGTGATAGAAGATGTTTGACCGAGGTGATAGATCAAGCTCGTCCAGGTCAGGTCAGCCGTCAATTCAGATTTGATCAAGATATGACCTCCAACTGAAGGTCATAACTCCTTCGGCCCGAACTCGCCGGTGTTCTTGGACTCTATGGAAATCCCATTGAGTCAAGAATTCATCTATATATAGCTTGTAGAATTTGAAAATCATATTAATCTCTGAAAATCAATCCTAACCAAAACTACTAGTACGTACAAATAATATTGTTCTTTAATGGTTTTGGAATAGTGGACTAGACGAGAGGAAAAGTCTAAATCCTGAGATTGAGACTCAAGGATGGAATCAAAGTGCAAAGATTTTGGGTTTGTTCTTACCACTCCTATTCCTGCTTTCCAAGTTTTGCCATGTTTGTTCTAAAAGCATATTGAATTGATTTAATTGATTTGAGAAAGTGATTGTGAAATGCTGCATATAAAAACTGCATGATTTTTTATTGAAAATAGATCATGAGACAAGCGCATATATTGTACTCATATTTTGCTATAAAGATGTACAATATTTCGCTTATAAAGGATTTGAACGCCTAATAGAATGTTAAATCAGTTTATTTCGTCATTAAGGATAGATTGCATGTATCAATAAATAAATAAATAGCATCGCGAACTATTGATGTGTCACCTGACCAGAAATGCCAAATGGACCGTGATCGTAGTGTTCACTATTTGATCGTTTATAACCAACAGCAAGCCCACCGGACCGCATCAGGTTATAAAACCATGTGATACCGCCGCAAAATTTCAAAATGACCGTGTTTGAAGACTGATATCCTGATATCGAAGACATAGGTTAAATCTTCAAGTATGGGCATAACCGAATCGATTGACATAACCGAATTGATTTGCATAACCTAATTGATTCGCATAATCTGAATTGATCTCGCATAACCGAATTGAATTTCATAACTCGAATTGATTTGCAAGAACTAACTAAATAAATTTGTGAGCACAATTGAATTGATTCGAGATTGCAACACATTATGAAAATGTATTTCATGGGATGATCAATGAACTATAATTTATTGTATATATATACAAAGTATATTGTATTTATATTGATCATCCAAAAGATTGAAAGTTCTCAATTATTAAATTGCATGAATCGATGAGCTGGAACTAAGGAATGGATTTGTATAGAACCACTAAGCATGAAAATGCTTAGCGTATTGTTTTACCAATGCGCAGGTATCGAGTGATAGATAGTGATCGAAAGCGGACCCAAGATCGAGGAGTGTCGAGTCATAAAGAAGGAAATTTCGGAGTATGCTCCGACATATGCATTCATTTCATGTTTTCTTTTGGATATTGATATTATGTAAAACAATTTGAACTCTAAACATCTATTTTTGTAAATCATTTTGAAAAGGCCCAATGCCTCATTGTGTGCTTCTATTTTGTTAGTTAATGTTTACGGGCTTGCCTAAATTTTGAAATCGCTTCCAAAGATATGATTTGAGGATCTTAGTGGCATCCCACTCGGTTCGATCCCCACTTCAAACGGGTCGGGTCGGGTAAGGGGCGCCACAACTTTATTGGTATCAGAGCCTAGGTTTAGGCGGTTCTACAAAATGATTTTGAAATTGTTTGCAAATGATTTTGAAAATTTTTGTAAATGATTTTGAAATTGTGTATAACATGTATTTCATTTGTATATTAAGATGACATGACTCGACGCTGATCTTGCTGGTCTTAGGATAAGCATGGACGGTTCCCATTCCTCAGTGGTCGAGGATGACCGTGACTCGCCAAACAAATTCCTCGCTAGTGTGGAAGGTGGCAAGCATCCCATGCCCCACTAACAATGAACTGCATCGCGGCGTGGAGGTACTACCGGGTATCCTCCAGCAGCCTAGTTCGTGCATTGCAAAGAGCCGGGCAACCGTACCGTAATTGCTCCAGCGATCACCATCGAGAGAATGGCAAGGTAATCGACCAGAGGATTTTATGGGAAAGAAAGAGGATGAGCCTTCTATGGCGTAAAATCGCTCGAGAGAATCGAGCGAATGCTTGTGCAAATGCATTACACAGCTGAAGATAAGTTGGAATGTGCGACCTCAATACTACGTGACGAGGCTTATCACGGTGGGTTTCGTGACTAGGATCGCACCACCGAGAGAGTTACATATGAGAGTTCTTCTTGGATGAGTTCACAATAAGTGTGGGTCGATTATCAGAATAACATGAGACGGAGTTTGCTAATCCAAGTAAAGATGCATGAGTGCGGACCGAATATCAAAGAGAATTCACCCATTTGAGGCACGTCCGTGAGATACTTAGTGAGGAAGAAAGTGTCGTGAGGTTTGAAGATTCACTTTAATGACCATATTCGAGCCCATGTCATAAACATTTTTCCACGAGGATTTCTCCAAAATCAGGATATGCATTGAATGTGGAAAGAGTAAAGAAAGAGGAAAAAGAGAGAAAGGATAAAAGACATGGAAAGAAAAATCCAAGTCAGTCCGGTTCGCAACAACAACAAAGGAAGAAACGGGACCACAGTGTTCCGGGCCAGCCTATAGCTCAAAGTTACCTAGAATACTACTCTACTAACACCGTTAGTTGCGAGTACACCAGGAGGTCCTTCTAGAGAACAGATTGCTCCCATTGCTCCCATTGTGGGAGAAATCATAAAGGAGAATGTTGGAGACCTAAGGTGTGCTTGTTTGATTTAAAGTGATCCAAAGAGCATAGAGCAAGAGATTGTTTCTGTAGCTCTGCTCATTTACAAAGACTCTCGCACTGGGCATAAATTTTGGCAGTACAAAAAGGCAACAAGAGTGTTGCATCACCGAGTGTTCCCGAGACAAGGGACACAAACGCTGGGTAGGCAAGATGGTCGTGTCTAACTAGAGCATACAGCAAATGAAAGCAGCTTGGAAGATACCGACGCCCAGATGTGATAGCCTGTGAATTTTACTATCTTTGATACTATGCATGCATCGATAGATCCAGATCGACTCATTCATACACATATGTACCGACATACCCAACTTAGGTAAATTGCCGAGAGTGAACTGAAAGTATGACATCTTGGTGACGAACCCGCTTTGGCCATAGCAGCCAGTTTTGGAATGGTAGTATATAGAGATCATTCCATCAAAATACGAGTAATAATTGGGAGATTTGACTGAAGCATTCTTCAGAGTTTGATGTGATATTGGTGATGGATTATTGTCCCAAATACCGAGCACAGTTGACTCAGAATATGAGTAACTTTATGGACACCGAATGAAGATGAAGTAACTTTCATCATGAGAGGTCAAATCACCTATCTAATGTGATATCTCAAATAACGCGTACAATGGTGCTGAAAAGGATGAAGCCTACTGGCTTATGTGATTGATACTTGCAGCGCAAGGCCTAGTGTATCCAATATCCCTATCAAGTAGCGACTTTCCTGGATGTGTTTCCTAAGAGTTACCAAGATTGCCCCACATAGGGAGATTGAGTTTGCTATTGACGCTTATAATTGTGCAGCGCCACAATCGACATCCATTACACCGCATGCACGGCTCCACTAGAGCTAAAGGAATTGAAATTGCAGCTTGCAAGAATCACAGGTGCGGTTTATTAGGACCGGGCGTATCACCGTGAGCTCCCTGCTTTTGTTAAAAAGAAAGATGGCACACTCCCGCCATGTATTGATTACGCATAATTGAATGTTAATCCGTAGCTAGAATAAGTATCCGCTTACTCCGCACTGATGATTCGCTTGACCACTAAAAGGTGCAAGTATCTTTTCGAAGATTGACTTGCTATCTGGGTACCACGCTGAGAATTAAAGATGCCGATGTGGTATAAGACGCGACGCGATATGGACATTACAGTTCCGTAATGTTGGCTGGATTGGACAGCTCCTACAATGGCTTTCTACGGACCTAATGAATCGTGGTTTTCCGACCGTATGTGGATCAATTTGTCGAGTGTTCATAGACTACATTCTGTGTATTCAAAGATCGTGAAAGTCATGACACACACACCTTAGAGTAGTGTTGAGACTTTGAGAAAAGAGTGCTAGCTTAAGGCAAACTATAAGTGTGAGTTTTGGAAGAGTGAAGTGTCCTTTCGGCACATAGTATCGAAAGAAGGAACTATAGATCCAAAGAAAATGGAAGGGTCGCTGAATGGAAGCTACCTAGAAATGTTACGTATGCGTAGTTTCCTAGACTAGCGGCAGATACGCTGTAAGATCTCGTTAAGGGGTTTTCATGACCGCACTCGATGACTAGATTGTCTAAAAATGTAAAGTATGAACGGAGTGAAAATGTCAAAGAAGTTTTGATAAGTTTAAAGTATTCTTAACCGAGGCCTGCTCTTACTCAACCGACCGGCGGTAGAGAATATGTGATTTTTAGTGATAAAGGCCGCTAAATGGACTTTGATGTGTCCTAATGTAGGAGGGAAGTGTCATGCCAAGACAAATGAAGCCGCATGAAAGGAACTACCCCACGCATGATTTGGAATTAGCCGCTATTGTATTTGCGCTGAAAATTTGGAGACATTATTTGTATGGAGAGAAGTGTTTCATCTACACTGATCATAAGAGTCTTAAGTTTTTGCCCTCATAGCGAAAGCTTAACTTGAGACAACGGAGATGGATGGAAATCGATAAAAGATTATGACTGTGTAGATTGATTATCACCCTAGCCAATGTAGTGGCGACGCTTTGAGTAGAAAGTCACGAACGCCGAGCGCTGGAATGCCCATTTATCATTTTATGAATGCATGGTACTGTGAGTGGCAGAGTTGATAGCAAGACCGAGTTTGTTGAATCGAAAAAGCAGAGGTACAAAAGAAAGATGAGAAAATTGCCGCCACTATAAATCCATTGAAAATGGTAAAGAAACCGGAAGTTCATGTTAACAAAAATGGAGTTTCAGATATAAGGATCGGGTATGTGTACCGATTGTAATGATTCGAGGAAATCCATACCGAAGAGGCACATGAGCGGATTCTTGCTATCCATCCCGTGAGCACAAAGATGTATCGTAGATTTAAAAATGTCATTCCGTGGTCCGTGATGAAAAGAGATGTGTCAGAGGTTGTAGCCAAGTGTTTTGTGTGTCAAAGAGTAAAGGCAGAGCATCAAGTTCCTTCGGGATTATTGCAGTCTATTAGAATACCGGAGTGGAAATGGGACCGAATCACTATGTATTTTGTGGTTGGGTTACCATGGACAGGGAGAAGGCATGACTCAGTTTGGGTCGTAGTAGTGAGAACGGACTATTCACTTGACAAGCTTTAGCAGAGCCTAAGATATCAAGGAAATAGTCTTGCTTAGCATGGGATTCCTATATCCATTATTTCGACCGAGATCCGGTTTACTTTAGATTTTAGAAAAATTCAAAGAGGCCTGCACTCAACCTAATTTCAAGATAGCTCCAATCTAATAAACGGAGCTGGACAATCCGAGAGTGATCCAGATTCGAAGATATGTTAAGGAGTCGCGTGGATCGACCTCGAGGGTAGTCGGGATCAACACATTGCTTTAGTTGAATTTCTCAGACAACAACGCTTCCAATCAAGTATTGGAATGGCGCCTTATAAGGCTTTATATGGGAGAAAAATGAACATCATTGTGTTAGACTAATTGAGTGAAAAGAAAGTGATTGGGCCCGACTTGATACAAGAGACCTAAGGAAAAGAAATGATTAGAGAGAGATTGAAGGTGGCCACCGACAGACGTAAATCATATGCCGACATGAAAAGAAAAGATATTCGATATGAGATCGGCGAAAAGGTTTTTGGTGCACGCCTCGGAAGAAAGCATGATTCTGGGAAAAGGGCAAGCTGAGTCCCAGATTTATCGGGTCCCTATGAAGTGATTGAGAAAGTGGGTCCAAGAGCATGTGAGCTGGGAGGATTACCTCCGACTTGAAAAGATCCGCGATGTGTTTCACGTGTCCATGCTATGAGGTACCGATCGACTCACATGTAGTCTCTTCTGGAGACAATTGAGTCGAGGCCGTATTTGACGTAGATGAAGAAGAGCCGAGAGATTTTTGCCTCGTGAAGTGAAGGAATTACTAATAAGAAGACTCGTTAGTCAAGGTGCCGTGGAAAACCATAAGACCAAGAAGCCACTTAGGAAAGTGAGGAAACGATGCGGCGCCAAAGATCCGCAGAACTGCTTGATTCAAGGTAAATTTCAGGACGAATTTTACATGAGAGAGTTGTAACGCCCCAAAAATACCCTAAAATTTTATAATGAAAATTTTTATATATTCCGGGTATAAAGGAGCCAATTTGGGTATTTTTCTGGAAATTTTTAGATGAATATTGATTAAATGATTATTGAATCCAGAAATAAACCCAAGTGAAAAAGAGAAAATATGGAAATTGTAAAATGGGACCTAAGTGGTCAATCAGAATAAGTTTATATGTCTAAGTGAAAATGGGGAGACTTAAATGAAGAATAATAGAGAAATGGAGGGACCTAAATATAAAAAGAAATAAAGAAAAGAAGAAAATCAAGGAAAGGGTACGTAGCATGTAGGAAAGGGAGGAAGCCCCTCCTTTAAAATACGATGCAGAGGATCCAAGAAAGGAAAACAGAGAAAATCGAGGTATTTTAGAGTGAGAAGCTCTCACTTCTTTCTAGATTTCCCAACGATCGGACCATAGGTCCCAAGCGAAGCAAGAGGGAGAGTCCTTCCTCGTGACAAGAGCTGCAAGTAGAGACCAGAATCGGGGAGTTTCGACAAACTCCAAGAGGTAGGTCTTCCCCTACTTTGGTCATTTTCACCCTAAGTCGCTACATTGTGATAGTGCATTATCCGCATCATAGAGTTGAATTTTGCAAGAAATAAAGAGAATCGGGTAGTGAGTCTTTCTTCTGGTAAGTTAGAAGAAGACCAATGAACTTGATGCTAGGGCTTTTGAATCTCTCACTGACCTCCGTAGACTGGGCAAGCGATACCCTTCTATTAAGGCCGCCCTCTAACTCACTGGTCGGTCAGGGTCACAATCTGTGGTCAACTACCTGTGACCTTAGAACGGGTTTTGAGTAAGAAATAAAGGGAATTCGGAAGTAAGTCCTTCTGGAAAAGTGAGCCAATGTCTGTGAACTTGATGTTAGGCTTTTGAATTCCCTAATTCGAACTCCCCTCAGAGACCAAGTTATAGTCTTTTTACTCGAACAGTCAAACGGTGAAGGGTTAGCCCATAGAGGTCGGCCAAATAGAGGTCAAAGAGACCTTCATGCGTAGCTCAACTTCTTCATGCGTAGCCTAATCATGTAGGAGCTTTAGCTCGTTCCGAAGAGCTCAAATTCGTCCTATGAGTCGAGCTCGTCACTGGGCGGTGTACCGCCAGTCACCGTCAAGATCGATCACAAGATGACCTCAACCTTCGGAAGGTCATAACTTCTTCGTCTGAAATCTCGATTCGAGTGTTCTTGGACTCTATGGAAAGCCCATTGAGTCAAGAATCCATCCATATGCCTGAGGAAGATATTAGATGTCAGACTGAGGTATAGACTGAGCCTGTCACCAGTGCAAATTTCGTCACTCAGGTCACTCGTTTAAGATCGGACACAAGATGACCTCCAACTCCGGAAGGTCATAACTTCTTCGTCTGAACTCCGATTCGAGTGTTCTTGGACTCTATGGAAATCCCATTGAGTCAAGAATCCATCCATATGCCTGAGGAAGATATTAGATGTCAGACTGAGGTGATAGATAGAGCTCGTCACTTCAGTGCAAATGGTCGGCTCAGTCACCCGTCAAGATCGACTCACGCACGACCCTCCAACTTCGGAAGGTCATAACTTCTTCATCTGAACTCCGATTCGAGTGTTCTTGGACTCTATGGAAAGCCCATTGAGTCAAGAATCCATCCATATGCTTGCAGAAGATATTAGATGTCAGATCAAGGTGTTAGATTGAGCTCGTCACTTCAGTGCAGCTTCGTCGGGCCCGTGTCACTGTCAAGATCGACCGCGCATGACCTCCAACTTCGGAAGGTCATATCTCCTTCGTTTGAACTCCGATTTGGGTGTTCTGACTCTATGGAAAGCCCATTGAGTCAAGAATACATTCATATTCTTGAGGAGTATATTAGATGTCAGACCAAGCTGTTAGACTGAGCTCATCAATTTAGTGCAGCTCGTCGGCTTCAAGTCGCCGTCAAGATCGATCGCACGCACCTCCAACTTCTGAAGGTCATAACTTTCGCTTGAACTCCGATTTGGTGTTCTCGACTCTATGGAGTTCCATTGAGTCAAGAAATACATTCATATTCCGGAGGAGTATATTAGATGTCAGAGCTGAGGTGTTGTATCGAGCCTGGCCCAGGTCAGGTCAGCTCGTCGGGCTCAGGTCACTGTCTGGTTGACTACGCACGACCTCCAACTTCGGAAGGTCATATCTCCTTCGTCCGAACTCCGATTCGGGTATTCTTGGACTCTATGGAAAGCCCATTGAGTCAAGAATACATTCATATTCCTGAGGAGGATAGAAGATGTTTGACCGAGGTGATAGATCAAGCTCGTCCAGGTCAGGTCAGCTCGTCAATTCAGGATTTGACTGCATATGACCTCCAACTTCGGAAGGTCATAACTCCTTCGTCCGAACCCCGTTTCGGGTGTTCTTGGACTCTATGGAAAGCCCATTGAGTCAAGAATTCATTTATATACAGCTTGTCGAATTTGGAAATCATATTAACTTAAAATCAATCTCAACCAAAACTACTAGTACGCACGAATAATATTGTTCTTTTAATGGTTTTAATTAGGGACTGACAAGGAGAAAGCCAAACTGAGATTGAGATTCCCAAGCGATCGGAATCAAAGCGCAAAGATTTTGGGGTTTGTTCTATCGACTTATTCCTCGTTTCTTCAAGTTTTTGCATGTTTGTTCTAAAAGCATATTGAATTGATTTAATTGATTTGAGAAAAGTGATTGTGAAATGTTTGCATATAAAAACTACATGATTATTGAAAATAGACTGTTTATACAAGCGTACATATTGTACTATATTTTGCTATAAAGGATGTACTATATTTCGCTATAAAGGATTTGAACGCCCTTAATAGAATGTTAACCGTTTATTTCGCATTAAGGATAGATTGGTATACCAATAGGTCACCAGCAAGATCGCGAACTATTGATGTGTCACTCCGATCGCAGCCCCACTGGACCGCATTTCCAGAAGGTTCACTATTCGATTGCTTTTATAACTACCAAGAAATTCAAATGGACCGCATCAGGTTATAAACCATGTGATACCGGCCTCAGAACAATGGACCGCGCTTAAGTGACTCTGATATCCTGTATATCGAAGACATAGGTTAAATTCGTTAAGGGCATAACTGAATTGATTGGCATAACTGAATTGATTTGCACAACTGAATTGATTCGCATAACTGAATTGATCTGCACAACTGAATTGAATTTCAGAACTGAATTGATTTGCAGAACTGAACTGAATTTGTGAGCATAATTGAATTGATTTGAGATTGCGAAATATTGATTATGAAAATGTATTTATGGGATGATCAATGAACTATAATTTATTGTATATATATAACAAAGTATATGTATTGTATTTTATATCATCATCCAAAAGATTGAAAGTTCTGAATTATTAAATTGCATGAATTGATTTAAGCTGGAACTAAGGAATGGATTTGTATAGAACCACTAAGCATGAAAATGCTTAGCGTATTGTTTTACCAATGCGCAGGCACCGAGTGATAGATAGTGACTAAAGCGAATCAAGATCGAGGAGTGTCGAGTCATAAAGTTAAGGAAATTTCGAGTATGTCTTCACTATATGCATTCATTTCATGTTTTCTTTGGATATTGATATGTAAAACAATTTGAACTCTAAACATCTATTTTTATAAATCATTTTGAAAAGGCCTGAATGCCTTCATTGTAAATGTATTTTGTTAAAGTTAAATGTTTATGGGCTTGCCCAAATTTTGAAATATCTTCCGCAAAGATATGATTTTGAGTGATCTTAGTGGCATCCCCGACTGTTCGATCCGCCTAAACTGCCTGGCTCTGCCTGCAAGGGGCTCCACATGAAGCAGTCATAAAATTGCTTTGCAAAGATGACGCGATGCAGATCCCGTGATACGATATGGTGCATCCCAACGGTGATGAGGATCAGCCATAGTTGCTTATAATACCTCGATGTCTATCGATATAACATAAATCCTCGTCCGTCAGTTATTCTATTTCGATACATGCCATGAACCATCCCCTAACTATCAATATTCTCTCCGTATCAAAGAAATGCCAATGTAATTGAATCGATTATTTCCATCACATCCCATAGCAATCAACAATGTCCCTTTATACTCCCCATACAAATGTGTACCATCAATACTAAGTACCGGACGACAATTTGCGAACCCTTCAATAGATGGCTTGAATGCCCAGAACACGCGCTGGAATGTCTCATTGTTTGGCACACTATGAGAGGTGGTTTTCCAAATGACAACACATCCAGGATTGGCTTGTTCTATGGCCAAGAACAAACGTGAGATCCGTAGGTGACGGGAAAAATCACCAAATAAGTGTCTAAATGCCTTATGCTTCCCATCCAAGGCCTTTTATATGAAATTTCCATATCCCATTTCTCCATAACGACATTGAATAGCAAAGCAGGGATAACATAAATTGTGCCTTAATTATTGCCTCAGATGTGAGCAAAGAACCAACTTTGAGTCCGGGCTTGATGATGGTCTCACCAAAACACTGGATACACAAGATGGCCCTTTATATTTGTTGATTACAAATAAGCTAATACCTTTCACAACCATGGCACGCTGAATCTTCCAATGCATTGACATTCTTCTGGGCCTTCTTGTCGATCTTAAGACTTGAAAGCAATTTTTTGAGGAGGCAACTACAATAAACTCCTGGTGTGATCTAATTGAGTAAATCTTTGCAGCCTCTTGCAATTCGGATTTAGAATCAAAAACTTGCCCAACTACAAATTCACCACTCGCATAACTGGTTCTCTCTTGCCCCCATGGAGTCCAACCACTTGAAATAGCAATATCTATGTTTTCAACATGTTCAAAACAAGCCGTAGGTGACACCGGTAAAAATGACCTGTCCTCATCATCATCTCAAGAGAGACTGATACATCACAAGATAATGTACGCCAAGAGACAAATATCCCCGCCATTCCTCCAAAACCATTTGTGGTATGGAATGATGACATGTCCATCTGGCCAACATGTAAGTCATCATCATCTCATCGATTCATCATTACCTTCTCTATGTCGGGGCAAGATCAACATCTCCATATGCTCCTCACACATCGGACCGCTTACTGTGCCCACAACCATAGTCAATTTCACCTCACTTTAACGCCTAATAGATCGATTCGTCGGTTTGCGTATTCTAAACGACCTCAACAAATACCCAATTTCATTTATTGGCCATATAACTATGTTCAACATTAGGTGCATGTGACTGACATCATCCCATATTGTAAAAGGTTGGAACCTATTTCCCACATTTTGGTGATACTTACACTTCTGAGGGACTAAGAACTTCCTACACAATGAAAAAGTTTGAAAATACATGATATCACCTAAATTGTGTTCAAACAATCAATCTAGATTTAAAGGCACAATGGAAGCCGGTTTCCATCATATTTCTACACTGCTATCGCCTCACTATATGTCCATATTGTAGAATATTATTATTTGGGAAGAGAGTGGTAGCACTGCATATAATCATTCAAGTCAAATGAAGTAAACAAAATTAAATAATATGAGATAGATTATCTCGTACTGTTTATAACAATGTTCCCAATCGTGCCTCTTTCCGGACTCATGATTTAACAAAAAATCGGAAAGAAAGTCTCCTTTCAGACAAGCTCTACTCAAAAAATACATACAATTTGTCATAAAAACACAACCAACACATCAATATCACAACGACCCCAATGCGTCCAAATTTATCAAAATACCTTTAAGCGGGCCCTTTCTTCTATAATCAACAATAACAACCACAACAACATATATAATTGGTTGCCCATTGGAAACACCTCTATGTTCAGCTTTAACTTAACTAGAGATATTCAATCTAAGCTCAAATGGACTTCATTTTGTTTGCTCTGGTTCATATTAATCCTTAAATGAAATGTATTATGCCAACAAAGTTCAAACCTATTAAGACCAGTTGAATATTTATGTTTGAACCTCAATAGACATAAACCCAAACATCTAAGATTTATAAAATATTTATATAATATGATAAAAATTCAAAACCTATTCAACCTATTAAATATTTGAGGCCTAAGTGTCTTCAAACCTTGAAATATGTATAAAAACTATCAAATTGGAAAACCTATGGAAACACTTCTAAATATTTAGGGCTTTAGCAGGGTTAGTAAAATTGAATGTGGAACAATTGCTTGATGTAAATAACTAGCAGGTTTTTCATAATCTAATCACTAAGCAAAGAATCTAATCCCATTATCTGCCTAAACAGATAAACAAGAAGCTTTTTAAGCCTTAACAGAAACAATTACCGAACCCCATTATGTATATTCTTGTGGATCTCATTAGATTCAAGCCCTATTTGACAACTGTAGTTGAAAATAGTTCCTAAAATTATTTTTTAAGAACAGCTTTGCAAACTATTCTATATGTCTAGTAAAACAAAAACTGTTTGAACTTCTGAAAATTTTGAACTCAATTTCTTTGTTTTTTAGATATATTTTAAATTAATTTTTATAGAGTATTTTATTTTTTAATCATCCTTCAAGTTTGGATATATATTTTTTAATATGATCCTCAATTACCTATTGAAAACAACCAAATTTTGTTTTTATGAACACAATTTTTAAAACAAAAACTATTTTCTATTTTCTTATTATCAAACACGTTTACCCTTTTCATGTCTTGTCCCACAAGAATTTTTTTGTAAAAACAAATACCAACCGAGGTCTTAATAACTATTTCCAAATAAGTGGGCATAACCCAAAACAAACTGAACCTAAAAAGGCAACAAATCATTAGGTTAATCATAGCCTTGCCTCTCAAATTCTCTATACAAATGCTGCACTGCTCGCTTAATCCCACAAAAATATACCAAATTCTAAACCCAAAATTAAAACCAAAAAACCCTAAATTAACCGGTAACTTACCAGAGAAACAACAAACATTGAAAGGAAATGAGGGAGAGCGAGGAGAGTCAGAGGAGTCGCTGAAGGTGAGACTAGAACTGCAACTACCGTCGCCAAGGTGCCACCGAGGGTGCTGTAAGAGCTGTTAAGAAAAAGAAGAAAAACGGCGATAGCGCGGGAAGCATGCAGAACGCGAGATTATAATCAAGCTTGTCACCGCTGCTCGAACGCCCTGGCCAATATTTTTAAATCCACACCACAAGCATGAACGCCACTTTAATCATTTAAAAGACGTCATTCACAACGTCGGTCATTGACCTATCCTCACTACTTTTGGCATTATTTTGAAACTAACATCATATTCCGGATTTTTTTTTTCCTAAATGCATCAATTCCGTACAAAACTCCATATATCATGCATATGTCCATGTGAGTCACGTCACCATCAGATGTCTTATGTGACGTCACGTCATCATCAACAGTTGTCGATTTTTGGCTGAATAAGAGGTTCCATCCATTCATTCACCACCACATAAACGTTTCCAGCTTCTCCACCTCTCCTTACTCTACAGCCCTTTTTGGTCTCCCCTTGTTTGCTTACACTACCGAATCCCATGACCACGCTTGACTCCGGCGCCGGCGCTCACATACTGGTGTTTCCATTCCCTTCACAAGGACACATGATACCTCTCCTCGACCTCACCCATCAACTCGCCACCCGCGGGTTATCGATCACCGTCCTCGTCACCCCACGAAACCTCTCTCTCCTAAACCCTCTTCTCTCTATACACCCTTCCATCAGAACCCTAGTCTTGCCTTTTCCGGCGCACCCCTCCATTCCGGCCGGCGTGGAGAATTCCAAAGACATGCCGGCCAAGTCCTCCAGTGCTCTGATATTCACCCTTCGCGAACTCTACGATCCCATCGTCGACTGGTTCAGAACCCACTCTTCTCCTCCGGCGGCCATTATCTCCGACATGTTCGATGACCCAGCAGCTTGCTTCCGACCTCGGAATTCGCCGCATCGTGTTTTCTCCGTCCGGCGCCATGTCGCTGTCCGTCTTGTATACGTTATTGAGGGACCCACCAAAAGTCGAAGACCCCACCGATCTAAACGCCACCATTTGCTTCTCAAAAATGCCGAATTCGCCGGTTTTGGCCTGGTGGCAGGTCTCCGGTATGTTTCGCAGGTATATCGAAGGAGCGCCGTTTTCGGAATTCGCCGTTGATATATTTAGCACCATGAGTTGGGCATGATTAATCCCGTTCACTGAGTTGGAACGGGATCATTTGGATTATCTGGCGAAGGAGTTGGGCCAGGAGAGGGTATGGGCTGTTGGGCCGTTGCATTTTTTGGATGAAGATAAATCTGGGCTTGCAAATAGGGGCGGGCCCAGTTCGGTTACCGCCGACGACTTGATGACGTGGCTGGACCGTTGCGGAGACAACACGGTGGTCTACGCGTGCTTCGGAAGCCAAGCTGAGTTGAATAGCAAGCAAATTGAGGGCTTGGCTCTCGGCTTGGAGAAGAGCGGAGCCAGGTTTATTTGGGCCATCAAAGGGCCCACGAATGGTGACGTGGAGGGAGGTCATTGGAAGCAGCTCCCACCAGGGTTCGAAGATCGTGTGGCTGGGAGAGGCCTTATAATAAGAGGGTGGAGCCCACAAGTCATGATACTGAGTCACCGATCCGTGGGCGCGTTCTTGACTCATTGCGGGTGGAACTCGTTGCTGGAAGGACTGGTTGCTGGGGTGTCGATGCTTGCATGGCCCATGGGTGCTGACCAGTATTGGAACTCAATTTTGTTGGTCAACGAGTTGAAGGTGGCGGTGAAGGTGTGCGAGGGGCCTGAAAGCGTTCCTGACTCGGCCGAGTTGGCTCGAGCTGTAACGTTGTCAGTGAGTGAGAACTGGGGAGCGAGAGAGCGGGTCACCGAGTTTAGAAAAGCAGCACTGGAAGCAATCAAACCAAGTGGGCGTTCAGTGAAGAATTTGGATTTAACAGGAAGCATTGTCCGAATTCAATGTACTGAAAAACTGATCGAACTTTTTAATCACACCGCTATCAGATTCAGGGTCTACTCTACTGTAGGCGTTACGCCTTGATTCCTTCTATTAATTAATAAGAATGGTTACGATTAACGTCTATGTGACCAAATTGTTAACATTAATTGAATAGTCTGTTATTTATATTAATACAGTTATGAACATCACATTAATGAAGGTTAATAACTAAAAGGTTATAGATGACATCATTGATGGCAGGGGTGGAGCCAGATTTACTCAGTGGGGTACTGGGGCAACTTATAATAATAAATAAAATAATATTTAATAAACTATAAATACAAAAAAAGTTTAAGTATTAATTGATAATATTACAATCAAACACATATTACAAATCTCTCCTGGATGAGTTTTTATATTTTGAGTGTTGCATAATAATTTCTAATACCGTGATATCAAATATATATCTTTTTTCTATATACACAAGTAAGTGGTTATTCATCCATCTCTCATCCCGATTCAGAATGATATTTCACAATATTCATAAATAGAAAATGTTATTCCATAGTTGCAGTGGCAATGTGTGCAGACCAAAGTCAATGTGTCAAAGAAATAAACAAACGGATACACAATGCTGTTTTTGTCTCAACTATCTGCGGTAAGATCACTAATTTCTTTCAACAAAAAAATTAACTACTATAGTAATATATTATGATGGTATGTCTCTAAGTTTGATTTATTAAGGATCATCAACTCTATGGGAGAAAAATCTTGTGGATAAAATTGGGCAAGTTGGAGTAACTTTTGCTTGTCAAAGACTATAAATGAACATATGATTTAGACAAGCATAATACAAAGAAGAATCAACGCTTACTCCCAAGAAACAACTAATTAGCTCTTGAAGTTGCATATCCATAATTACATAAAACAACCTCTACTTGATAATGATGTAAATTTGTAATTTCATGAGCTTTACGTCGTGGTCTCCCTCGAGTTAGAAATGTATCATTCATGCTTGGAATATCAATGTTATGTCTTTCACAAAAATAAGAAACTTGATCAAGTAAGGAACTCCAACCATTGTCTCTCATCATTTGAAATTGTTGTTTGCATACTTTAACCAAAGTCATGGCATTAACAATGTCTTGATCCTTCCTCTATAATGCTTGTGATAATTCATTTGTGATTCCCAATATAGTTCTCATCAAATGTAAATTAAAGACAAAGTTGAATGATTGCATTGACTTCAACAAGTTGGTTGCTTCATATCTTTGCTCAGAATTTGAACCATCCTCTACAATAATCTCAAGTACTTCAATCATAGATGAAAACATGTTAATCAATCTGAGTAAAGTACCATAATGTGAACCCCAACGTGTATCACAAGCAAATTTAAGAGTTGTTTCTTGGTTTAATCCTTGTCCTCTAGAAAGCTCACCATGTTTGAGAGATTCACTAACCACTACAAATTGCTTATCATGAAGGATATCACGACGTTTGGATGAAGCACCAACAGCATTAACCACATTAGTAACCACACTGAATAGAGAAGCATTTTGAATATGATTTTTTGTCACAACCACAAGAGCTAACTGAAGTTGATGAGCAAAACAATGAACATAAAAGGCACATTGATTTCTGCACAAGTGTCTAAGAATTCACTAACTCCTCGCATATTACTTCATTTCATCATAACCATGTCTACGCAACCTAGACATAATTAATTTATGTCTAAAAAATAAACCATCAATAGCTACCTTAAGTGAAAAAGCAGTGGTACAAGCAACATGCTCAATACCAATAAAACGTTCAATTACATGCCCTTTTTCATCCACATATCATAATACAATAGTCATTTGCTATTTTCCTAAAAGATCACGAGATTCATCAACTAAAATAGAGAAAATTCCATTTCCAAGATCTTTGACAATAACATTTAAGGTCTCAATTGCAATAGTTCTAATAATGTCTTTCTAAATTTCGTGTCACACTTCCAAATTTTCGTAAGCATTTTTAAAGTAATCGCTAATATCCTTGGATTATATCCAAGAAATCTTAGAAGCTCAAGAAAGTTTCCTTGATTACTAGAATTTTCAAATTCATCATGACCACGAAATGCAATGTCTTGTCTTAAAAGAAATCGAACATAATCAACAGATGCATTCAAATGAATTCGGTACTCACTTCGAACTTGATTTGATTGCTTGGATAGAATGGTTTCGATGTGTTGCTTTTGATTCAATAAGACTACACATTTTCTCCAAGCTTGATTATGAGCACTAAAGAGGCCACCAACATGAATATTGAATCTTTTTTTTTCTTCCAATTTGAGAACCTCACACTAACAAAGGAATCACCACCTGCTTGTTCTCTAATATCTAGTTTGAAAAGATAGCAACACAAGAAAAATGCAGCATCGTTCGCTATACGATACTCTAACCAATTAGCATATTCCGTAAACTGCTGAAGGATTGAATGTCGCGATAATTCCCTCCAAATTTCTTAGAGGAAAGTTATTTTTAGCCCGACATTGACCCTTGAAATATGCTCTTCGAACTTGGATTCGAATGTTAGGATGATAATCTAAAATCCTAATTCGTGAACTCCAGTCCAGAGAGATCTATCTAAGCTGATTTCATGACATTCTTTCAAATCTACTAATTCCATTTGAAGAAGACGAAGAATCAAATTCGATTTTCTTTTAAAGTATTTCTCCATATATGTTTAGAATTTAATTTACATATTATTAATAATAATGTCAAACTTAAAACACACAGCTAATATAGAGAGTATATATATATATATATATATATATATATATATATATATATATATATATATATATATATATTCATAAAATTTTGTAACACCCTGAAAATATCCTAACGCTTATAACATATTCAAAATAAATTAAATTATATTTTTTTCTCGGCTTAAATGGCTAAAACAAAAATGATAAATCGGTACTTGATATGGCAAAGAGATACATTTGGGAGGGGTAAATCTGGTCAAATGAAGACCTAAGGGTCATAAATGAGTAATGTAAATTCCAAAGTAAAAATGAAATGAAGTGAAGTGAAATGAAGAGTTAAAATGAGAAAAATGGGAAAATAGGAATTTATGTGCAAGCCAAACAAGGTCTTATGAAGACTTAAGGCTTAAGATCAAATTTGGTCTTGTAAATGCCATTTCTCACATTTGGAAAAAGGAAAGAGGAAAGGTTAGGCACATTCCGCTGAGAGATTACAGGGATTTATGATTTCTTCTCTCTATGTAATCAAGGGACAAGTTGATCAAGAAGAAGGAGGAAGAAAAAAAGAAAGAGAATCAAGATTTAAGGTACTAAAAACTCAAACTCCTAAACTCCCTTTTCTACTTGTGTTTGGGTTTAATAAACTTAAATAAGGTATAAAAGTGTTTTGAAAAGGTTGTAGTTCGTTAGTTGTATTGCAAGATTTCATGGTATCAGGCTTAGATTGGTTAAGTTTGAATTAGAAAAACCCTAGCTTGTGTAAAATGGATTTATTGGTTTATTTTTAGTTTTGAGGGTTGCTCTAAGCTGTTATATTGTGGTTTGGATTGTTGTTGATGACTTTTTGTATAAAGGAAATGGATGAAGCTTTCAAATGAAGCCAATACAAAAATTTTCAAAACCACTATTTTTGTTTCTCAGGCTATGTTGTTATAATCATCCAATTTGATATTCTACTTTGTGGTAAACCATAAGAGCTAGAGTTACAAATGTATAGAAGAGACGATGATAAAATTGTAGCTCTAATGGTCCTAAATATGGCTTTAAATGTGAGTTTAGTCGATGGTATGTTTCGGTGTAGTCAGGTGTTTTTGGCCAGAAGTTGAGTTTCACTAATCTCAAATTGAGGATTCAAAATTATAAGTAAACTAGACTTATAGGGAAATAATTTACTTAAAGGAATTGTATGCAATTTGTAACCCCAAAGTGCCCATATAAATCATTAAAAGAGAGCTATGTGCAAGAAACAATCGATTCTGTTTTGCAAATTAGAGTAGTCTGGATGTAAAATGCAATAACTTGAGTTTTGGTGATCCAAATTGGATGATTCCAATTGGAGAAGAAACCTTATAACCATATCTTCAAATGAGTAGAAGAAATAATTACCAAATGGATTTTAGACCCCTGAAATCGAGAATAACAGTAGGTAACCGAGTGAGCTGGGCATACTAACCGCTTGGTACAAATGACGTAATCTCGAAGTGTGTGATCCAAATGAGATGATTCCAATTCCTACTAAAAATAGACTCATAGGGATATCATTTTCTTGAAGGAAGTATGAGCAAAATATGTTTCATATGTCCCCTGAAATTTTTTCAAGTGAAGATGTATTAGGTAGACATCAACCCTAACCAAAATCCTAACGCACAAATTGATTTTTTTTTTCGTTGTTCTTTCGACCGTGACATATTTCAGGATGCAATAGGTTGGTGACGAGAAAACTTGACCCAAGAACGGGATTCCGAGGATAGGACTCGAAGAGTGACAACCTTTTTTTAGTTTGTTCTTCACACTTTTTCCTTGTTTCGGTTTTGTGTTTTGTTTGACAAACTAAATCTAAAAGGTTCTATATGAATATGCATGTATGCTCTGTTTGAGCCATTAATGAATTGGTTTGTTCTCCACTTTCTCTCTATTTCTAAAATGTTTGAAGGATTATGAAATAAGTGGATTTATTGAAATATATTGCGATAAATTGCATATTGATTTGTTTTAAATTGATTTGATACAACTGATTGTGAAATGAATTGCACATGAAAAATTGCATGAGTGTTGGAAACCAAGTATTTGGATATAAATGTATATATACTGGTTGTAAATCGCGAATGACGGAGCGCCTTAATAGAATGTTAACCGCAAATTCGAAAGTTAAGGATAGATTGGCATACCACATACTAAATGAGCAAGACTACGAACGTAATGATGCTGGCCACCCGATCCGCAGCCCAATCCAGGCAGCATCTGCAGTGTTCACTAAAATGATTTTTAAAAACTAGCTAGCAACCTAGCGATCGCATCAGGTTATAAACCTTTATATCGGCCGCGTTTCATGGGACCGTGCCGGTGATTTGTTATCCCGTACCGAAGCAAGAAGCTGTACCGCCGCAAGCAAAATGAAAAGAAATTGTGAAATGCATGATTTGTGTTTCAATGCTTATTGCATATGAAATTGCATGATTGAAATGACCAATGAATTGTAATTGCAATGTATATGAAATGAAAATATACATATAATGCATTGCACCATATCGTCATTCAAAAAAAAAAATATATACAAAGACAGCTGATTAGAAAATGCATGATTTGATTAAACCGAAATTAAGAGAGGAACCGTATAGAACCAATTAGGCATGAAAATGCTAGTCACTGTTTTATCATCGCTTAGTTACCAAGTGAACAGGTACGAAGGAAAAGACCGAAACTATCTCGCAGTCAACGCCATGTCTACTGAGTTGAAGCAGCTCCAACCCTACATTCATGAAATATATTTGACACTTTTGTACAAACTATGATTTTGTTTTGTAAACATGGGTATTGGAACTATTATAATGTCTTAATGATATACAGGTAATGACCAAATGGGCATGTAATGCCATATTTAATGGAAAATGTATATTGAAAACAAAATGATGAGCCCCTTTAAGTTGAATTAGTATATACAAATATATTTTCATAAAGATAAATATCATTTACAAATAAGCATCGAAATGTGTTTGTATCGATAAAAGAAAAAGAAATAGATTCAAAGAGATCATATCCCGATCCGCTTCATCTCTGCCTGCCTGCACAGGTCACGAAGTTCACATTTTTAGTGGCATCGTGAGCCAAGGTTTAGGTGATTCATAAAATGATTTTTAAATTGTTGTCGCATGCATTGCATTTGAATTTAAAGGATGACGTGACTCTGATGCGGATCTTCTCGATCTTAATAGGTAAACGTGGATGGTTCAGGCCTCAATAAGGGTCAACCCACTCTTATATTTGTACTACCATTCCGAGTTTGGGTAGTTTACCAAAGAGTAAAACCGAGTATGACATTTTAGTGACAAATCCACTTGGGCATAGTGTCGCCAGAACAGAGTATACAGGAGATTGCCCCATCGTACGAGAAAGAGTCACCTGGAGACTTGATCGAGTTGTCATTTAAAGAGTTTGATGTGATATTGGGGATAGATTGGTTGTCCTGACACCAAGTGGTAGTTGATTGTAGAATGAAGAGAGATTACCTTAAGGACACCAAGTGGTAAGGAAGTGACTTTTATCAGTGAGAGGTCGAACCACTTCTAATGTGATATCCGCCGCTATCGCTGTAACAAGGTTCTGGTATATGAAACCCTTCACTTATGTATGTGATAGATAAAAGGTGGAGTCATTTATCAAGATCCTGTACAACAGGATTATTCGATGCTCGAGAATCAGGGATCATTTCCACAAAAGAGATTGAGTTTGTAATTAATGTTGTTCCGGATGCCACTCCGGCATCCATTACACCGTATAGAATGGCTCCAATGGAGTTAAAAGAATTGAAGCTTTAGTTGTTAGAGAAGGGATTTATTCGTCCGAGTGTATCACCATGAGGAGCTCCAGCGCTCTTTGTTAAAAAGAAAGATGGTCCGCTTCGGTTGTGTGTTGATTATAGGCAATTGAACAAAATGACAGTGAAGAACAAATATCCGTTACCCAAGATTGATGACTTGTCCGACCAATTGAAAGGTGCAAGTGTTTTTTTCGAAGATTGACTTGCGATCTGGGTATCATCAATTAAGGATTAAGGATGTGATGCATAAGACCAGATAACGTGGTATGGACATTATGAGTCTGTTATGTCGCTTTAGCCGACTAATGCCCACATTATAGACTTAATGAATCGTGGTTTTCGACCGCATGTAGATCAGTTTGTCGGGTGTTTATAGATGACAACATTGCGGTATTCAAAGGATCGGGGAAGATCATGATACACACCTTGAAAGAAGGCGAACCTTGAGAAATGAATAGTTATATGCCAAACAGAGCAAATGCGAATTTTGGTTGAGATAAGTGTCCTTTCTTGGACACATTATATCATAAGAAGGAATTCGAGAGGATCCAAGGAAGATAGAGGTGATTATTGAATGGAAACCACCAAGAAATGTCACGGAAGTGCTTAGTTTCCTAGGATTGGAAGGTTACTACAGAAGGATCATTAAGGGGTTTTCAATGACTACGGCCTCGATGACAAGATTGCTCTAGAATAATGTGAGATTTAAGTGGAGTGAAAAGTGTCAAGCTAGTTTTGAAAAGTTGAAAGTATTCTTAACCGAGGCACTGCTCTACTGGCCTGACCTACGGTAAAGAATACATGATTTTTAATGATACTTCATTAAATGGACTTGGATGTGTCCTTATGCAAGAGGGTAAAGTGATAACTTATGCTTCAAGACAGTTGAAGCTATATGAAAAGAACAACCCTACGCATGATTTGGAATTGACCGCCATTGTTTTCGCATTGAAAATATGGAGACACTCTCTTTATAGAAAAAAGTGTTTCATCTACATCGATCACAAAAACAAAAGTCTTAAGTATTTGCCTTCGCAAAAAGAGCTTAACTTGAGACAAAGTAAATGGATGAAATTGATCGAGGAATATGATTGTGTGATCGATTATCATCCTGGGAAGGCCAATGTAGTATGCATGCCCGGTAGAAAGTTTCGGCATAAACGCTGAAAGGCCAATGCTCATTTGTCATTATCAGACGACGGAGCAATAGTGACAGAATTGATAGCAAAACCGAATTTGTTGAATCGAGTGCTGGGAAATAAAAGAATGACGAGAAACTGGCGCAATTGTAAATCAGAATAGAGTGGGGAAAGAAACTGAGTTTATAGCAAAAAAGGATGGATTCTTGTACTATAGAGATCGGGTTTGTGTACCCAATGATGATGAATTGAAGAAATCCATACTTAAAGAGGCACACAGTTGATATTTTGTTGTGCATCCCGGTAGCATAAAAATGTATCAAGATTTAAAGACTTTATACTGGTGGTCCGAAATGAAAAGAGATGTATCGGAATTTGTGACCAAGTGTATGGTGTGTCAAAAAGTGAAGGCGTAACACTGGGTTCCTTCAGATTATCGCAGCCTTCTGGTCGTAATACCCGAGTGGAAATGAGACCGAATCATAGGAAGAAAACATGATTCAATTTGGGTCGTGGTAGACCGATTGACTAAGTCAACTCACTTCCTACCGGTGAGAACTCGACTATTTACTTGACAAGCTAGCAGAACTTTACATAAAGGAAATAGCTCGACATGGGATTCCAACATCGACTACTGCATAGAGACCAGTTTTACCTTAAGATTTTGGGGAAAGTTGCAAAAGGGTTTGGGCACTCGACTAAATTTCAGCATAGCGTTCCACCCGCAGACAGATGGACAATCGGAAAGAGTGATCCAAGTGTTGGAAGATATACTGAGAAGTCATGGTGGATCGACTTAGGAGTGGTAGTCGATAGACACATTCCTCTAGTTGAATTTAGTACAAATAATAGCTTCCAGCTGAGTATCGAATGGCCTTATGAGGTCTCCATGGAAGAAAATGCAACATCTTGTCGGACCGAGTTGCGAGAAGAAGATAATTAGCCCCGATTTGATTCAAGAAACCGAGAAAAAAGTGAAAATGATTAGAGAAATATTGAAAGTGGTCACGGATAGAAAAAAATCCTACGCTGACATGAGAAAAAAGGATATTCGATATGAGATCGGTGAAAAAGTGTTTTTGAAAGTATCGCCTTGGAAGAAGGTAATGAGGTTTGGGAAAAATGGGAAGTTGAGCCCTAGGTTCATTGGGTCATATGAGGTGATAGAGAAAGTAATCCAAAGGGCATACATATTAGCTTTACCTTTCAAAGTTGGAAGATTCATAATGTCCCATGTGTCAATGTTTATGGAGGTACTGTGTCAAACCTATCGCATGTAGTCTCTTCCTAGAGATCTACTGAGCTTACACTGGTTTGGACATATGAAGAGGAGCCATAGGAGATCTTGACTCGAGAAGTAAAGAGCTGCGGAAAGCGAATCCCATTGGTCAAAGTGTTGTGGAGAAACCACAAGACCGAGGAAGCCACGTGGGAAAGCGAAGAAGTTATGTGGCAACAATACCCTCAACTATTCGATGAAGGTAATTTCGAGGACGAAATTCTTTTAAGGAAGGGAGAAATGTAACGCCCTGAAAATATCCTAACGGTTATAACATGTTCAGGGTGTAAAATAAATTAAATTATATTTTTTCCGGCTTTTGAATGGATAAAAACGAAAAATGATAAAAACATGGAAATTTTACAGAAGCCGAATAAATTTGGTAAAAATGTCAAATGAAGTCATAAATGAGTAATGTAAGTGCCAAAGTAAAAATGAAATAAAATGAAATGAAAATGAAAGTGAAATGAATAGTTAAAATGAGAAAAATGGGAAAATATGAATTTATGTGTAAGCCAAACAAGGCGTTATGAAGACTTAAGGCTTAAGACCAAATTTGGTCTTGTAAATGCCATTTCTCACATTTGGAAAAAGGAAGAGGGAGAAAAGGTTAGGACATTCTGCTGAGAGAATAAGAGTAGGGATTTCAGATTTCTTCTCCATGTAATCAAGGGACAAGTTGATCAAGAAGAAGAGGAAGAAGAAAGGAGAATCAAGATTTAAGGTATCAAAACCAAACCCTAACCCCTTTCTATTTGTGTTTGGGCTTAATAAAACCCTAAATGTGGTATAAAGCGTTTTGAAAGGTCGTAGTTCATTTTGGGGTTGTATCGGGTAAGATTTCTCATGGTGTATCAGGGTTCGGGATTGGTTATACTTGAAATTAGAAAAACCCTAGCTTTGTGTAAAATGGATTTTTATTGGTTTATTTCAATTTTGAGGGTTGCTCTAAGCTGTTATATTGTGGTTTGGATTGTTGTTGATGAATTTTTGTATAAAGGAAATGATGAAGTTTCAAATGAGTTGTTGTCAAAAAAAATTCAAAACCACTATTTTTGTTTTGGCTATAAGTTAAGTTATAATCATCCAAATTGAGTGATTCTAATTGGTAAAGAACCATAAGAGCTAGAGTTAAAAATGTATAGAAGAGATGAGGAGAAAATTGTAGCTCTAAGGCTCCCGAATATGGGCTTAAAGGTGAGTTTCGTAGTCGATGGTATGTTCGCTTTAGGTGTAGTTTGCGGGTGTTTTCGTCGTATGTTGAGTTTCACTGCATCCAACTGAGGATTCAAAATTTTATTGTTCAAACTTAGGGAAATAATTACTTGAAGGAAGTATATGCAATTCCAGCCCTAAAGCTTCCAGAAATTTGTCAAAAGTAGAGCCATGTGTAAGAACAATCGATTCTCGGCTTTTGTAAATTAGAGTCGTCTTTATATAAATGCAATAACTTGAGTTGGGTGATCCAAATCGGTTTATCCCCAATTAAGTGGAAGAAACCTTATAACCATAGCTTCAATTAGTAGAAGGAACCATTACCAACAATGGATTTAAGACCCCTGAAATCGAGAATAATAGTAGGTAACCGAGTGAGCTAGGCATAACGTGCACCGCTTGGCTTTAAATGCCAATCTCTTTGTGCTCTCGTGATCCAAATAATATGATTCCAATTCCTACTGAAAATATACTTATAGGAATATCATTTTTTTTTTAGGGAAGCATGAGCAAAATATGTTTCATGTATCCCCTGAAAAATTTTCAAGTGAAGATGTATTGGGTAGACATCAACCCTAACCAAAAATCCTAGAATGCACAACTGATTTTCAAGTTGTTCTTTTGATTGTATTATTTATGATGGACAGGCTATAATCTATAAGGTTGAGCCAAGAACGGATTCAAGGATATGAATTTAAGAGCGACAACCTTTTTTGAGTTTGTTCTTCACACTTCTTTCCTTGTTTCGGTTTTGGTGTTTGCTTAATAACCAAATCTAAAAAAGGTTTTATATGAATATGGATGTGTGCTCCACAGCCATAATGAATTGTTTTCACTCTCTCTTATTTTTAAAATGTTTGAAGGATTATGAAATAAGTGATTTATTGTAAATAAATTGCGATAAATTACATATTGATTTGTTTTAAATTGATTTGATACAATTGATTTGTGAAATGAATTGCACATGAAAATGACATGAGTATTAAAACCAAGTATTTGGATATAAATGTATATACACATAAATTGCTATGAATAATTTGGTTTCAATAGAATGTGTTAATCGTTAAATTCAAGTTAAGGATAGATTGGTATACCAATAAGAGTCAAATGAGCAGTACTGCAACGTAATGATGTATCACTTTGATCTGTAGCCTAGTGGGACAATATCGATAGTGTTCACGAAATGATTTTTAAAAACCAATCAGTAGCCCAACGGGACCATACTATGTTATAAAATTTTTTTATACCATTGGTGCATCAATGACCATACGATTATTCATATCGCTGTGCACTTCAAAGAAAGCTAAATTCGCTTAAGGGCAAAAATGAAAAGAAAATTGTGAAATGCAGATTTGTGTTCAATGATTTATCGTGATTTGAAACGCATGATCAAAATGACCAATGAATTGTAATTTGAATGTATACCGAATGAAAAATATATATGTATTGTACCGCATCGTCATTGAAAATTATACAAAGACATCGATTTAGAAAATGCATGATTTATTTAAATCAAATGGTTATAGAATCGTATAACCACTAGCATTTAAAATGCTTAGCGCATCGTTTTATTATCACGTAGGTACCGAGTGAACGGGTACAAAGGAAAGACCTAGTGATTCAGTCAACGGCCAAGGCCCCACTCTTCGAGTTGGAAGTAAAGCTCCGACCCTGCATTCATAAAATATATTTGACACTTTTTGTACAAACTCTGATTTTTTTTTGTAAATATTTTGGTATTGAAAACGGCTTATAATGCCATAATGTATAAAGGTGGTAAATGAACCAAATGGGCATGTAATGTCATGTTTAATGGAAAATGTGTATTGAAAATGAAATGATGGTCCCCCTTTAAGGTTAATTAGTATATACAAATATATTTTCATAAATATAAATATCTTTTACAAAATGAGTATTGGAAATGTGTTTTATTGACAAAAGAAAAATGAATTGGATTCGAAAAGAGGACAGTGTCTCGGATCCGGTTCGGCCTTCTGTCCGACTTCCAAGACGAGAGCACTGCCATCACAAATTCAATATCTACATAAAAGCTACTCTAATAGGAATTCATAAAACAAATATATTTATAACACTAAAATTCAAACAATAATATATTTAATAAATATATATATCATTTCTAAATGCAATAATATTTTTACATATTTATTATATTATATAAAAATTAAATAAATTAAGTACATGATATATCATATAAGTATAAATAAAAATAAAGTTAATACAAATTCCTATAACACATGTTTCATTATATAGCAACTCCATATAAAGTATTAATCCAATAAAAATTATAAATGGGTCAATTTAATCATAAATATATATTCCAACTTCCACAAACAAAGTTTCATAATCATAGTATCAACTTAATAAAATATAAAAATGAAATCATCAACAAAATATATTTCATTCCACTTTATATAAATTCTCATATTTATTAATTTTATATGAACAAAAATATAAAGTACTAATATAAAATTTAATAAAACAATTTAAAATATTCCATCAATCATCATCATAGCATATTTACATAAATATTAATATATTATATGAGCTACCACACACAACAACACAACATAGATTCATAAACACATTATATAAAATATTATCTCGATGATGCCTTTTTCAATCTAACTACCAGCCAAATAGCTGGTCAATCTGATTGTTCGTGGGCCGACGCAGTGCGGCCCTGACTGGCTCCTGCCGAGGCAGGATCACAGACTGCTTGATCCGTTGGTGCTCCTCCGACGTAGCACCTCTCGCAAGAACAAAGAAGAGGCAATGGGCGAGGGCCGTGCCCGCGCCAAGCCCGATGCCTAAGCGCTTCTTTCGAGAGAAAAGAGAGACCGCTTAGAGGGCGTAATGTGTCGTATGCATGAAAGCATGCGTCAAGAGTGCGACTTTCACCGACGGGGTGGCCCGGGTATTTTATAAGGATGACTACGACAACTTTCATAATCACGCGACATCGAATAGTATGTTTCCTAATCGATGATGACATCGAATAAGAGTTTCCTACGAGGATGATATAATATTTCTCTCATCAAGTAGAGATTTTATTTCCTTATTGTAAACCACCAATAAGGGATAATTCGAGGGGTGGTAATATCTTACTTTCCTTATTGATAAGATTTGTTTGATTACTGTGGATAAGTAGTTATGTGTGCTGAATCTATCCCTACTTTCCTCTATCGATAAGATTTATTGATTGATGCGATAAAGCAGCTATCGAATTATCCTACTTTCCTTTATCAAGTAGATTAGTCCGATTTGGCAGATAAGCAAAGTATTGAGAATTATCATACTTTCCTTTATCGACGAGATTTAATCCGATTTATGCGATGCCGCCTTTCCCAATTATCCATCATCTGCCAAGTGAGTGGACTGGCTGCTGGGGTCGACGCTAGGGCTGCGTTTTATAAGGCTCGCTCCTCGGGGGGCCTGGCGCTCACGCCTATTTTTCAAAAACCCCATCAACCTCACTCAGGCACCCGTGTGCAAGGCGCTATATCAAGCTGACTGGGTGTGATTTCCACATGTCACCCTGGTCAGATTAGTTAGCTTTGTTGCCGTCTTATGTCCGGTGATAATGATGACTTTTCTACTGCGCCTTTCTTCCGCAAATATCCTCGACCGCCTCATCTTATGCTCCCTTTGATCCTGCTTTTCTTTGCTTTTTAGTGAGTCTCTAATTCTCTTTCCCTTAGTATTCCATCCGAACTTTCCGCGCAGTAGTCCTTTTCGGCCCTGCCAGAGATACTTTTTTTTTTTTTTTTTTTTTTTTCGGGTTCGGGACCGTGATATATGTAGCCTTTTCCTTAATGTATATTCATTATCGCTTATCTCACCACTTTCGCCTACTGCGTTTCGCGATGTTCCGCATGAACCGAATGCCCGACCGAGCGCCCGAGCCGGAAAGCGCTGAGCCTTCAAATCGAGCCGTTGAGGCTCCATGGGCCGACCGCCTGTCAATTTGATTCATACCGCGCGGCCCGAGCCGAGTAGCCGGTTCCTTCAAACTCGGGCTACCGGGCCCTAGGTCGACGCCCAGCCGAATCGAATTTATGCCGCACGGCCCGAGCTTGCGAAGCCGGAGCTGAAGCCGCTTTCTGGCCAGATGGGCTCGAGAGATGAATCACCCTAGGCCGCACGCCTATTCGGGCGTAGCCGCTGGCCCCGAGCTACTTGGCCCGGCTCCATGGCCTGCTTCGACTGAAAGGCTATCGGGCCTCGAAGCACGGCTCCGTGGTCGCACGACCGCTTGGACCGAGTCAAGCAGTTCTAAGCTACGCTCGCGGGTTCCGACTACCGCTTTGGGATCGAGTCGGGCTCCGCCACCGAGGCCGGCGGGTCAACGCTCCGAGCCGACGACTCCAGTAACACGCCCCGAAGTTAGGTGGTCGAGCTCTTTAACCGAAATAAGGCTCGTGAGCTGAATGACCCGAGCCGAATCGCCCAGCCGCATGGCTCGTAGAGTAGTCAAGCTCGCAATGTGAGCTATCGGGTTGGCTTACCGGGATTACTCGAAATAATCGAATTTCTAGGCCGCATGGTCGCGGTAGAGTGGCCGAGCTCACAAAGTGAGTTACTGGCTCCGCCGCGGTTGCCTGAGCCGGATTCGCTTCCCAGTCGCGAGATGCGCCCGGTAGACCGGGTTGAGCTCATTGTAGACTGGTTGGCTCACGGCCGAAGCCGCTCAACCGATGGATTTAGGCCGCGCGGGCTCGCGCTGAAGTTGTCGAGCTTGTCAACGTGGAGTTACGTGGTTCCATCGGCCGGAAGCCGTCAACCGATTTGACTCCTGCGTCGCGATGTACCGTGGAAGACCGCCGGGCGGAACCCGCCTATGTAATACCGATGTGCTCATCCATGTGAACTCGCACGCGAATCGACGGGCAGAGCCGCCACGCAATGGGGCTGGGTAGAACTGGCTCCATGTGAACTCGCTAACCGCTAATCGCGTGGCTCGTCGGCGTGAACCGGGCCGAAGAGCTCGCGAATAAATGCAGAGCTCGCTCATGTGAACCGCGAAGAGCTCGTAGAATGTGAATATTATTGCAGAGCCTGGCCCATGAATCGGGAAGAGCTCGCCACGCGTAATACTGAGTAGAGTTTCGCCCATGTGGAATCGCCGAAGAGCTCAGAATGTGAACAAGCAGGGTAGAGCTCGCTCATGTGAACTGGCCGGGAAGAGCTCGCCCACGCGGTCAAGCCAGAGCTCGCCTATGTGAACCTGAAGAGCCGTTTGGCGGGAACTGAAGCGCTCGTCAATGCGACACTAAGTAGCCTATCCGCGAATCGCCAAGAGCTCGGGAATGTGAACAGCTGGGTAGAGTTTCGCCCATGTGAATCGGGAAGAGCTCGTTTATGTGGAACCGGGCCGGGAAGAGCTCGCCTATGTGAACCGGGAAGAGCTCATCTATGAACTCGGCCGAAGCTTCGCTCTATGCGAACCGCCAGGAAGAGCTCACGGCGGAACTCCGAAAGAGCTCGCCAATGCAAACAAGCCGGGCAGAGCTCGCCCATGTGAACAAATGCAGCTCACGCGGTCAGCTAGGCAGCTCGCCCTCGTGAATCAGGCCTGGCTGGTCGAGTCGCTCAACCGGAAGCCGTTCCTTTAGGCCGCTGCGGGACTGCGCGTGAGTAGACTAACTCACAAAGTGAGTCACGAAGAGCTCAGTTTGGCGTGAACTGCAGAGCTCGCCCATGTGAACCGGCTGGAAGAGCTCGTCAATGCAAAATACCGGAAGCAGCTCGCCACGCGAATACCGCAGCTCGCCAATGTGAACTTGTCAATCGCGAAATGGGCCAGCGTGCAGCCCGCCCATGTGAATTGCCGGGAAGAGTTCGCCGGTCACGAATCGCGAGCGGCTCGCCCATGTGAACTCGCCATTCGTTTTAACCGGGCCGGGCGCGTTTCGCTGGCCGCTAATCGGGCAATGCTCGTTTATGTGGACTTTTAGGAAGAGTTACACGCGGTCGGTACTGGGCGTAGCTCGCCCATGTGAATCGCTGAAAGAGCTCGCCAACACAACTGCCGGGTAGGCTCGCCCATGTGAATCGCTGGGAAGCAGCCTCACAACGCCACCAACTGCGTAGCTCGCCCATGTGAATCGCCGAGAAGAGCTCTCGCCTCTACGCGAACCGCCGCGCAGCTCGCCGAGTGAGTTATCGCCCGCTGGGCTAGTTGTCCGAATCGAGATGGCTCCTTAGATGCGGACTGGCCCGCATTAGACTAATCGCCAGGCGAGCCGTCGCTCCCGGCGCTAAGGCCTTTGGTGGCGTTCCGCACTGAGCGGCGATATGTAACCCGAAATGATCCGACTTCGAGGCAACAGGGCCTATGCAGTAGAGATGAGCTCATCAAAGTGAGTTGCTTGGTCAGGGCGCAGCGTTCTCAGCGGCGTTCGGGGCCGAGTGGCACGTACCGAAATGATCCGGACGGAGGCGCCGCGGGTTCGCGCAGAGTAGATGAGTCACGGCGTGAGTCGCTGGTCCCTACAATGCGGGTCTGCGGCTGCTCCAAAGAAAGTGATACATGTAACCCGAGTCGATCCGACTCGCAGCGCCGCGGCCGGCGCCGGTAGATCACCTCGCCAACGTGAGCCGCTGGCTCCCCGCGCCATGGCCTCGTGGCGTTCCGTACCGAAAGTGGCGATGTAGCCCGAGCTGATCCGACCGGCAGTACCAGGTCCGTACGGCGGATCACCCATCAATGTGAGTCGCCGCCTCGGCGCTACGGCCTGTGGTGTTACGCTGAAGCCGCGAAGTGTAGCCCGAGCTGATCCGACCAAGCAGCGTAGCCGCGGGCCCGCCGGCGGGATCACCCCGCCACGCGAGCCGCTTCGCCCCGGCGCCATGGCCCGCGGTGCTCCACCGAGTATGGCGCAGTCGAGCGGCGATGTAGCCTGAGTCGATCTCGACTGGCAGGGCGCTGCGGGACCAGGCCGGCGGATCACCCGCCAACGTGAGTCGCTTGCCTCGGCACGCATGGCCTGGGCGCTTTCCCGTACCCGGTGCGGCGATGTAGCCCGAGTTGATCTCGACTCGCAAAGTGGGCCGCGCCCTCGTGGCCGAGCGATCACCACAATGGCGGCGTCTGACCAGTGGCGTTCAAACGAGCCAGAACGTACCAGCCGGTCCGACTTAAGGCGCCGCGGGCCGCAGCAGATGAGCCACAATGGTATGCATAAACGAGTGGCGCTCCGTACCGAAAGTGGCAATGTGTACCGAAATGGGTTCGACCGGGAGGTAAATGGCGGGTCTGGTGGCAGAGTAGTGATGAGCTCATTAATGGTGGGCGTTCACCGAGCTGCTCCAAATTTAATAATATGAAGCCGAGTGTGGCGCTCAAATGAGTGGCGACATGTAACCGAGTGGCAATGTAGCCCGAGTCGGTCCTACCCTCGTAGCGTGACTTGGGCAGAGTAGACGAACTCGTCAAAGTGAGCCATCAAGGTGCGACCATTCACTTCCGATTTTCTCAAAAGTGGGCAGTGTTCTAATGCCGATTTATGGAGAATTTGAAGCGCTTATGCGCCGAATTTCCGAAAGTGCTTCGCCTTTCTATGCATGGCGGTTCTGCTGCTCTATAACCCATATTTTCAAGATTCGTCGTTTCGCCTTCCCGGAGCCGAGATCGCGGTTGTCCTTCATGAGGGGAATGTCATGGCCTTCGAAGTCCGCCGAGCCTCCCGTGGTCGCCGTGATCCGTCTCTCGTGAGTTGTTCTAACTCTTCCGCTAGGACGTTGATCGGGTGAGGCTGAGGCCTCCACCTCGCTCGCGGTCGTCTCAAAGATTGTTTCTAATCGCCACGAGGTTTGGCCATTCGCAAGGTTCGTTGATCCCGATCCTAGGGAGGATTACGCGGTTCTCGCCGTTTCCACGCCAATACCATCAAGAATCGGTAAAATCGCTATATTTATAGCGAACCGTTTCCTACGCACGCGCCAACCGATGATGCCTTTTTCAACCTGAATCGGGTCAGCCGGGCGCCACACGCACCGATTGCTCGCCGTCGATGCAGCGCTCGATTGTCTCGGCTCGGTGCGTGATCGCTGCATCATGGATCTCGCAGTTCGGCAGCACTCCGCAGCAAATGTTACTGTGGTCGGCGGCCGCGTCGTCGCCCGATGCTCGTGTTTCGCCGCGGTAAAAGAGAGATCGCTTAGAGGGTGAATGTTGCATATGAAGACATGGGCTCAAGAAATCAAGGCATTCTCACCGACAAAGGCTCTCAGATTTATGCTTGACGATCACGCATAACTTTCATAATTTAGACATGATAATCGAATAAGATGTTTCCTAATTTGATTTACGACACCTGGGGACATGATGTTTATAATATGATTTATATAATATTTCTCCTTCACGGCAGAGATTTTATTTCCTTATCGTAAACCAATTCAATAGCGGATAATCGAGGTGGTAATATCATTTTCCTTATTGATAAGTATTTGTTTGATTTACGTGGATAAGTAGTTATTGTTAATTCATCCTACTCTTCCTTATCGACAAGATTTTATTGATTTACGCGATGTTGCGCTTACGAGAATTATCATACTTTCTTTATTTGACCAGATGCATCGATTACAGGATGCGGCTCTTCCCACTATCCATAATACCGCTCGGGCGAAAGCGGATTCCGCCTCGGGAAATGACGCTGCGCCAAAGGCTTTATGCGCCGCTCCTTTCGCTCTAAAGGAATGCCCGCGCCTATTTTTCAAACCCATCAGATATATATTATATTTTATCTTAATTTTAATCAAAAGAGATATTAGCATAGTGATTGAGCCTAACTGAAGCAAATTCAAATTGCACATGTGGTCTATGTTCAACAATCGCTGAATATGTCTTTCAAAAAAAAAACAATTGCTGAATATGAATATTATTTATTTTTATTTTTTTTTCAGTGGGGACAAGCTGTCGTTTAAAAAAGAAAAATAAAAAAGTGGGCAATTGCACCGACTGAGCCCACGTCTGATCCGCTACTGAATTGGTGCACTTTTCCGCCCTACTCACTAGAAGGAGTTATGCAAATGGAATCATAACAAACAGACCATTTTCGTTTCTTTATGTTTTATCACGTCTGCACAGCCAATGGTTTCACATCACCCGTTTTTATAAAAATAAAAGGGAGAATTATGGTACGTAAATTTACAAATTTCCATGGGTGCCCTTTTCGCATTTTAGCTCCTTTAGTCGGTCCACCAAGTCGTCTACATCTGTATCAGAGCTCCCACCGTTGACTGCACTCCAGGCTGCCTCGCGCAGCTCCATGGCTCGAACCCTCTCCGGCCTTCTTCCGTCTACTGCCTCCGATAATATCCGAGCCAACTCAGTTGAATCGGGAACTCTACGAGTCTCCTCAGCAACTCGGATCCCTACTCCTAGATCCCCAACCAATAAGTTAGCATTGGTATATTGGTCAAAGCCCATTGGCCACGTCAGCATCACCACGCCGGCGGCTAGCCCCTCCAGGGTGGAATTCCAGCCACAGGATCAACGCAACTGAGGCCTGCGCCTCAGTATCGCCACCTGTGGGGCTCCAACCCTGATCACAAACCTCTGTTGCCCACACGATCTTCGAACCCTCCGGGATCACGCCCATCTGGCTTGCCACGTCACCTTCCCCTGTTCACCACACCAGATAAATTGACTGGTTGGTTTCAACGCAGAAGCCAGAACACCCATTTGCTGATCTGGCAGACTAGTACGGCTCCCAAAGCATATATAAACCACAGAATCGTTATCCCACTGATCAAGCCACGTCAGCACTTTATGACATGGCACAGCGCTGGACCCACCCCTGCTTGCGTCATCATCATCGTCGGCCGCCGGTAGTAATGGACCCACCGCCCAGACCCGGTTGTGACCCGTGAGTTTCTTCATGTACTCGATGTAAACTCGTTCCAACTCAGTGAACGTATTAACGATGAGACCCCAGCTCGCTATGCTATCCAACATGCTATTCCTGTAATATTCCTTATTCGGGTCTCCATCTTCGATATTGCGATGCAGAGGAGTGATTTGCCACCATGGGTAACTTGGGGAATTGGGAATACTAGGAAAAGAAACCATGAAATCTCACCCTGGTCTGCCATTCTTCGGTCGGTCGCGCCAAGTGGCATGAATAACTGAGAGAGCCAAGGCGCCGGACGGGGAGAAGACAATATGCGACACGCCTAGCTGGGAAGCGAGTTTGTGAGTCCAACCCAAGAAAAAATCACATACGACGGCCACAGGGGGGTTAGGGTGGGACTGGAACCACTGGATGATGTTAT
Source organism: Tetrastigma voinierianum (assembly GCA_016808115.1). Taxonomy (NCBI): domain Eukaryota; kingdom Viridiplantae; phylum Streptophyta; class Magnoliopsida; order Vitales; family Vitaceae; genus Tetrastigma; species Tetrastigma voinierianum. The sequence continues at coordinate 231,194 of JAEQBH010000116.1, forward strand.
AAGAGAATCCACTGGTAGCCCGCAACCTAGTCAGAAAATCGGCTGTAGACGGAAGATCTGATTCCGGCGAGGGAACAACCAGACTTTCAAAAAGAAGAAGTGCACTAGAAAGGAGAGGACTGATTATGAGATTAGAGGGTGTAACCCAAATGTGACGTTTTGAGCTGTATGAGTAATCTTGTGGCGAGGTCGAGGATGGGAATGATATGGCCTGAAGCAGAAAAAGGACAGAGGAGGACATGAGCAGCGGCGGCGGCGGTCGACATGGTTGTAGGTTGAGGACTATGCAGTGTAATAGTGTGTAGAAACTAGAAAGGAGAAAGAAGAAAAATGGATGATGGGAAAAGCAACTACTTGGGCTGTGGAGGACCGTGTATCTATCAACTTGCCTCGGCTGTGGAGGACATTGTATCCATCAACTTGCCTTTATTGGACTAACAGCATCTTCAACAATAAAAGCAAAAAAATAAATATTCAAACAAAAAAAATCCATCTCCAGTAATAAAATAATCCTTAAAGTAAAAAGATGGTTACGATCAGCTATCATTAATACTCGTAAGAAATATTATCAAAACTATTCACAAACAATATCGCAGATAATGTAACAAATTTCTATTTTTATTTGAATGACATACGCAACGGCCAGATACGGCAGAATTATTACGAAGTTGTTGAAATCGAATACATTTGCGATAACTAAAGCTTTTACATTGCTTACTGTCACCAGACTCTCTAGATTTAATTAAATCTCAAAAAAAATTATTTCTGTAGTTGAAAATATAATTTTTGACGCTGATCTTTTATTAATTGCGAGATGCTCTAATATAATAAATATTTTCTCTACACAATTTGACCATCTCGCCGTTTATCACGTCATCCATTACGTTCGGTTGTTTGGAACGCTCCACTTCTCACCCAGGCTTGGCTTGCACCTGTACTAGTTCAGACAGTGTGGGTAGGACTATTAACTAAGAAGTGCCACCGGCAATTCTGCCTCCTTTAACTGTGGGTTTTTTTTTTTTTTTGGAAAAAGAAATGTGTTGGAAAGGGATCATGGGAATGATGTTGGGAGAATCTGAACAAGTGTTTTGTTGGGAAAGAATATAAATACAATTGTTTAAAAATGGTTTTTCTTGTGTGTCAAAAATATTTAATAAATAACTGAACTGTAATAATAAAGCCAACAAAATAAATATCAATAAATCAACCACAATAAAGCAATAATTTTACATGAAAAACCCTTAAATAAAAAGAAAAACCACTTTGACTCGTAGTTAATAATTTAAACTCGTTACTATTTCAATAACGACAATAATGAAGCATAATCAAGCTTCTTCTTTAACAAAGAATTTAAATACCACAACAAACATACATCAAAAATATCATTCTTGGAACACCAAAATAATAAACATTATCCCAAAACAAGAGAAAATAGTAAAAATCTCACCAAATTGTGGAATTGCCAAATAGGTATTGTGGAGAGCTAATCAAAGATCAAAACCACTAGGATTGAAGATCACATCAAAGAGCTACTACGCGCCACCTGGTACTAAACCCATCACTGGGCCTTCCATCACAGAAATGCATCAAACCCTAACCCCTTTCTTTCTCCTTCTCAAAGCCCTCTTCTCCTGTTTTTTACTCACTTTTTTTGGCTACTACCCAAACCACCACCAGCTCTCCTTTTGTGATTTGCTTTTAATTTCTTTTCTTTTTTTATTCAAACAATGGGCTTTACCCATTAATCCAGCCCACACAAAGGGGCGGACCCAACAAATCTCCCCCTCCGCCTCACGTTTGGCCACAAGCCTCAAGAGATCCCACATGCTTCTACTTTCCCAGCAAAACACTTAGTCAACATGTCTCGATCCATTCTCACCGGTATATTTCAACACAATGTTTTGACTCAAGCACATCACTTAACTGTCGATATCTAACATCAATATGCTTCATCTAAATGGAATCGCGAATTCTTGGAGAGGAATGACACTCAAGCTATCACTATAAACAACATACTTCTCTTGTTTCAACCCCAATTCTTCTAAGAATTTTCTCATCCACAAAGCTTCTTTACAACCCTCAGTAATAAGCAATGTACTCAGCTTCTGTGGTGGATAATGCAACACATTTATGTAGCTTGGATTGCCAAGAGATAGCTCCCCACAAAGTCATGAACCCTAAACTGACTTCCTGAATCACATCACCGCCATGTCTGAATCTCGTATCCATCTAGCATAAAGCTCACCATTGGCCAAACATGCCACACTCCTGAAGTGTAACACCCCAAAATATACCGCTTTATAAAATATTTAGAATATAAAAATAAGTTAAATTTGTATTTTTTCCGGGAATTTTTATCGCTAAGAACGAAAAACGATAAAACCAAAGTAATGCAAGAGCCGCTTAAAATAAGAACGTCACATTAAGAACTCAGGTCATAAGACAACAAAGCTTTACATACCAAAAATGTAATATCGGTGTTTCTGAATTCAAAAAGAAAGAAAAATTAAGGACTAAAATGCAAGTAAAAAAAGCCAAATGGCTTCGCCAAACAAATATGTGAAGGAAAAGAGATAAGACCAAATTTCGGTCTTGAACGAGATATTTTCTCATTTGTGAAATAGATGAGCTAGGGATAGAGAAATTCCAGTGGAGGAGGAAAGGAGGTTATTTGACTTTTGTTCAATCTATGGTTTTGGTTCCTCTTGGTTCAAGCTAGAAGAAGGAAGAAGAGGGAAAGTTTGTTTCAAAAGAAGAAAACAAGGTTTGGAAACTCAAACTCCTTCCTTGTTTATGTTGGAGTTAGGAAAACTATAACTCTTCCAAATGTGTTATATGGTTGTTTAAGTTGGTTGTGATCCTCAATTGAGGAATGTTTGTATAAAAGAAATGTTAGGGTTTTATGGGAGATACTGTCAAAATTTTTCCAAAACCCACGTTTTTGTCATGGCCATCACTCATCCAAATTAAGTTATTCAAATTTCTGCATAAACTAGACTTCTAAGAGATCATATATCCTTGAAATAAGTGAATTCAAATTTGGACCCCATTGGACCCGTAAAATTGGCCAAAGTGAGGCTCGCCAACACTTTCACTGATACGCTTTATGTCGAAATCAGCTTTGGTATTTATGTCATAAGTTGAGTTTCACTCATCCAAATTAATTTATTCAAATTTCTAGGTAAACTAGACTTCTAGGAAAACAAATCTTCTTGAAAAAAGTGTATTCAATTGGGACCTATTGCACCCAGAAAATTGTCAAAGCCAAGCGTACGCTGGCCAATTCTAAGCAAGCTTCGATACGCTGCTTAATGCTTCCGTGATTTAGCCATAAGTTACTCTTACTCATCCAACTGAGTGATTCACCGGGTAAATCAGACTTTGCAGAACAAATTTTCTGAATAAGTGTATTCAAATTTGAACCCTATCGAAATTGCTAAAGTGAAGTTGTTGTAGGAAATATTTCGGTGTAAGGTATTTGAAGTAAATAAATAAATAAAATAAGGGTTGATATATGAAATATGAACACATGAACAGTAATACAAACATGTAAGTGACTAGTATGATATCCCTAACACAGATAAAAACCTAATAAGCCTGATTTCCTGCATATATTCCAAAGTGGATGGAAAAGGAGGCATTGCCTATGAGGGATTACAAGTTATAAGTTGGCCCCGTTTAGGTCACAGAATACAGGTATAGGTCACTGTCTAGTACAGTGATGATACCTTCGAGTATATACGGCCCCGTTTGGGTCATACAAGATAGCATAGGTCACCTGCTTCGCACAAGGTGATGATACCTTCGCATATACGCTATTTCCGTATCCACGTCTTGGAATATACAGACATAAAAAAATGATACAAGATGATATAAGATAATATGAAACATGACATGAAAAGGCATAAAATATGCAAATGATATAAAAGATGCATATGAGATGTAAAAGAAGTATATGTTTATAAGCTATTGTATATGTATACTAAAATTAAGGATCACTGCAAGTGGTCATATATGTTATATGTTTCCTACTAAGCTATAAGCTTAGTATGGGTGTTTCATCCGTGTAAGTACAGAATAGGATATTCACGGCATTCCGCATCCGCTAGGGTCAATGTGAGCAATAGAAGCCTCAGAATCCCAAATTATACCATACGCGACAACATGTTTAGTGGTATAATAAAAGTAATGCGATATTTGTCCGTAATAAAATAAAGATAAAAACAAAAGTGGGGAATATGCATAAGTTAAATTAAAAATAATAAAGAAGATTTGAGGCTATTATAAAAATATCATAAATTGAATTGCAAATATTGTAAGAAGTTTCGGCACCAAAGTGAAATAAAAAGGCGATGTATCAATAGCGATACTAAAAGAAATATCTCTATTTTGGTCTTAGAGAAAGGGAGCAAACACGGAGTAAGAGAGAAGAGAGAAAGAAAGGATGAAGAAGAAGAAGAAGAAGATCACGTGTATGGATGTCTGGGTTGTATGGAATTTGAGTATAGTTTTGTATGGGAAACTAAGGAGAGTATGAAAGTCTGGGGGGTTTTGGTCTAGAAAGTTTAGATACATGGTTTAGAATCCTCTATCTCGTATGATTTGGTTTGGCAACTCCTAAACTCATTTCATGTGGTTGAGCTGGTATGAGTTCTAAGACTCCTATAGGTGTGTGTTTTGTGAAGGGTCTGGGGCTTGTAAAAGTCAACCTTAAATTCTATTTTTTTATCATATGCGAGTCTGACCTAGAATGGGTTTTTGGTCAGCAATAAAGGGAATTTGATGTTAAGTCCTTCCGGGTAATTGTACTACATCAATGAACTTGATGTTAGGCTTTGAATTTCACACCTGGCCCCAAAGACCAAGTTATGTCTTTACTCTAAATCGCTAACTGGGGCAGAGGTCAGCCCATAGAGAGCTGTCTGAGGTCGCCAGACTCATGAGAAATTAATTCATACGCAAGAGAGGTCGCCAGGACCTCATGCAAGAGAGGTCGCAGATCTCATGCAACGCAGGTCGGGCAGGGAGGTCGGCAGACTCATACGCCAGAGGTCAATAGAGGTCAACAGATCTCATGCAGCAGAGGTCGCCAGACTCGCAACAGGTCAACGCCAGCCCCGTAGAGCCTATCTCGTCCAAGCCAGTCAGCCTGTCGAGAGTTTGACAACGTATGACCCCAACTTTGAAGGTCATAACTTTCCGTCCGAACTCCGATTCGAAAGTGTTCTCGGACTCTATGGAGTCTATTTAGTCAAGAATACATTCATATGTTCGAGGAGGATATTGGGTGTCGCATCGAGGTGTTAGAACAAGCTCAACCAGGTCACCAGCTAGTCCAGCCCAGTCACCGTCTAGGTTACATATGACCTCCAACTTCGGAAGGTCATAACTCCTTCGTCCGAACTCCGTTTCGGGTGTTCTTGAACTCTATGGAAATCCCATTGAGTCCATCCATATTCCTGAGGAAGATATTAAATGTCAGACCGAGGTGATAGATCGAGCTCGTCTGTGCTCGGCCGCCTCGTCCAGCTCAGATTTGACCACGTATGACCCCAACCCTGAAGGTCATAACTCCTTCGTCCGAACTCCGATTCAGGTGTTTTTGGACTCTATGGAAAGCCCATTTAGTCAAGAATCCATCCATAGGTAGCTTCATAAAAATTAGAACTCATATTAGTTTCAGAAATCATGAAAAACAGTAGGCCCTGCTGGTAACCATAGTTAGTCATATTATGAATTTATAAATAGCTCATAAGCATACATGGTAAGCATAGTTATTTATGCTTATAATGAGATATGAAAAATGCAAAGATATGAATAAATGATTGTATATATATATATATATATATATATCCCATATGAATACCGAATGACAATAATTATTCGGGAATATGAGATATATACTGAACATAAAATACATATTGATTGGGCTCCCGCTAACCCGGGTAGGGATAGACGGGCATGCCTACAGGAAACCAAGTCCGCAAGATATAAGTTCTCAAATCGAGGCCCGCTCGGGGTCTATGACATAGATCCCGTTTGACTGATTTCCGCGGGGCCCCCGAAAGGGTTACCACAAATACCGCCCTCATGGATGATCACACTGCCTCGTACATGATGATACCTTCGGTATAATATATCACAAAGGCCTCGACCTCATGGACCACTATTTGCACAAAGGAGGAAGGCCTTCTGGGCCCCTCATGACCACTGCTTCAGATAGTGAGTATAGCGCCTGCCCTTATAGTTTCCTGTATCCACTTCTAAGGTTTATGCAGACATGACACATAAAAGAAAATGACAGGTATATGCAAATGAAATGTAGAGAATACATGACATGATATGAGAAGCATAGCACTGTTATGTGATGATAGTATACAGTTACATGAACAAGAAGTAAAGTACAAGATGACATGAAAAGTATATGGAAGATGATAAGAAATGAAACTGATTATGAAAAGTACATTTATATGAGAAATGATAAGAATTTGTAATGTTATATGTGTTATATGCATTTATATAGAAGTGTGGTGACCCTTAATAGAGATCATCCATGTATATTAATTCCCACTAAGCGTAAAGCTTAGCACGGGTGTTCAATCCTGCGGTAGGTGCACAAGAGGAAACCAGAGGACCGCATCCAATATCAGCAATCAAAGGCCACACATTAATAGTGTGCCCACCGGAAGACCTTAGGTCTATTTTGTATATGAAATTTGTAAAACCCACAAATATCAGATGTTGAACACTTCCACAGGTATGGAGCTTGTATATATTTTGTAATCCGTCAAGCACGTAATATAATACAAGTTAATTGTTTAACATTATATGAATGAACTATTTAAAGTTTATATGTGAAGCAAAAAAATGACTCCTCACTTGACATTCTATGCCGAGTCATGCCAATAGCTTATATCGTATTTAGGGTTTAGGCGTTTCTGGAAAAGCTTAGGTTTAGGCGGCTCTGGAATAGAGTATATATGATAGAAAAGCCTCGTGGTTTAGTAAAATGTTGGCCTGATGTGGATGTCCTTTGTTTTGTATAGATGGATTCGCCTCGAAGAAGTCACGAGAGTGTTAACCCAAGGGAACAAGGGTTATCGTCGAACTCGAAAGTAATGTACCTAATGAGCCCACGTGGCCTTGCATCGAGAATATCGCAAGACATGGCTCGGTTTTTGATAGATTGATTTCTCCCAAAGCTCCAATAGACACAAGAAGTTAAAGAATACTGAAAGGGAGGAATTCCATGGGTCGAGCATGGAAGAGTCGAGAAAGCCGACTCCGGGTTAGAAAAGTTAAAGGGTATTAGAAGAGGTTAGATGTCCGCTCCGGGACGTAAAGCATCATGTGCGCTCCACTATTACGAAATGAGGCATACGATTGGTGGAAACTAGCATTAAGAGTGTTCAAGGATCCCAAATCCTATGACTCGGGAGTTCTTTGTCCAAGAGTTCAAGGCAAAGTATGTTACCTAGGATGTATGTGGATTCAGGAAATAGCCCCGAATTTGAAGCAAAGGAGCTTATCGGTGGCTAACATGAAAAAGAATTTAGCCATCTTAGTAAATATGCACCGGAAATGTCCTCATCGAAAGCATTTTTAAGTAAAAGAATTTGATAATGACCGCATGATTCCATCAAGAGATATTTAGCACCCATGACTTCTCTCCAAGCAAAGAGATTTTTATCGCTGGTCCAAGCCGCAATGAAAGCAGAGACTAGAAATGAGCAAGAAAGAAAAATATTTCAAAAGAAGAAGTTTTCTAGAGGAGCTCGTCCTCCTGAAAAAGAGCTAGAGAATTCCAAATTTCAATCGTAATATAGTTCCGCTACGAGAGGTAGAAGGTAAAGGTCCAATGTAGCACGTAGTACAGGTAGAGGTGCTTCAGTTAGACATGGAGAAATTCCCGAATGCCCTCATTGCCATAAAAGGCATTTGGGAGTTTGCAGGATATTGACAGGAGGGTGTTTCCGGTGTGGAAGCCTTGAGCATTTGAAAGCATAGTGTCCCCGAGAGTTAAGGGATAATAGAAGCCAACAAGGAAGTGGCAGAGGAAGATCTGCGCACCACTTTCGACCTCGTAATTGTAGGGTCGAGGTAGCCCATCTCGTATAGAGGACCAGGAGGCATAATTTCGAGACAAGATCGCCCTATGCCTACAAAGATCAAAGACGAGCATATACAGAAGGCTTCGTGGAGGACTGGATGCTCCCGAGGTTATAGCCGGTATATTTTCTTTATATGATACCGAGATGGCGCACATAGATCCCGGATCTACTCATTCATATGTGTGCATGGAGCATGTATTTGACAAAAGTACCAACAATGGAGAAATTAGCATATCACATGCATGTAATTAGTCCGTCAGTACGCTGCTTGGGAAGGTGAATAAAGATATATAGAAATCGCCTTATCATATACAAACAAGAGAGTTTCTTGCTGATTTGATAACCTTACCATTCCGCGAATTTGACTTAATTCTAGGCATGGATTGGTTGTCTAAGCATCGAGAGTTATCGCGATTGTGGACAAGACAAAGAGGGGTGTTAAGATGCTTTGACCGCATCGAGGTAATAGCACAAGGCATCGATCAAGTGTAATGTCCAATGTGACTCCACCATGCAAGCTAGGAGATTTATGAGGAAAGGATTTGAGATATTCTTGGTTGTGATACTTGACTCTAAGAGAGGTCAAGTCGAATGTGAGAAAAATCTCGCCATCACGTCATTCCCTACCGACCCGATCGGGCGGATCCAAACCGGTTTTCGGGACGTGAGAACATATACTCTGTGACTCTTTACCCGGCTAATAGACATTGGTATATCTAAGTCTCATAATATATCAACATCATATGCAAAAGTCCAAAATAAAACTACCAACGTAGTGGTGTTTACAGTGTCACACATATACAGTACTGAGTCCCATTACATATTCAAAAACTATACATTTACAATTACTGATCAGAGTGCGGAACCTACAGTGATGAACCCCTACTCGTAAGCCGGGCCTCCGAAGAAACGCGAAGCCCGGACGCCTTCTCCTCGTATCTACACCATTAAACCCGCGCTGCTTTCTTTACGCTTAGTGGGAAACATATATAATATGCATGTATTACGCTATAATAAGCATATAACAATAACTAGATAATAAATTACATGCATTCATCTCATGGATTTATACAATTACTTATGCTTATTCTTATATAAAAGTAATCTGTGAGGTACTACACAAGTTCATTGTACCTAAGTACCCGTAGGTACCATCGATTTATAATCGGTATTACAGATTCTATATTTATTCAGTCTCCCGTAGGGAGTTAAGGTAGCCATCATATCCGTAAATACTGCAGGTATTACGCATCGAACGATACACCTTCATGTCCTCTTATTCATTATTCAGGTTATTATCATATAATTATGGGAATACCTAGACCAGTACTAATAAAATTGTAAGACACAGCACAATAAGTATCCAAAGATACTATACAGTACGGAAGTGCCGTAGCACAAAGCAGGATTTCCAATGTACAGAACAGGAGTGCCATAGCACTAATCAGGACAGGAGTGTCGTAGCACTTAACCGGACAGGAGTGTCGTAGCACTTAAACAGAGTACCGGCACTAATCGAACAAGAGTGCAAGAGTACTCAATCAGAGTAATCAAGTACTAATCAAGAGTGCCGGGCTACCCAAGGCCGTGCTTCGGTGGGCGCGTAGGGGGGATTAGACCAATTCGACAAAATTAAGGAAGTGCAGCTGCTGGATATATGTTGGACCGACTAAACTCAGACAAAATTAGTGAAGCGAAGCTATTTTTGTCTTGCTAACCCCCCAAATTAAACGGCCTCGCCTGACTAAACTCGGAGACAAAATATTTTATAGTTTTTATAAAAATAATTAATGTAACTAAAATAAACAAAATTTATTAACTAATATATTATCAACAACTAATAATAAATACATGAAATAAAAAAATAGCTTAATATATTATATATGATATAATATATTATAAAATATTAATTTAACAATATATAAATTAGAATATATATTATCCCAAAAAATATTTAGAATATATATTATTATTTTGGATACATGATTCATATTGCTTCATTCGGGTCCGTTTCTACCCCGAAACAATTTATTTCTTTTTCGCTTTACTTATTTTAAAATGAACTTAAATTTCAAAACCATTTCCTAACTTTCGGTATTTCGCAGAAAATTTCGCCCTGAAGCCACCGACAACTTATCACCCAGAAAATCTAAAATTTCCGCTTGTCTCATAATTCGACAAAACTTTTCTGGGTCACTAGATTTCGCGAGACGAATTTAACGGCGCAGTTCGTTTCATCATCCGAGATCTAGAGAATTTTCTAGGCTTCTCTGAACCCTTATGACAATTTATTATTTTTATTAACATTTTGCCATTTTTGAAAATTTCTAATTTTCTGCCTTATAGGAGAGTAACAATATTCGAACCCGTGAGATCGGATTTGAGAAAAATAAACCCAAACCTATTAAAAACCCGATTAAAATTAAATTAAACCCTGCACATTAAGAACGAGGCCTGACTTTAACCCAAAATAATCCGTCTCGTTGCCATTCCTACTCACTACCTAATGTTAAAAAACAAACAACTTAATATTTAATGCTATTAAGTACTATTCAGTATTAAACTCAAAAAAAGTTATATTCAGCATTAAGTAAAAAAAACAAACACCGCCTTAGTCCGGTATAAACAAACTCAGATAAAAGTCCATAATTTTGTCTAGGATCAGACTCAAACACAGACAAAGATAAATTTGTCCCGGGGCCCTAGTCTCCGACCGCATTAGTCCCAAATCCGAGTACAAAATTAATCCCCGCTTAATCCCCGCGCACCAAACATGGTCAATGTGGAGTGCCGTAGCACTGGTCAGGAGTACCCGGGCACTAATCGTAACAGAGTGCCGTGTCATTTTAATAACCGGTCTTAGGCATTTTTATAATTATATGAGTTCGCGAATTTCATTATTTTATAATAAGGCATTTCTAAATTTCATTACGTGTTCATGACAGATCGATGTATACTGGTAAAGTATGGCGCGTATGTAATCACACCTTATTCATGTATTTTATTCTTCTATGAATCTATTTTACTCAGAATTGAATTACTCTAATCTGATCATCCAAACTAGAATTATGGCATTTTCATGCTAACGAAAGTCATTTTACCGATTACCCGAGAGGGACAGTTTGAAATACCAATTTTCCTGAGGTCTTAACTTCATATTTGAAATATCTCTTTTGTACTCATGCAAATCTAAGGTTCTAAGGGTTCTATTCCAACTGAATCACCCACCCGAGCAATCGAACTCAAGTTATGTCCGAAACAACTCGGACTACTCTATAATCAACTGATGCAAGAAATGGGCTTGCACATAGCCCCACTTTGAGTGAATTTTTGGGCTATCTACAATCAGAATTTGGAGGTACCTATTATATTATGTTTGGTTCTCCTTGAAATCTATTTTAATTGGCCACTTGAATCACTCAAATCGGATAAGAAATGAGCAAGTTATGGCCAAAATACGAAAACTGGTCATCAGAAAACTGTAACAGGTGTACCGGTACACCCCTGCACGTGTACCGGTACACTCGCCAAAAATGACCGTAACTGAAAGTGTACCGGTACAAGCTCAAGGTGTACCGCACATTAATCCCAACTGAAAAATGCCTGTAATGGGTATATTCTCCCCTTTTTCATGCACTTCATCCATAGATCATTCTAATGCATCCTTCATCAAAACTAACATGGAATCCCTCCCAACAACTCCACAAATACTTTTAATTTGAAAGAATCCTAGATTCATACCAAAATTCACCCAATTCTACAAAAACCTGGAATTGTGAAGGATTCCATATCTTACCCTTATCAGCCTGTGGCTTTTCAACTAAACTTCCCTTAAATCTAGAGTTAAATTATTTGCTTAACAAAACCCTAGAAAAAGGAACCAAATTAATGGCCAAATGAAACCCTAGCAATCCATAATCCATACACAAATTCATACCAAAGTCAAGCATCCATACTTAAATTCAGTTTCCATACCTTTGCTTGCTCTTCCTCCTTCCTCTTCTTCTTCTTCTTCCTTCCTTTTTCCTCTCTTCCGTGATCTTTCTTGTTGAGACCAAAATTAATGCATTTTTGGTCTCCTACAACTATTTATAATAAAGCTTTAATTAATTAGCTTTGGCCTCCAACTTCCATTAATTACATTACAAATTCCTATTATTTATACTTCCTGCCTCTAATTATATATTAACTCCATGTCTTTTAATAATTTGACAATTCTTACTATTTTCGTCTTTAGTTGTATAAATTTTCTTGTTTCTAACTTTCCATATTTTCGAATTAAATTTACGAAAATTTTAATTTATATGTTCACAAAATAATTCTAAACATGTTAAAAACAACTGTATATTTCTTACACCCGTAGTAAGTGAATTTCCCGCATGTATTCCCGAAGAGCGCCACTCGAGAGAGGTGGACTTTAGCTACAGAAATTGTAACAGTGACAATTCCTATGTCTAGGCAATCAGACAGATGGCTCCAACTGAGTCGAAAGAGTTAAAGAGTCAATTGCAAGAACTTTGATAAAGGATTTATCCCACCAAAGGTGTCCCCTGGGTGCACCTCGTTTTATTTGTGAAAAGAAATATGGCACTCTACTGATGTGCATCGATTATCTGCATATCAATAAGGTGACAGTGAAAACAAGTACCCATTGCCGAATTGAAGATCTTTTGATCGCCTGAAAGGAGCAGGTTTTTTCAATATGTAATTCGCGATCGTGGTATTATCGCTTGAGAGTAAAGGAGGAAGAGTGTTTAAGATCAGATGAACCCGGAGTACGGCTATTATGAGTTTTTGGTCATGCCATTTGGGTTGACTAATGCAATCGCAAAGATTCATGGATTTGATGAATAGAGTTTTCCGACCCTATGTGGATCAATTTGTCAGGGTTTTTCTTGATGACATCCTCGTGTATTCTAAGTGATGCACAAGAACATGAACAAAGACCTCGAGAATAGTCTTAGAGACATTAAGAGAAAAAGAAGAGATGCCAAGCTCAGCAAGTGTGATTTTGGCTGGGCAGTTTCATCTCTAGGCCATAATGTGTCCTATCGAGGGTATAAGAGCTGATCCCGCTAAGATTGAAGCGCTTTAGACTGGAAATCACCTCAAAATGTAACCGAGGTGAGAAGTTTCTCGGGGTTTAGCAGGTTATAGAAGATTTGTGGAGGAGGCTTTTCGGTCATAGCTCCGTCACCAAGTTGCCCAGCACGAAAGGAATAAAGTTTGGAGTGACGCACAAATGCTCTAATAGTTTTGAACAAGAAAGGGATGTCGGTTGGCTACCGCGATCGACGCAAACCTACTTCGAAAAGAGTATACCTTGTAAAGTGATGCTTCATGCATTGGTTTAGGATGTGTGTTAATGCAAGATGGGAAAGTAGTGGCTTATACGTCCAGACAGTTGAAGCCACATGAACAAAATTATCCCACTCATGACCTAGAGTTAGCTACGGTAGTGTTTGCTTTAAAAATATGGCGACACTACTTATACGGGGAAAAGTGTAGAATTTACACCGATCATAAGAGTCTCAAGTACTTGCTAATGCAGAAAGAGTTAAATTTGAGACAAGCCAGGAGGTGGTTGAGTTATTAAAGGATTATGACTCGCATCATAGATTACCAATTCTGAAAAGGCCAATATAGTAAGTAGCCGATGCTTTAAGCCAAAAGACAATGGTAAAGTAATGTCACTATAAGATAATGATCGAGACTAGCGTAAGATGATGGAGCTATGTTACCAACTGTGTCAACCTATGTTAGCAAATGATTATAGATGCGCAGAAAAATGATGAAGAGCTACAGAAAAAGTTACAGATGGTTAGAGATGGTGACAAGACCAAGTTTTTAGAGAAAGAAGCTGGAAGTTTGTATTTCCATAATAGATTATGTGTGCCAGATGATAAAGAACTAAAGCAAAAGTTGCTATTTGAGGCTCATAATACGGTATTTACCATGCATCCTGGAGGGAATAAGATGTACCGGGACTTGAAATAGTTTTATTGGTGGAAAGGAATGAAAAGAGATGTGACTGAGTATGTGTCTAAGTGTTTGACGTGTCAGCAAGTCAAAGCTAAACACCAAGTGCCCACAGGTTTGTTAAATCCTCCAATTCCTCAATGGAAGTGGGATAACATTACCATGGATTTTGTTTCGGGTTTTCCCCTCACACAACAAAAACATGACTTTGTTTGGGTGATTGTTGATAGCTCACAAAGTCGGCCCATTTTATACTTGTCAGGATGGACTATTCTATGGATCGACTAGCCGAAGTTATATGTGGGTGAAATCAGAGATTTCATGGTGTGCCGTCAGATATTAGGCCCGATAGAGATCCGTGATTTTACATCAAGGCTCTGGAAGGAATTGGCGCCGGCCTTTAGGCACTAAGCTGAATTTTGGGGTACGGCATTCCATCCGCAAAACGCATGGACAATGAGAGATTGGACTGTGTGCTCAAGATATGCTTCGAGGTCAGGTCATAGAATTTTCTGAAGTCAGATAGGTATATTCCGCCACGAATTTGCCTATAACAAATAGTTTTCGCCAAGCATTGGTATGGCACCATATGAAGCTTTGTATGGCCTGAATGTAGAACTCCCGTGTGTTGGACGGAAATTGAATGAGCATAACCGATAGGTCCACATATTAAAAGATAATAAGAGAAAGTACAAGCAGGAGGTTAAAGGCGGCTAGTGATCGACAAAAGTCGTATGCCAACCTAAAGAGGAGAGATATTGAATATAACGTGGGAGACAAGGTCTTTTTAAAGGTATCACCATGGAGGAAAATTCTAAGGTTTGGTCAGAAAGGCAAATCAGTCCCGCAAGTTCAGGCCATATGAGATTTTGGAACGTGACGCCCCGTGGTTTATCGACGTACCGAAAGGCCAAATTACACGATGTGTTTCATGTGTCGATGCTTCGAGATACCGCCTGATGAGTCGTGACATACTACAAGTAAGTAAGAGATAAGGCACAAAGAGGATTTGTCATATGACGATGAGCCAAAGACCATTCTCGGATCGAGAGGTGAAACAATTACGGAACAAACAAGTACTGTTAGTGAAAGTGCTCGCACCATGGTAGAGAAGAAGCTGTTGGGAGCGAGCAAGCGTAGAGCACGGTATCCATGACTCTTGAATCATGTATGAATTTCGAGGACGAAATTCTTTTTAAGGGAGAGTTGTAACACCTCAAATTATATCCTAACAGTTTTATAACATGTTTAGGGTATAATAAAAAGCTCTTGATATGTTGTCCGAATAAAATAAAGATAAAAACAAAAGTAGGAATATAAGTTAAATTAAAAATAAGAAGATTTGAGGCTGTGTAAAAATATCATAAATTGAATTTGCAAATATTAGAAAGTTGGAGGACCAAAGTGAAATAAAAAGGGGATAAGATCAAATAAGGATAAGACCAAAAGAAATATTTCATTTTGATCTTGGAGAAAGGGAGAGCAAACACGGATAAGAGAGAAGAGAGAAGAAAGGAAGAAGAAGAAGAAGATCACAAGTATGGATACATGTCTTGGGTTGTATGGAATTTGAGTATAGTTTTGTATGGAAACTATGAGAGTATGGAAGTCTAGTTTTGGTCTAGAAAGTTTTAGATACATGGTTAGAACCCTCTATCTTGTGTATGATTTGGGTTTGGCAACTCTAAACTCATTTCATGTAGGAGTTGGAGTTGAGAGAGTTCTAGGAAACTCCTATGGGTGTGTTTTTTGGGAAGGGTCGATTTATAGAGTTAGACAGAGAAAAATTCCCTATTTTGATCATATGCAGTATCCGGACCTTAGAATGGGTTTTTGGGTCAGAAATAAAGGGAATTTGGCAGTAAGTCCTTCTGGTAGGTGTAGCCACATTGATAGACTTGATGTTAGGCTTTTGAATTTTCTCGGTCGAACCCCTGTAGACAGTTATAGTCTTTTTACTTTCACGAGCAGTTAAATGGTAGAGAGGTCAGCCCGTAGGGTTGTCGACGGAGGGTCGGCGAGACCTCATGCGGTAAGGTCAACGGAACCTCATGCGTGAGAGGTTAGCGGACCTCGTACCTTGAGGTCGGCCCGGACCTCGTCGGCGGAGGTCGGCGGACCTCATGCGTGGTCGACAAACCTCATCCTGAGAGGTCGTAGAGGTCGGCGCACCTCATGCGGCGGTCAGTGGACCTCATGCAACAGTCGGCGGGACACCGTGCATCGCTCATCTCGTCGATTCGGTCGACCCGTCGAGTTGACGCGTATGACCTTCAACTTTGGAAGGTCGCTTCTTCCAAATCGAACGATTCGGGTGTTCTTGGGCTCTATGGAAAGCCCGGTGAGTCAGAATACGTTCATATGCCCACGAGAGGATATTGGGTGTCAGACCGAGGTGTTAAGACTACAAACTCAACCGGTCAGCTCGAAGCTCGTCGATTGGTCGACTCTCTTGGTTGACTACATATGACCTCCAGCCGGAAGGAGTCATAACTCCTTAAAATCGAACTCCGTTTCGGGTGTTCTTGGACTCTATGGAAAGCCCATTGAGTCAAGAATCCATCCATATGCCTGAGGAAGATATTAGATGTCAGACCGAGGTGATAGATTGGGCTCGTCCAGGTCAAGTCAGCTCGTCCAGTTCAGGATTTGACTACGTATGACCTCCAACTTCGGAAGGTCATAACTCCTTCGTCCGAACTCCGATTCAGGTGTTCTTGGACTCTATGGAAAGCCCATTGAGTCAAGAATCCATCCATAGATATCTTGATAAAAATTGGAATTCATTTTAATTCCATAAATCATGAAAAACAGTAAGCCCTGCTGGTAACCATAGTTAGTCATATTATGAATTTATAAATAGCTCATAAGCATACATGGTGATATGGGCGAAAAATAGGCTCAATATCCAATTCCCTAGGCCCAGAGGAAATGGGACATATCAAACCGGGCCCCCTTATTTCAACTTTGACGGAGGGTGATTCCGCGAGCCCAAAGCGAATGAGACGGGTTGAAAAATCCATAGCAGATCCGATAAACTAGTACATCGTCTAAGCTGAGAGAATAGAAAAGATATATTTTATTTGTTCCCGGATCCACATAAGGAAAAGGGATAATGATAGATCATTGCCGAGTTGGACATCTTCCTATAAGGAAAGAAGACTATCGAGTTCTTATTTTTTTCTATCTGTGCAGATCGATATGGACTAAAATAAGAAATATTCCGTCAATGAAGGACTCTAATTACCATCCGGCGGATTTAGGAGCCTCGACTATAAATGCGAGGTCGATCCCGTACCGGTGAAGGAATGCGCCCGACATTCTTTACACACTCTTAGAGCGCCCGTCTTAAGCAATCTGACGATTCTGTTTGCGAGAAAGAGCGAGCAGGCATCGGAGCGGCCGCAGGCGAAGCCCTCGACCCCGCTTCCTTGTTCTTTGCGGAGGAATACCGCATCCCGAGTCGGCGATCGGCGGCGACTAGCGATCGACCTCGGCCCAATGATCCAAGGCACGCGCGGCCCGCGAACTGTCGGGTCGGCCCAGGCGACCACCTGCGCTCCATTGATTCCGATTGAAAAAAGCATCATCGGTTGGCGTGTCTGTAGAACGGCAGTTCTGTACAAATATAATGATTTCTCGATTCTTGATGGTATCGACTTCGAACCTGGCTTGGGAGTAGCGATCCACGAGGATGCGGGGATCCACCCGGGGAATGTTCTGTGTGACTCCATAAAGGGAGACTAGGAAAAACCTGACTCCCGCAGTGGAATCGAAAAGTTGATCGAAGCGTCGGAGGAACCCCGGTAAAGATAGCCAAAGCTTGAACATCATGCAGTGCGAACTTCATTCATATTATAAAGTGAGAATCTCCCGAAAGGGCATAATGCGGGGGCAGCGCCGGGAATCATGACTCATTCCAAATTCTCCCGATGTGTGTGATTTCGCACCTTTTCAAGCGAAATTCACACGGCGTTTTCCTCTCACGAAGCGAGTTCTCCTGAAGTTTCTCGAACAAAAGTCACAGGCGTCTCTTCACACGTGGCGTTTCATCACAGAAAGCAGTTGAGGCCCACGTATTGCCTAAATGCGTCAGTTAACTGTATTTAAATTTAGGCATGCAAGACCCTTTAACGCCCGTGAGCCCAGTTGCTCACTCACGGCTGGTCGTCTGCTCAGCACGGGCTGCAGCTGCCTAAATGGAGTCGGACCAGCCATTTCGAATTTGATGCGCCACCAAGGCCACGGCGCGGAAGACCCAGCTATTCACTCACAGCTGAGCTCTTCCTATGACGAGCATGATAAATATCTATCTTCTGCTGTGAGCTCTTCTCATCAGTCAACATGGAAGGACTCCTACCTCACAATTTACATTGACGAGCTCTTCCTTCCAGTCAGCATGGACGAGCTCTAATCTACTATTCACTCTGGCAAACTCTTCTGCTCCAGCCCATGCCATTGAAGCTCTACCCTGCCTACTCGAGGCAGGCTCTTCTCATCGGTCGACATGGGCCGAGCTCACCACACTACTCAGACGAGCTCTTCTCGTGATCCAACATGGACGAGCTCCTGCTCCTGTTACAGTGGCCGAGCTCTTCTCCGGTCGGCATGTGGGCCAGCTCCCAATCTACTATTCACTCACGGCGAGCTCTTGCATCGGCTGACATGGGCCGAGCTACGCACCTATACTGAGACGAGCTCACTTCTCGCTGGTCCCGAGCTTGTGGGCGAATCTCTGCCCATGATACATTGTGAGCTCTTCACATCGGTCGTATGGGCCAGGCTCTGTCCTAGCTATTCAACTACGGCGAGCTCTTCGCATCGGCCAACGTGGGTAGAGCTCTACCCTACTACTCGAACCAAGCTCTTCTCATGTCCCGGTCAACATGGACGAGCTCCTATACATGATTGTTGGCGAGCTCTTCTATGAGTGGCATGGGCGGAGCTGCAATCTACTATTCCTGCGGCCAGGCTCTTCTATCGTGACATGGGCGAGCTCTACCACTATGCGAGGCAGAGCTCTTCTCATCGGTCGACATGGACGAGCTCCTGCTTCTGATTTACATTGTGAGCTCTTCATCAGTCGGCATGGGTGACTTGTCCTACTTATTCACTGCGACCAGGCTCTTCCTATCAAATCCCGACATGGGACAGGCTCTACCTACTGACGAGCTCTTCTCATGATCGGCTCATGGACGAAACTTCTGCCATGATTTATTAGCGAGCTCTTATCGGTCGGCATGGGCGCTCTGTCTACTTATTCACTCGGCCAGGCCCTTCATCGGCCCGTGGACCGAGGCTCTGCCTGCTTTACTTTCGGTGAGCTCTTCTCATCGGTCAGCGTAGGACGAGCTCTGCACAGTTACATTGGCCAGGCTCTTCTGTCGGTCGAGCATGGGCGAGCTCTAATCATATTCACTCGGCGAGCTCTTCACATCGACAACATAGGCGAGCTACACTTTCTATACCGATACGACGAGCTCTTCTCATCGGTCGACATGGGCGAAACCACACTTCATGATTTATTGGCGAACTCTTTATCGGTCGGCATAAGACGACTCTAATATACTATTCACTCGACTAGCTCTTTCCCTGTAAACCCGACATGGGCGACTACACTTTACTACTCGGGCGAGCTCTTCTCATGTCGATCCCGACATGGACGAGCTCCTACTTCCTGATTTACATTGTGAGCTCTTCCCTGTCGATCGGCATGGACGAAGGCTACAATCGCTTATTCTATACGCGGAAATTTCTTTCTGTCGGCCCGACATGGGCCCGAAGCTACATGCTTGCTCGAACGAGCTCTTCGTGATCAGTATAGGCAGAGCTCTACTTCACAATTTACATTGACGAGCTCTTCCTATCAGTCAGCATGGACGAGCTCTAATCTACTATTCACTAAGACGAGCTCTTCACATCGGTGACATGGACGAGCTCCTCCTACTCGGACGAGCTCTTCGTCGACAAACGTGGGCCAGGCTCTATTCAACTATGCGTTTTGACTCGCCACCGCCGGTTCACAGCGGGAGCCGTTCAACCATTTGCTCAGTGGCCGAGCTCGCCATTCATTTCACCAAGCGGCTTTGCCTCTCACTATATTGTGAGCTATCACCGCGATCCGCGTGAGAACGGAGTTCACGATGTCCTTTGGCGAGCTTTCCTTGCGGTCGAGCGGAATGGCATACAAAACCCTAAGGAAAGTGAGCCCGATTGCCAGACCCTTGCTTGAATCATCGGTTTAGGAATAAATACATATGTATCAAGCAAGAATGAATTATAACAAAATATGTATTTATCGAAAAGAAACTACATGGATCGGGCCCAGGCACAGTAAAATGGTAAATATATACATACGTAAAAAAAAAAAAAAAAAAAAAAAAAAGTGATAAGGGAGATAAAGGGTCGAGATCGTCCCTAAAGTCACGCGCCAGGAGGAAGGGATGACGAGGAATGAGAATGGATTTCAATAGGAGTGCCGGGCCCTTGGGAATAATTCGCAGAGGTAGATTCCTACGCACTCCTGCGTCAGCCTGGGAAGATCAAATTGAAATCTGGGTTGGGGTACACGAGGCCTTTCCTTTGGCAGGCGCTGAAGCCCAGCGGGCACCGACCTGATCCCGTAGTTGCCCTAACCTCGTCCCTCACCGTGCAGCCATCTTGGCCTGCGTGAAGATCGGCCACGCAATCAGTGGCATTCCTCGTTTCAGCCGCTCCAGGCGGTCGCTGACCTCGAAGGCGCGACGGCCGGTCTCTAGCACCCTACCCTCGGAAGCTTCGCGACGGGCCACTTCAAGTTGTTTCCTGTCAGTCAAGCAAGCATTGGCCGCACGTAGTTCCATTTGAAGATCTCGCAGTTCGCCCCGGGAGGTAATGATATCTAACCAGTTGAGTTCGCCTTTGGGCAAATGTCGATCCTCCTGAGCCCCTGACCAAGTTACTGCAGGCGACTCGGAGATTGTCAGGGCCTCTTGAAGCTCGCCCACGGCACTTTTGCCGTCAGGCACTCACGAACCTCATCTTCTCTACTCTCAGCCCGAGCACGAGCCGACGAAGTGTGCTTCAAGTCAGACTTAAGTCGCTCCGCGTCTTGATTCGAGGCTGCACGCGCTCCTGCGACTGGCGGTGGCGTGGCGACCTTAGCCTGCGGCGATCTTTACGTGCTTCTCATTTAATTTGGCCTTTAGGCGGACCCTTCAAATGAGTGGCAACACATATCAAACACAAAAATTCGATCTTTGGGCCTTGAGAAACGGAGAATGGTGATAAACGTGATTAGAGACTTACCAAGGCGACCCCCTGAAAGGATAAAGCCAAAACTTCATCAACTGGAAGCCCTTTTGACCTCCCAAGGCCAGAATCCTTGACAATAGAAGAAACAGCGCCTGCCGCAAGTTCAGTATTGGAGAGCAAAGAATCCTGAGCATTATTAGCCCTTATTTTCGACTTCTTTCTCTTCGGTTCCGCCACCTCTCGAGGAGGCAACCCAGCGTCTTCAGAAGGCGGGATCAATGCGATTCACCGGGCATAACGCCGCGGTAGTTTGCTCGGCGACGTCGCAAGGATTCTCGCCTCGAAGCGAGCTTGGAGAAGAGGCGTGGGAACACAAGCCGGCAAAGCATCGGCCAATGGTGACGCGCCAGCTCCGGCCCTTGGACGGAGTCGGAGCGTCCCGATTTACGAACTTTGGCCCCAGCCGGCTCATCCTCTCGGAGATTTGTGATTTTTCCTTTTCATTGCAGACTCTGGACGGCGCCCTGGAAATGAACTAAATTTCCCCAGGAAGTAGGAGCGTAGGCGGTGGGTCCAAGGGAAAACCCCCAATTGGAAGGGCGAGGGCCCCGCCAGGCGGGAGGATCATGGGACATCGACCTAGATGGACCGGGGAATGCGACTTTGTAAACTCCATAAGGGGCGAGCCGGACATTCCGCCAGCGCCCCGGAGTATGACGTTGTCTTCCTCGCTAAGGTCAAAACGAGCACCTGAGAAACACGAGGAAAGTGTAAAAACCAGAAACGTTCAACCATCTTAGGACCATCTTTAAAAGCAGGCAAATGTACCGAGGTGCTCAGGGTATGCCCCGGTCGTAGGGACACCTAGGGTGTCGTCCACGTGGAAGTTGTACTCCCGGGAACGACCGGCTCACGAAAATACAGTCCTTCCATGACTGGCAGAAGAAGGTGGTCGGAGTGCAGGAAGGAGCTCACGGGCGTTTGGAGAAGAAAATGAAGCCCTCGGGGGTAGCTATTGGAATGAAAAGATGAAGGCAGGCTATGCTGGGACGCCGAACCCTCATCCTAAAAGACCAAAGGCCTGCCAAAATACCCCGGCCATTGGGGCTGGTTGGGGAAGGACAAATGTTGAAATGTTGCGGAGCCCCTTTCATGAAGGGGTGCGAGTGGAAAAGCAGGCCATTGTCGCGACTTGAAGAGCCGGACAATCCAGGCACGGAGGTGTGTAAAGATCGAACATCGGGACCCATATTCGGACAGGGAGGTCGATGGCGATCGGCAAAATGGTCCCATATAAAGGGCGAGCTCTGCTAGGTCCCACGTTGGCTATCAAGGCGACGTGAAGAAATCTTGCCTTGGGGTGTTGCGTCGGGTTCAATTTCCTTTTACCCTTATCCTAACGGATGGGGCTTCGGGACGGGTTGAGGCCAAGCGTATCAAGCAGCGGGAGCGCCCGACCTGCCTTGCAGGCATCAACCGGAAGAGTCATCGTTGATACCTTGCTTGAAGAAGAGCGATTTGGACCCGTGACGTAAGCAAATAGTAATAGATGAGAGCGAACAAATAAACAGAGCCTCGACCTATCAACGAAAAGTTACACGAAAGAAAGCGGGGCCCTTGAGACCTAGGAATAAAGCGGGAAGGAACAAGATCGGGCTTCGAGATAGGAGATTGATATGAAAGAGAGCGAGGGGTCGGGAGAATGAAAAACCGTGTGAGCCGAAGAGTCTCGGTAATCATCTCTTAGAGTAGCCCTTTTCCGGAACGAATGACGATGGGAATAGCAGGAATGACGGGAAGAATTCTGACACTTGCACACGCGACTTTGTAACATCCCAAATTATACCCTAGTTTTATAACATGTTTTGGGTATAATAAGCGTAAAAGTATATATTTATCTAGAATAAAATAAGCAATAACTTGGAATTAATACAAAAATTAAAATTGAAGTGCTAAATTACCAATTCATATGACAAAGGTCATAATATAACAAGTTCATATGCCAAAGTAGGAATAAGCATAAGTTAAATCAAGAGTAATAAAGAAAGATATTAGAGAATAAAATAAGAAGAGACAAGTGTGCTTGAAGAGAGAGGAAGTTTCCTCCTTGGAAAGTAAAATAAAAATGGGATAAGATCAAATAAAGGATAAGACGAGAAATATCTTATTTTTTTGGTCTTGGAAAAGAAGAGAGCAAATACGGACAAGAGAGAAGAGAGAAGAAGAAGAAGAAGAAGAAGATTACAGGTATGGAATTACTGAATTTGAGTATGGAACTATGATTTTGTATCGAAAAGTATGGAAATATGGGTATTGGTATGGAATTATGTTTTGGTATAGAAAAGTATGGAACCATGAATAAGTGTATGTAAACTATGGGAGTATGGAAGTCTAGTTTTGGACTATAAAGTTTAGATATATGGTTAAGAACCCTCTATCTTGTGTATGGTTTGGGTTTAGGAACTCCTAAACTCCTTTCTTGCTAAGGGTTGAGTTAGAAGAAGAGGCTTTAAGGCTCCTAAATATGGGTTTGAGAAGAGGTCTAGTTGCAAGTTGAACCCAGAAAATTCCCTATTGTCGATCATACGTATCACAGGGATCTTGACAGTTTTGAGTCAGAAATACAGAAAGAATTCTTAGAAGTGAGTCCCTTCTAGTAAATTGTAGCCACATCAATGAACTTGATGTTAGGCGTTTAATTACTCGATTTGGACCTCTGTAGACCAAGTTATAGTCCTTTTACTGAGTCCCAGCCAGCGCTAAATCTGGTAGGGTCGGTTAAATGGTCGGATCAATAGCGGACAGCAGAACGAGTTTTGAACCAAATAAAGAATTGGCAGTAAGTTCTTCTGTGAAATTGGCCATCATTAAATTGATGTTAGGCTTGAATTTCTTAATTCGGACTTCTTGTAGACCAAGTTATGGTCTTTTACTCTGAAACGATCCAAATGGGTGAGTGGTGGTCAAACAGAAATTCTCGGTGAGCGATTGGGCGGGGTACGTAAACAAAATTACGTCAATGAGCGTTCGTCCAGCGATTATGGACGAGGGTCGTCAAAGAGAACCGTCATTGAGCGATTGGAGCGAAATTGGAACGTCAAACAAAAATTCGTCAATGAAGCATTAGTCGTCAACTGATGGAGCGAAATTAAGAACCGTCAAACAAGTCGTCGGTGAGCATTAATTGTGCGGTCAGGCGAAATTAAATCAAACAAGAAATTCGTCCAATGAACGATGAGCCGTCCGGCGGTGGGCGGGGTGATCAAACAAGAAATTACGTCAATGAGCAAGTGGACAAGGGTCGTCGGTAAAGTCGTCGGTGAAGCGATGATCGCCAATGGTGGCAGCTCATCGAGGCTGAGTGCGCGTGACCTCCAACCGGAAGGTCATAACTTCTTAAATTTGAACTCGATTTGGGTGTTCTAGCGGACTCTATGGAAAGCCGTGGTGAGAATCCATCCATATACCTGAGGAGATATTAGATGTCAGACAGGGTGTCAAGCCGGGCTCATCACTTCAGTGCGGCTCGTGATCCGAGTCGGCTCGTCAAGGTATTTGCGCACTTGACCTCAAGCAGAAGATTCAAGTATACTCCGCGTTTGAACTCGGTTGGGTGTTCTTGGACTACTATGACCCATTGGTCAGAATTCATCGATAGACAGCGATAATGTGGAACTCATAATTAGTTCAGAAAATAGGAAAAACAGTAGGGCGGTACAAAGGTGGCTTATAGTTATTTGTGTTATGAACGCCTATTATGAATTCATAAATAGATCATAAGTACTGATTGTAAGCATAGTTATTTTTGCATATAATGAAGTATGAAAAATGTAAAGATATGAATAACTGATTATATATATATCTCATATGATTCTTAGGAATGGTAATAATTATTAAGAATATGAAATATATCTTGAACATAAAATACATATTGATTTATGCCTTAGAACACAGTAGAGGGATAGATGGGCATGCCTGATAGGGAAAATAAGTCTGCGACATACAGGATTCACGATGTCCGGCCTAGTTTGGATCGATGACATAGATCCAGTTTGAATCTGTTGTGGCCCGAAAGAGATCACCACAGCGCCTCAGGGCCCTCGTGGAATAGGTCAGCATCTCGGGCCAGGTGATGATACCTTCGGGTATAATATATTACAGCGCCTCAGGGCCCTCATGGATCAACTGTTCCTTACAGTGAATATAGCACATGAGTCCTCATGGATTATAGCCATTCCTTTGTATCCACTCCTAAGGTTTATGCAGACATGAAACATCAAAGAAATGACAGGTATATGCAAAGGAAATGAAGAGAATATGAGAAGCATAGCCTTTGCTATGTGATGATAGTATCTGATTACAAGAGCAGAAGTAAAAGTAATAGATTACATGAAAAGTATACGAAGATGATATAAAATGGCTTGGTTATGATAAGTATATATATGAAATGACAAGAATGCAATAACACATTATATGTATTATATGCATATGTATAAAAGTGTGGTGACTCTTAATAGAAGTCATATTCCTAAAGCGTAAACTTGCACGGGTGTTAATCCGTGTAGGTACGAAAGAGGAAACCCGGAGGAGACGGGACAATCCACATCGCGATCCAAAGGCCACACGGCAATAGGTGCCTTTGGAAGACCTTTAAGATCTATTTGTATATGAAATTTTGTAAACCAATGTAAATATTGTAAATGTTGAACATTTCCATATTTGGAGCTTGTATATATATTTTGTAATCCGCTGAGAATGTAATACAAGTTAATTGTTTAACATTATATGAATATGCAAGTGTAAAGGTTATAAGTATGATAAAAAAAAGTGACCCTCACTTGACATCCTATGCCGAGTTGGGGCGTCTGATTAGAGTGGTGCCAGGCGTCGGTTTAGTTCGGACCTTGATCGGGTCGGATCGGAAGAAAAGTGTCTGGACTAGTGGTATCAGAGCCTAGGTTTAGGCGTTTCTGGAAAAGCCTAAGTTTAGGTGGCTCTGGAATAGAGTATATAAAATAGAAAAGCTTTGTGTTTAATGTGTTGGCTCTTGGATGTCTTGTGTTTGTATAGATGGATCGTCCAAGAAGAAGTTTGCTGAAAGTGTTAACCCGAGAGACAAGGGTTATCGACACGAACCTTCCGAAAGTAGTATGCCTAATGAACCCACGGAAGCCTTGTTGAGAATATCGCAAGACATGGCTCGGGTTTTGGATAGATTGACCTCTCACAAAAATCCAGTAGACCTGATGAAGACATGGAAGCGGAGGAATTCCATGGGTCGAGCATGGAAGAGTCAGAGAAAGCCGAATTCTGGTTAGAAAAGCTAGAAAGGGTATTAGAAGAGGTTAGATGTCCTCCCGATCAGAAAGTATCATGTGCAGTCTCACTATTACAAAGTGAGGCATATGATTGGTGGAAACTAGCATTAAGAAGTCCAAGGATCCCAAATCCCATGACTTGGGAGTTCTTTGTCAAGTTGGACAAAGTATATTCTTGAAATGTATAGGGATTCCAAGTGGAAGCAGTTCCTAAATTTGAAGCAAAAGGAGCTTATCGGTGGGCTGAATATGAAAAAGAATTTAGCCATCTTAGTAAATATGCCGCCGAAGATTGGTCCTCAGGGGCAGCATTTCGGTGTAGGCAATTGAGGATGGACTGCATGAGTTCCATCAAGGGTATTTGGCACTATGGCTTCTCAAGCAATTGGATTTTTATCGATTGGTCAAGGTTGCAATGAAAGTAGAGGAAGCTAGAAAGCGGCAGCCAGATTTCAAAGAAGAAGTTTTCTAGGAGCTTCGTCCTCCTCGGGAAAAGAGCTAGAATCTCGACTCAATCGAATATAGTTCCGCTCTGAGGGTAGAAGGCAAGGTCAATGTAACACATAGTGCAGTAGAGGTGCTTCGGTTGGACGAGGGGAGAAGTCACGAGTGCCCTCATTGCCATAAAGGCATTTGGGAGTTTGCGGGATATTGACCAGGTGTTTTAGGTGTGGAAGCCTTGAGCATTTGAAGCACCGGTGTCCTCGAGTTGGGGGATAATAGGCCAACAAGGAAGTGGCGGAGGAGATCTGCGGCACCACTTGGAGCTCGTGACGGGGTAGAGTCGTGGTGGCCTATCTCGGCGCAGAGGGACGGAGGCATAGTGTCGGAAGCTTGATGGAGTAAGTCACATGCTGCAGCTACCCATGCAGGCATATGCTATTGAAGGCTCGTGAGGATCAGAATGCTCGAAGTTATGGCGAATATTTTCTTTATATGATATAGAGATGCATGCATTGATTGATCTGGATCTACTCATTCATATGTGTGCATGGAGCATGTATTTGACAAAGTACCCGTGAAAGGAGAAATTAGCATATGGCGTACATGTAACTAGTGTCGGATTGGGGGCTAAGCGTTAGTGTGAATAGCATATACGAGAAATTGCCCGTTGTCATACAAACTAGAGAGTTTCGTGATTTGTCTTACCATTCGAGAGTTTGACTTGATTCTAGGAATGGATTGGTTGTCTAAGCAGACTATCGTGGATTAATGGACAAAAGACGGTAGTGTTGAAATGCTCGACCAAGGCGGGTAATAGTACAAGGCATTGGATCAGAAGTGTAATGTCTAATGTCATCTCTCCACTATGCGAAATTTAGGAGAATTATGGGGAAAGGATGTGAGACATTCTTGGCTTTGATACTTGACTCAGAAATTGAGTTGATGTAGAAAAGATCGATGGTAAGGGAATTTCGGATGTATTCCACTGATTTACCAAGGTATTCCACATGAGAGAGAGGTGGACTCCCGCCACTTAGAAATTATTTTTTGAGGAGCAGGTCACTATGTCAAAGGGCCTTAGTCTGGGATAGCTCAGCCAATTTGAAGGATAAAGAGTCAAATTGCAAGAACTTTTAGATAAAGTTTATGAGCCCGGTGTCCCGCTTGGGGTGCACTGTTTTATTTGTGAAAAAGAAAGATGGCACTCTACGGATGTGCATCGATTATCGGCCAGTTAATAGGTGACAGTGAAAAACAAGAGTACCCATTCTTGAAATTGAAGATCTTTTGATCGGTTGAAGAGTGGTGTCTTCGAAGATAGACTGCTTGATCGGGGTATTATCGATTGAGGTAAAGGAAGGAGATGTCTTAGAAGGCATTTAGAACCCGGTATGGTCATATGAGTTTAGTCATGCCATTTGGGTTGACTAATGCAAGTGACATTCATGGATTTGATGAATAGGGTTTTAGGCCTATGTGGATCAATTTGTTGTGGTTTTATTGATGACATCGCAGTGTCCCAGATCTGCAGAGCATCGTCTTTGCTTTAAGAATCAGTCTGAGACGTTAAGAGAAAAAGAAGTTATATCTTAGCTCGGCAAATGTGATTTTGGCTAAAGGAGTCTCATTCCTAGAGCCGTATTGTGTACGGTGAGGGTATAAAGAGTTGATCTGCTAAGATTGAAGCGGTTGTGAATTGGAAATCACCTCAAATGCTTGAGGTGAGAAGTTTCTTGGGCCTAGCCCAGGTTATTATAGAAAGATTTGTGAGAGGTTTTTCTGTCATAGCTACTCCCGCTCACCCAGTTACTTTCGGGGAAAGATAAAGTTTGAGTGGACAGATAAATGTCAGAATAGTTTTGAACAGTTGAAAGGGATGCTGGTTGAAGCACCAGTATTGACGCAGCCTACTCGGTAAAGAGTATACCTTGTATAGTGATGCTTCAGGCATTGGTTTAGGATGCGTGTTAATCTGAGATAAGTAGTGGCTTATCATCGGTGAGTTGAAGCCACATGAACAAAATTATCCCTCATGACTAGAGAGTTAGGCTGCGGTAGTGTTTTCTTTAAAAATAATAGGCGACACTACTTATACGGGAAAAGTGTAGAGAGAATTTACACCGATCATAAGAGTCTCAAGTACTTGTTAGCGAAGAGTTAAATTTGAAGACGACGGAGGTGGTTAAAGTTATTAAGGTTATGATGCATCATCGTTACCATCTGAAGAAATTTAATACTGGTGGCCGGAGTGCTTTGTAGAAAACCGATAGCGATGTCCAACTACGATCTGGAGATTGGAGATTAGGTGATGATGGAGCTATGTTAGCTGATTAGAGCGCAACTTAGTTTTAAAGAAAATGATTATAGATGCGCGAGAAAAAGGAAATGATGAAGAGTTACGAAGATTTACGGATGGTTAGAGATGGTGACAAAAATTTGAGTTTTAGAGAGAAAGAAGGCTGGAAGTTTGTATTTCCCGGAATGGATTATGTACTTCGGATGATAAGAAGCCCAAGAAAACGTTGCTGTTGGGGCTCATAATACGATTTACCATGCATCCTGGAGGGGAATAAGATGTACCAGGACTTGAAGCAGTTTTATTGGTGGGAAGGAATGAAAGAGATGTGGCCCGAATATGTGTCTAAGTGTTTAGCGTGTCGGCAAATTAATTTGAACACCAAGTGCCTTGAGGTTTGTTAAATCCTTCCAATTCCTGTTTGATGGGATAACATTACCATGGATTTTGTGTCGGGTTCCCCTCACAACAAAACATGACTCTGTTTGGGTGATTGTAGATGGCTCACAAAGTCGGCCCAGATTTTATACACAGTCGGGATTGACTATTCTATGGATCGACTAGGCCGAGTTATATGTAGATGAGATTGTCGATTGCATGGTGTAGTTGTCTATTGTGTCGGATAAGTCAGAAGTTCGTCAAGGTTACGGAAGGAATTACGGTCGGCTTTAGGCAGCTGAATTTTAGTACGGCATTCCATCGTAAGCGGATGGACGGTCGGTGTTCGGGTGCTCGAAGATATGCTTGAGTTGTCATGGAAATTTCGGGAAGTTGGGATAGGTATATTCCATTGATGGAATTTACTATATATTAGTTCAGTCGAGCATTGGTATGGCACCATATGAAGCTTTATATGGTGAGGAATGTAGACTCTGTGTGTTAGACGAAATTGAATGAGCGAAATTGATAGGTCGAGACATAGTAAAATCTGAAGAAAGTACAAGTTATTCGGCGAAGGTTCAAGGCGGCTAGTGATAGACAAAATCGTATGCCAACTGAGAAGGAGAGATATTGAATATAAAGTGGGAACAAGGTCTTCTTAAAGGTATCACCATGGAGGAAAATACTTAGGTTTGGTCGAGGAAAGGCAAGGTGAGTCAAGGAGTTCATAGGGCCATATGAGGATTTTGGAGCAGTGGTGTACGTGACTATCGATTGGCACTCCCTACGAGTTGGCCAAATTACACGATGTTTCATGTGTCGATGTCGAATGCCGCTCGATGAGTCGCACATCTTGCCGGTGCAAGAGATCTAAGTCTGAAGGATTTGTCATATGATGAGGAGCCAAAAGACCATTACGGCTCGAGAGGTGAAAGCAGATTCTGGGAACAAACAAGTACCATTAGTGAGAAGTTCTCTGGAAACACCAAGGTAGAGAAGAAGCTACTTGGGAGCCGAAGCAAGCTATGAACCTGATATCCCAGCAACTCTTCGAATGGTGATTCAGAGGACGAAATTCTTTTAAAGAGAGGGGAGGATTGTAACATCCCAAATTATACCCTAACGAGTTTATAGCATGTTTTAGGTATAATAAGCATCATATTTATCGGGAATAAAATAAGCAATAACCCAGAGTGTAAAATTAGGGTAGTGCTGATTGCAGATTCTGTGACCAAAGTCGTAATATAATAAATTCATATTGCCAAAAAGTAAAGGAATAAGCATAAGTTAAATCAAGAAGTAATAAAAGAAAGATATTAAGAATAAAATAGGAAAAGAGATAAGTGTCTTGAAGAAAGGGGGAGGAAGTTTCCTCCTTGGAAAGTAAAATAAAAATGGGATAAGATCAAATAAGGATAAGACCAAAAGAAATATCTTATTTTGGTCTTGGAGAAAGAGAGAGCAAATACGAACAAGAGAGAAGAAGAGAAGAAGAAGAAGAAGAAGATTACAGGTATGGAATTACTGAATTTGAGTATGGAACTATGATTTTGTATCGAAAAGTATGGAAATATGGGTATTGGTATGGAATTATGTTTTGGTATAGAAAAGTATGGAACCATGAATAAGTGTATACTGTAAACCTGGAGTATGGAGACCCTGGTTTTGGACTATAAAGAGTTTAGATACATGGTTAAGAACCCTACATCTTGTGTGGTTTGGGTTTAGGAACTCTAAACTCCTTTGTAGGGTTGAGTTAGAGGCTTTTAAGGCTCCTAAATCTGGGTTGAAGAGTCTAGTTGCAAGTTGAACCAGGAAAATTCTATTGTGATCATATGCAGTATCCGGATCTTAGAACGGATTTTTGGGTCAAGCCACGGGAATTCTTAAGTGAGTCCTTCTAGTAAATTGTAGCCACACATCAATGAACTGATGTTATGACGGAACAGATTACTCGATTTGGACCTCTATGTAGACCAAGATTATAGTCCTTTTACTGAGGTCAATGGCTAAATCAGTGAGAATTGGGGACTCTGCAATTCAGGATCAACTAGCGGACCTTAGGGCAGGTTTTTGAACAGAAATAAAGAGAATTTGCTTGAAGTAAGTCCTTCTGTGAGAGTGTAGCCACATCAATGAACTTGATGTTGGGCTTTAGTTTCTTAATTCGGACTCTTGTAGACCAAGTTATGGTCTTTTTGCTGGAATAGTCCAATGGGTGAGTGGTGCATTCCGACAAGGGGTCGTCGGTGAACGATGGACGAGGGTATTCAAACAGGGGTCGTCAATGACAGTGGTGTCCAGCAGATGGGCGGTGCGAATCAAAAATTCGTCATTGAGCGGTGGGCGAATTGTCTGAGCAAAGGTGTCAATGAGCAGTGGTGTCCAGCGATGGGCGAAATTGCGTAACGAGTGCGTCGGTGAGCGATGGTCGTCAGTGGGCGGGATGCGTCAAACAAGAGAACCGTCAATGACGTTGGTAGATCGGCGATGGGCGAGGTGATCAAACGAGGTGTCGTGACGTTGGACAAAGATTGCGTCAGTAAGTCGTCGATGAGCAGTGATCTCTTTGGCGGTGGCCGACTCATCCGAGGGGCGAAGCTCGCTTTGCGACCTCCAACGAGTCCGCCAACTTCAACCGTTGAACTTTCCGTTTGGGTGTTCTTGGACTCTATGGAAAGCCCATTGAAGGTCAGAAATCCATCCATATGCCTGAGGAGATATTAGATGTCAGACAGAGGTATCAAGCCGAGCTCGTCACTTCCAGTGCAGCTCGTCAATCAGGAATCAGCTCGTCAAGGCGGCTGCTGCGCGACCTCAACCCGAAGGTCATATCTCAGCCGTTTGAACTCGGTTGGTGTTCTTGGACTCTATGGAAAGCCCATGGAGTCAAGAATTCATCAATAGACAGCTTGATAATATTGGAACTCATATTGGTTCCACAAAACACGGAAAACAGTAGGCAGTACAGGTAACCATAGTTATTTGTGTTATGAGCCTTTTATTATGAATTCTAAATAGATCCGCCAAATTATACGAGTGTAAGCATAGTTATTTATGCATATAATGAAGTAAAAAATGTAAAGATATGAATAACTGATTGTATATATATCTCATATGATTTGCAGATGACAGCTAATTATTCGGGAATGCGCAAAATATATCTTGAACATAAAATACATATTGATTATCATAGCCCAGAGCACGAGTAGAGGGATAGATGGAAATACATTAGGGAAAAATAAATCTTTTGACATACAGTTCGATATTGGCCGTTTGAATTGATGACATAGATCCCGTTTGGATCACGGTGGCCGAAAGAAGTTACCCGCGGCGCCTCGAACCTCGTGGAATGAGTCCTTTGTGTCTCGGAGCCAGTGATGATACCTTCGGGTATAATATATTACAGCGCCTCAGGGCCCTCATGGATCTTGTTTCTATCACAGGTGAATATATTTATCAGATTATCATGGATTCCTTAGTATTCCTGTATCCACTCTAAGGTTTATCTTGGACATGAAACATAAAAAGAAATGACGAGTATATGCAAAGAAATAGAGAATATGGAAGCATTCTCTTTGCTAATATGAAGTGAGTAATTATCTGATTCTGAACAAGAAGTAAAGTAATAGATTACATGAAGAAGTATACGGAAGATGATATAAAATGAAGCTGGTTATGATAAGTATATATGAGAAATAGTGAATCATACATTATATGTGTTATGTATATGTATAAAAGTGTGGTGACTCTTAATAGAAGTCATATTCCACTAGCGTCAAGCCTTGCAGATGTCAATCAGGTGTAGATGCGGAAGAAACCGAGAGGGCCAAGGACAAGTCACTGAGGTCAAAGGCCACACGTCGGTGCCTTTGGAAGACCTTTAGGTCTATTTTGTATATAAAAATTTGTAAGCCAATGTAAATATTGTAAATGTTGAACATTTCCATATTTAGACTTGTATATATATTTTATGTCATTTGCTACAGAATGTAATACAAGTTGAGAACTGTTTAGCATTATGGAGAAAAACAAAATTGAGTTATAAGCATGATAAAGAGTGACCTCCTTGACATCTGTCAGGAGTTGGGCGTCACGGTTAAGTGGTATCGGAGGCATCACCGGTTGGTTCGGACTGCTGATGGGTGCGGATCGGAGAAGGGGTGTCACACGGCCCGTATACAAGGGCTGGGGGGCAACTGATATGAGCGAAAAATAGGCCCAATATCCAATTCCCTAGGCCCAGAGGAAATGGGCTCCCGCCTCAAGCCAGGCCCCTTATGTCGACTGACGGAAGGTCAGATTCAGGCTGGCCAGAATGCGGGACGGGTTGGAAAATCCATAGCGAATCCCGATATAGGCAGTACATCTCATCTAAGCAGGAGAATGAAAAGATATATTTTATTTATTCCCCGGATCCACCATAGGAAAGAAAGGATAATGATAGATCATTTGCCGGTTGGACATCTTCCTATAAGGAAAGAAGACTATCGAGTTAGCAGCTTTTTCCTATATCCTGTACCGAGTTAGATATGAATTTAAAATAAGAAATATTCCATCCAATGGGAAGGACTCTAATTCCATCAAGCGGTTGAGCCTCGACTATAAATCACGAGGTCATCCCATCGGTGAAGATGCGCCAACATTCTTACACACTCTTAGACGCCAATACTAAACAATCTAAGCAGTCTCTCTTTTCTCTCAGAAATAAACTGACTTAGGCATCGAGACGGCCGCAGGCGAAGCCCTTCTGTTGCTCTGTTCTTGGGAGGAATGCCACATCGAGTCGTAGATCAACGCGGCGACGTCAGGCCTCGGCTGCTTGATCCCGAGCTGCGTCCCGGCCCGCTGACAGTCGGGTCCGGCGGCGGCCCTACACGCTCCGGCCCGATTCAGGTTGAAAAAGCATCGTCACGTGTTAGCATAGTTATTTATGCTTATAATGAGATATGAAAATGCAAAATATGAATAAATGATTGTATATATATATATATATATATATATATATATATATATATATATATATATATATATATATATATATATATATATATATATATATATATATATATATATATATCCCATATGAATCTAGAATGACAATAATTATTCGGGAATGAGGTATATCTTGAACATAAAATACATATTGATTATGCCTTAGAGCACGGTAGGGATAGATGGAGCGCATGCCTATTAGGGAAAACCAAGAAGTCTACTTGACATACAAGTTATGAAATCGAGGCCTGTTTGGGTTGATGACGCCGTCCGTTTGGATCACGGTGGCCCCGAAAGAGTCACCACAGCGCCTCGGACCCTGTGGATGGTCCTTTGTCGTCTGATGATGATACCTTTGGGTATAATATATCCACCGGCGCCTTCGGGCCCTCGCGCGGACCCTTATTTAAATACGGTGATTATAGCGCCTTCGGGCCCTTATAGTTTCTGTATCCGCCCAAGGTTTATGCAGACATGACACATAAAGTAGCGGTATATGCAAATGAAATGTAGAATACATGACATGATAGAAACATAGCATTATGTGATGATAGTATACGATTACATGAACAAAGTAAAGTACAGATCTTTGTATATGGAAGATGATAAAATGGCTTCAGTTCATGAAAAGTATATTTATATGAGAAATGATAAGAATAAATATGTTATATGTGTTATAGCCATTTGTATAAGTGGCGTGGTGACCCATAATAGAGATCATCCATGTGTGTTAATTCCCACTAAAGCGTAAAGCTTAGCACAGTGTTCAATCGGTGTAGGTACGAGAAGAGGAAACCGGAAGGAATAGGGCAATCCACATCAAGAGTCAAGGCACATTAATAGTTGCCGTTGGAAGACCTTCTTTAGGTCTTATTTTGTATATGAAATTTTGTAAACCCATGTAAATATTGTAGATGTTGAACACCATATGTGGAGCTTGTATATATATTTTGTGTCCATTTGCTCACGAATTATAATACAAGTTAATTGTTTAACATTATATGAATGAACTAGCTTAAAGTTTATATGTGAAGGAAAAAAAAAAAATGACCCCTCACTTGACACCCTATGCCGAGTTGGGGGCGTCACAAGCCCACCTTAAGTAGGTTTTGGATTTGTTTTTGTATATGTAAATGTAGAGTTTTGTAATAGTGAAATTGTATAAGAACCAGTAAATGGGACTCGGATATATGTACTGAATATTATGAACACCACTAAGGTGGTTGTTTTATATGTATATGTTATAAGTTTTATTTCTTTATGAAAAAATATATAAATTGGGTCCACCAATGACAAAAAAACAGGTTAAAGAGTCCAGTCCCGTGCCGTGCCCCCACTTTTCGCTTAGGCGAGGGCATGGGGCGCGATAATTAAGTGGTATCAAAGCCTAGGTTTAGGCGGCTCTGGCATAGAGTATAGGATAGAAAAGCATGTGTCTAGTAATATGTTGGCCTAATGTGGATATTATAAGTATGTATGTTTCTATAGATGGATCATCCTTCGAATTCGATTAGAAGAAGCAGAAAGTGTTAACCTGGAGATTCAGGGGTTATGAAACACTGAGCCTCTAAAGCATTGCCCCAGTGAACTAGAAATAAACCTTGCAAGGATATCCCGAGGACATGGCCCAGTCTGTGAAAAGATTGATAGCAGCTGTGGAGCATGGTAAGAGACTGTGGGGTGAGGAATTCCATGAGGCGAACGTAAGGAAGTCAAGATAGTGATTACAGTTGAAAGCTACGAGAATATTGGAGGAAGTTAGATGCCTCGATGAGAGGCATCGTAATAAGTCTCACTCATGCAGTGGGGTATATGATTGGTGGAAGCTAGTGTTGAGGTCAAGTTGATCTATGCCATGGGAATTCTTTGCTCAAGAGTTCGGGGCTAAATATGTTTACGATATGCGGGAAGCAAGTGGAAATGAATTCTAAATTTGAAGCAAAGGAACTTATCAATGGTTGAATATGAGAAAAAATTTAGCCATCGCAGTAAGTATGCACCAGAGTCAGTTCTCACCGAGGCATTTCGGTGTAGACGGTTTGAATATGGGCTACATGAGTCCATAAAAAGATATCTGGCACCTGTCACAATATTTTAGCAAGTAAATTTCTATCAGTTGGTGTAGGCGACAATGAAAGTAGAGAGATCTTAAGCAAGTAGTAAAGAAAGGTTTCGAAGAAGAAGTTTTCTAGGAGCTTCTTCCTCCTCGAATTAAAAAATTTAGAAGTCCTGGTTGAGTCGGTCACGGGGGTTCGGCCTCTGAAGTGAAGATAGGGAGTACAATTGTACCTAGTTACGAGCAGGAGTGCTTAGTGGACAAGGAGAAGTCCCATAGTGCCCTCATTTCCATGGACGCCATTTAGGCGTGTGTAGATTATTGACAGGAGGATGTTTCAAATGTGGAAGCACTGAACACTTGATAGCGAATTGTCCCGAGAGTCAAGGGATAGGGGATAATAGGAGTTTACAAGGTAGTGGCAGAGGGAGATATGATACGCCACCTTAGACTCGGGATCGAGGTAGGGTCGGTGGCTCGATTCGACTTAGGGGACGTGGAGGCACGATTAATCGGAGACAGTGGATCGTCCTATGCCTACAGCCCCAACACGAGCTTATGCTATGAAGGCTCGTGAGGATCAAGATGTTGTTGAAGTGATTGCTGGCATTTTCTCTCTTTATGATATTGAGATGCATGCTTTGATAGACCCTGGCTCTACTAATTTGTATATTTGTACCGAACATGTGTTTGATATAATGCCATCAGTAGAGAAATTACGATATGATATGCTTGTTATTAGTCCCCTGGGGCATAGTGTCAGAGTCAACCGAGTGTATAAGAACTGTCACCTAATGACTCATGATAGAGAGTTTTCTACTAATCTACTTGCTTTGTCGTTTCATGAGTTTGATTTAATTTTGGGAATGGATTGGTTATCCAAACATCGAGCTATAGTTAATTGTGATAAGAAAATAGTAAGGCTTAAATGTTACGACTATTAGAGTAGCATTACATGAGTATCAAATCAGTCGTGCAAATGTAATTTCGACTATCACGGCAGACGATTCTTGAGGAAAGGTTGTGAAGCCTTTTTTTCTTTAGCGCTTGAATCTAAAAGAATTAGTAGATGTGAAAAAAAATTCGATAGTAAAAGGAATTTCTTGATGTGTTTCCAAAGGAGAATTCTGGGAATACCACGAAGAGAAGTAGATACGTCTATTGAAGTTGTACATGGAACAAATCAATTTCTAAGGCACCCCTCACGTATGGCTCCAATTGAACTAAAGAATTGAAGACTCGGCTTCGCAGACTATTGGATAAGAGATTCATTCGACCTAGTGTTTTGCCTTGGGGTGCTCCAGTTTTATTTGTCAAAAAGAAAGATGGCACTCTCCGAATGTGCATTGATTATCGAAAAATAAACAAAATGAAAATGAAGAATAAATATCCGTTGTCGAGAATATAAGATCTTTTTTATCAGTTGAAATGAGCAAGCGGATTTTCAAAGATAAACTTGCGATCAGGATATTATCAACTTTAGATGAAAGATGTTGATGTTCCGAAAACAGCCTTTAGAACCCGAGATGGTCATTATGAGTTTTTAGTAATGCCATTTGGGTTGATAATCTGCAGAGCTACATTCATGGACATTGAATGAGAATTATTCCAACCTTATCTGGACCAGTTTGTAGTGGTATTCGTGATGACATCTGGTGTATTCTAAAGATGGACAGGAACATGAACAACATTTGAGGATAGTGTTATAGATTCTGAGAGAGAAATAGTTGTTTGCAAAGTTGAGCAAATGTGATTTTTGGCTTAAGGAAGTGTCATTCCTAGGTCATATTGTATCTGCATAAGGTATTAGAGTTGACCCTGCAAAGATTGAAGCATTTGTGAGTTGGAAACCACCTCAAAATGTAACCGAGGTGAGGAGTTTCTTGCGTTTAGCAGGATACTATCGACGGTTTGTAAAGGGATTTTCCGTCATAGCATTTTCACTTACAAAGTTACTCTGAAAAGGGGTAAAGTTCGAGTGGGATGATAAGTGTCAGTCAAGTTTTGACAGATTCAGTAATCTTGGTTAAACCAGGGTGTTGACTCGGCCCCATCAGTGAAATATATATGTATAGTAATGCTTGAGATAGGCTTAGGATGTGTTGATGAGTATATAAAATACTCATTAACCTAATTTGCCAGTTTTTAACTAGTAATGGTTTTATTTTAAATAAGTTCTCTAATGTTCTAAATGTTCATATTTATGATTAGGTCATCCATTTGGCGGGGTGGTGCGAATTTGGAGTGAAGACACAACGAAAAATTGGAAAATCAGCAAACATAGCACAATAGATCTAACCTTTCAGTTTTTCTGTATTAATGGGGAAATCAAATGGCTATAAACTACCTAGAACTAAATTCTAGACTTCACAATCTTTCCAACAAGACCAAGAACACTCAATTCGAAATCCGGATGAGGGAGATACACACCCGGGAAGTTGGAACAAAAACAAGAAAGCAACTGCAAAGCAGCAACTACCAACCAGTTCTGTTCTATTGCATTTTAAATCTATAAAATGACATCTTATGGAAATGTTCTTGGTGTGTATGGATTCCTAACTTCAAGAGATTTCCGTAGAGTCCAAGAACAAGCAATTCGGAGTTAGGGTGAGAGAGCTATGGTTATGCAAAGACATGAAGAAATAAAGCACCACGATTATTACGCCTGTGTGGATTCTCATGCACTGGTATCGTGTTGAGCAATTTTCTTGTGCTTTCACGCACACAAGTAGGATTTCAAAGCTTACCTAAGTGGGTGACGAATATGAGCCTTAATTTGGTCTATTTCAAGGCCCATCCGAGGGGAGTTGATGGGGGGGCTGTAAATGGGACCCCGGGAGACATAAAAGAGAGGCTTTTTGACGGAATGAGGAGAGGAGAAAAGGCGATTGGAGTGCAAAGCTTGAGAGGATTGGATTCGCGACATCTCATCTCGTTTTTCTTACTCTACTCTCATAACTATGAATTATAATTTGTATTTTCTTCATCTCATAGTGTTCTAAACTTCTAAGCTAAGGTTTATGATGTAACTTTGACTACACATCATGGATGAACTTTAATCTTTCAATTATTTAGCTTAATTCTTGCAATTGTTGGTTATCTTATTTTTGATTTTATTACATGTTGATACTTGGCCATTATTTACATGTATTAGGCTAGGGCTTTGAGGTCGAAAGACGAGAAACTCTAAGAGGCTGAATAAAATTATCATATAATCAATCATAAGATAGAGATATCATGGTTTTGTATGTAGTAAATAAGGACTATAGGTTAGATCATCTCAAAGTTAAGGGGTTAGAGGCAGAGATGCAATAAAACCCGCTCTTGAGATAGGTGCTCAATGCTCGAGAGGGGTTGATGCACAGAAAAGATCACCTTACCATCAACATTCGCATAAATTATAGCTAAATGCCTGCTTGTCAGGTTCACCATGGAATGTGGTCAGTAAAATCATAAACCTGATGCTCACCACGAGAAGAAATGGAAGTAGTTAGTTATTTCACTTAGCTCGATTCTTAGTTTGATTTAGATGATGACACAATATCAATAGCCTAGATAATATTAGGGTGGCCTAAGTCGATGTTGGCATTCAAACTCCTTGTGGGACGACCTTAACTTCTTTATACTACCATTCCACGCCCAGCATTACGCTAGCGCGAAACGAGATAATTATAGTTTAACCTTATAGGTAGTTTAGCGCCCATCATGTGTCTTGATGCAAGATGAAAAAGTGGTGGCTTATGCCTCCAGACAATTGAAACCACATGAGCAGAATTATCCCACACATGATTTAGAGTTGAAAGCGGTAGTGTTGACGTTGAAAATATGGTGACACTATTTATATGGTGAAAAATGTAGAATCTTTACAAATCATAAGAGTCTTAAGTATCTGTTAACTCAGAAAGAATTGAACTTGAGGCAACGGTGACTAGAGTTGTTTAAGGACTATGATTGCATAATTGATTACCACCCAGGAAAAGCTAATGTGGTGGCTGATGCTTTAAGTAGAAAAATGATTTCCGCTCTATCCCTGAATCATTGTGATTGGAGATTTGAATATGATGGTGCCTTGTTGGCTCAACTGAGAGTTATTCCTGATTTGAAAATGATGATAAGAGATGCTCAGAAGAATGATGTCCAAACTCTGAAGTAGTACGAGTTAGTCGAGAAATGGAGACAAGGTATTTATTTTATAGATGAAAATGGAGGTTGGTTTTACAAGAGCAAATTATGTGTATTGAATGACATGGAATTGAAAAAGAAGTTGATGTATGAAAGCTACAATACCGTATTTATCATGCATCCTGGAGGTAACAAGATGTACCAAGATTTGAAACAGTACTATTGGTGGTGAGTGATGAAAAATGATGTGGCCAGTATGTGTGCAAATGAAGCATCGGTAGTAAAAATTTGAACATCAAGTGCCAGTCCGGTTTATTTAAATCCTCTTCCAATTCCCGATGGAAATGGAGACCCGACATTGCTATGGACTTTGTATCTGGTTTTCCTGTAAAGAAGCATGATACACATTTTGGTAATTGTGGATAAGCCCGGTAGTCTGCTCATCTTACGGTCAGGCTTGACTATGCCCGTAGGTCCGATTCGCGGGCTGTATGAATGAAGTGTCAGGAGTTACGCCCAGGTATTAGATATCTATAATTATCGACCACGATCCATGGTTTACGTCAAGGTTTTGGAAGGAATTCTGATCGGCTGCAGGTATTAGAATTTGAATTTTGAAATCTGACTTTAGCATCCCTGTAAACGGATGAATAGTGGAGAAGTGATTCAGTGTTAGAAGACATCTTTGGGGTTATAAGCTCAGATTTTCGGAAGTTGGGATAAGTATATTCCTCTTATGGAATTTTCTTATAACAACAGTTATCATTCCACTATTTGTATGGCTCCCTATGAAGCTTTGTATGGCAGGAGATGTAGAAGTCTTATATGTTGGACATAATTGAACGAGCATAAGGTTATTGGTCCTGATATAGTGAAAGAAATAGAAGAGAAAGTTCAGGTTATTCAGCAAAGGTTAAAGGCTGCTAGTGATCAACAAAAATCATATGCCTATTTGAAGAGAAAATATATTGAATATGAAGTCGGAGATAAAATACTTTTGAAAGTATCACCGTGGAGGAAGATTCTATGGTTTGGCAAGAAAGGAAAGTTGAGTCCAAGATTCATTGAGCCTTATGAAATCCTAGAAAGAATTGGCCCTTTTGCTTATCGATTGGCACTCCCTCTGGAGTTGGTCAACTTACATGATGTTTTTCACGTGTCCATGTTGAGGAAATACAGATCAGACGAATCGCATATCCTACCTATGCAAGAGGTGCAAGTGCAATAGGATTTCTCCTATGATGAAGAGCCAAAAGCTATATTAGCTAGAAATTAAGCAGGTTCTTGAATAAGCAAGAATGCAGATTAGTAGAGAAGTACTGCAGCAGCGCCATGGTAGGGAGAAAGCTACGTGGGAGCCAGAAGCAACTATGAGGGCACAGTACCCGCAACTATTCAGTTCAGGTAATAATTTCGATGACGAAATTCTTTTAAGGGAGGGAGAGTTGTAACACCCCAAAATATACCCTCGCAGTTTTATAACATGTTTAGGGTATAAAATAAATTCAAATACGTATTTTCAAAATTTATATATTGCTAGAGCAGAAAAATGATAAAATGAAATTAATGCAAAAGTCAAGGGTAAAATAGTAAATGTCACATTAAGGACTCAAGGGTCATAAGATAATAAGTTTACATGCCAAATAGAGACAGGAAGTTGAATTGCAAAGGAAAGAAAAAATGAAGGACTAAAAGTAAAGGAAGAAAAAAAAAAGCCAAAAATGGCTTTGTAACAGTACTTGTGAAGGAAAAGAGATAAGATCAAATCTCCTTGAAATAAGTGTATTCAAATTTGGACCTATTGGGTCCAGAAAATTCGTTAAAGCGAAGCGTTGTTTGTAGGAAATATTTCGATGTAAGGTATTTGAAGTATATAAATAAAATAAGGGTTGATATATGAAATATGAACATATGAACAGTAATACAAACATGTAAATGACTAGTATGATATCCCTAACTCAGATAAAACCTAATAAGCCTGATTTCCTGCATATATTCCAAAGTGGATGGATAAGTATGCATTGCCTATGAGGGATTACAAGTTATAAGTTGGCCCCGTTTGGGTCACATAATACGGTATGGAGTCCTTTGTCTCATACGGTGATGATACTATCCAGTATATCTCATTTTGTTTGGGTCTCTGATCCTGAAACATAAGGTCCTTTGTTTAGGTACGGTGATGATGCAGCACCTGGGTATATATAGTTATCTCAGTATCCGTCTTTGGAATATACATGTAACACCCAGGAAATATACCTAGTCGTTTTCGACATGTTTAGGAATTTAGTAAGCCCCTAATTTAGTGTTGCATAAGTTAAATGCGAAGCCGGAAACGAGGGCAGGAAAGTTACAAAACTTGAGAACTGATTTTGTAATTGGTCAAAGGCTTAAAAGTCCTAATGTGAAAAGATTTGAGGCAGATATGCTTAGTGAAATATAAATGGCGAAGTAGGAGGAGCGAAAAAAGTAAATAAGAAATTAACCCAAAAATAGGTTTGTTGGAGGGACGAAAACGAGGCCTAAAGGAGAATGGGATTTTAAAGGGCAGGTGGTCTCAAATTGGGGTAGAAGCAGGATGGGAGAAGGAGAAAAAGAAGAGAAGGAAAAGGAAGAGAAGAAGAAGGAGAGGAGATCAAGCGAACAAAGCTGATTAAAGTGTGGAAACTAACTTTGGTATGGATTCTAGAGATTATT
The DNA here is from genome assembly GCA_016808115.1 of Tetrastigma voinierianum. Taxonomy (NCBI): domain Eukaryota; kingdom Viridiplantae; phylum Streptophyta; class Magnoliopsida; order Vitales; family Vitaceae; genus Tetrastigma; species Tetrastigma voinierianum. Next base: position 274,823 of record JAEQBH010000116.1, read on the forward strand.
ATCTATGAATTGTCATGTGCTTGGTTGGTTATTAGTTTGTCCCCAACGTGGGGTTTTCTTTGAGTTTCACCTTAACCCAAAAATGATAGTAGTAGGTGGAGTAAAACCCATATATGGCTCAAGCTCATGAAATCCTCTCTTTGAGGATGAATCCATGGTTAATGGAAGTAATTGAGTTAGGGTTTAGAATGAAAGCCCTAACTAATCCTCATGTTTTGTTTGTGTGTATGGAGTTTATAGCCCATATTAGAAGGAGTTTTTGGAAGAAATTCATGATGGATTTTTTTTGAAGAAAGATGTAGAAATTGAAGAGGAATGGAATAGAAAAAGTGATCCCAGGTGATTTGGAAAAGGATTAGATGTGTGTTGGATGTATAGAAGTGATTGGGATCAAACATATGGAAAAATGGGAGAGAAAAACACCCATTACAGGCATTCTCGGGTGTCTTCTACCGGTAGGACTTAAGTTCTACCGGTAGAGGAACCTGTTCCCAGTCGATTTTGGCCCCGAGTCCCTCTGCGGTAGGAGTTAAGTCCTACCGGTAGGACTGTTACTGATTTTCAGTTTAGGCCAGTTTTCGTATTTTGAGCGTAAGCTTACGCCATTTCTTGTCAGATTTGAGTTATTCAATTGGCTACGTAAAAATAGACTTCAAGGAGAACCAAACTTTAAGAGAAGGTATCTCCAACTTCTGACTCTAAGTGGTCGAAAAATCCCTCCAAAGTATTTATGTGCAGAAAGCCCATTTCCTGCATCAGTTGATCATAGAGAAGTCCGGGTTGTTCGGACGTAACTTGAGTTCAGGTGCTCAGGTGGGTGATTTCAGTTGGAATGAACCCTTAACGCACCTTAGCTTTAAATAAGTACAAGGACCTCTAAGTGTCAAAATATGAAGTTAAGACCCCGGAAAATCAGTAATTCAAACAGTCGAGTGTAAAATGGGCTTAGGCTAGTTGGCATGAAAAATGCCATAACACGAGTTTGGAAAGATCAATTGGAATGATTCCAATTTCTGAGTAAAAAGATGATTCATGGAAGAATAAGATTATATGAATAAGGTGTGATTACATGCTCATCATACCTTACCAGTATATAGATTCTGATGCATCGTAGGCAGCGTAAAGTGGCTAACAAATGCCCACACATTATAGAGATGGTAAGTTCTTGAACTCATATGGTTGTAAAACTACCTAAGACCGATTATTAAATGACACGGCACTCACATCACGATTAGTGCCCGGTACTCGATTGGAGTACTCGGCACTCGATTGATGCCCGGTACTCTGATTAGTGCTCCGGCACTCGGTGTACCCGGTACTCGATTAGTGCTCGGCCTCTGATTAATGCCGGTATACGATTAGTCTTCTGGCACTCTATTACGGTGAATTCGCTACGGCACTCACGATTACGACTAATTGCTTCGGCGCCGCATCTTATGTAGTATCTTGGTACTTATTGTCTTTGTGTCTTACTTAATCAGGTATTCTTTACAGTCAGGAGTCGACGGTTATATGATGAAGTCTCTGAAAAGTTACTGTAGTACCTACGGGTACTCCGTCTCCCGATTAAGGCTGTAGTACCTACGGTGCTCACGTATTTGTATAGGATTACGCTAGTACCTCACGGGTACTCCTGCGTCTGTATAAGTTTTGCTTAGTACCTACGGGTACTCTGCATGCGTATAAGTTATGGTACCTCTGGTACTCACCGCTATCGATACGTGTAGTACCTACGGGTACTCCTGTATCTGATAAGTCCTGCATCTGAATAAGTCCTGTAGTACCTACGGGTACTCCTGTATTTGATAAGTCCTGTATCCGATAAGTCCTGTAGTACCTACGGGTACTCCTGTATTTAATGAGTCTGTCTACGTATAAGTTACAGGAAGTACCTCACGGGCCTCCACGTCTCTGATTAAGCTCACGGTACCTCACGGGTACTCCTGTATACGAAAATATTACCTTGACTCGGGTACTCTGTATTTAATTAAGTTACGTTCTGTCTACGATTTAGTTACGCTAGTACCCCTATGGGTACTTTGTCTCTCTGAATAAGTCTTTGATACGATAAGTTAAAGTAGTACTCTGGGTACTCTGTGATTAAGTTACGTCGGTGGCTCCTAATAAGTTCGTAGTACTGGGGGCCTCCTGGCAATAGCTAACGAGGATGCAATAGTACCCTCACAGATACTCTTGTATGTCTGTATAAAGCTCGGTAAACTCTGGGTGCTCGATGTATCGGTGGGTAGTATAAGTTCGGTGGTACCTCACGGTGCTCTTGTATTTATAGTACCTACGGGTACTTACGCATATGATAGATCTTTCATCGCTCACGATGCGTTGCGTAGTACTGCGGGTACTCACACATTTGATTAAGTTCTATCACGTACGTCGTTACGCCCAGTGCCCCGCGGGTACTCCTGTATCTGAGTAAGTTCTGTCCTGATCTGATAAATTCCGTAGTACCTACGGGTACTCCTGCAATATCCCGGTAAAGTTACGTCACGAATCGGTAAAATTAAAGAAATTTATTTCTGGTACTCCTGTATCGATAAGGATTACGTCACGATCGATAAATTCGGCTGAGTACCTCACGGGTATACGTATCTGAATAAGTTACGTCCTGATCGTTAAGTTCGGTAGTAAGATTTATCACTAATATCACGGAGTAGGATTACGTCACGATTTGAATAAAGTCTGTAGTACCTCACGGGTACTCATCCCGACAAAATACATTGTCCAGAATATGTCACATCTACGATCTTGTTACGCCAGTACCTCTACGGTACTCTGAATTTGATTAAGTTAGGTATACCTGCGGGTACTCTTGTATCGATAAATAAGTACAAGGATTCTGTAAGACCGTTATAAGTTCGATCAAGATAAGTATAATGCTCAAAGTAAGACGATTATAAGGATTACGTAAGATAAGTATAAGTTCTGTAAGACATGTCTAGTCGAAAATACGTAATCGAGTTACGTAAGACCGTTATACGTTAAAGTAGATAAGTATAAGTTCGGTAATACGTATGGGATCACGAAATACATGTATAGGTTACGTAATACAAAATAGTTCTTATTGAACCAGAGATTTACTTACGTAGAAGAAGTTTAAGATGCAGTATCGATTATAATTTGTAGTACTACGGGTACTCAGTATAAGGATAAATTACCGCCAACTCTATGGGAGTCACGAGATAAACATAAGTCTGTTATAAGTATAAATTCTGAATACGAATAAGCTTTGTAACTCCTACGGGAGTCCCGAATAAACATAAGCACAGCCTTGAAGCAGTCCTTGTATAAGTTCATGTTATGAGCGCGTGAAATTTACGATATATCTGTTATAGTTACCACAATTGGCTATAATTGTGTATGTGCATGTATTTATCATATAGAAATGTTTCCCCACGCTAAGCGTAAACAGCACGGGTTCTGTCAGTGTAGATGCAGGAAGACATCGCGAACATCCATACAAGGCGGGCTGACCTGCTTTGAGGTTAAAAACACATGTAGGTTCAGCACTTTGATTTGTATAAGTAAAGTTCGGTTTGTAATTTTGTAAATGGGACTCGATTATATGCAGATTTTGATAAGACACCACTCACATTAAGTAGTTCTTTGATTTGTATATAATATTTAGATTACATTTTAAGATGTGGAGCCACACCCACGAGGTACGATTCGATTTTTAAAAAAAAAAAATCAGGTAAGAGTCCCGGTGTTGATCGCGCGTCTCGAGAAAATCGGGCGTGACAATCTGAACATAAAAAAAAATGATACAGATGATATAGATATTATTAAACATGACACATGAAAAGGCATAAAATATGCAAATGATCTGAAAGATGCATATGATATGTAAAAAGAAGTATATGTTTATAAGCTGTTATATGTATATTGAAATTAAGGATCACTTCTGAAGTGAGTCGATCATATATGTTATATGTTCCCACTAAGCTATAAGTTTGCGCGGGTGGTTTCATCGTGTAGATGCCAGAATAGGACATTCACGGCATTCATCTAGCCCGAGGGCTTGACACAATGATAAGCCCACCACAAGTAGGTTTTGGATTTGTTTTTGTATATGTAAATGTAGAGTTTTGTAATAGTGAAATTGGCCATAGAACCGAGTAAAAATGGGACTCAAATATATGTATAGAATATTATGAACACAACTACGGTGGTTGTTTTATATGTATATGTTATAAGTTTTATTTCTTTATAAAAATATATATAAGTGGGCCCACTATTGGCCAAAAACGAGGTTAAGAGTCCCAGTCCGTGCCGTGTCCCCACTCTTGCCGGCAGGCGGGGCATGGGGCGCGATAGAAAGTGCCTCTCGGACTGCTATCTGGTATCCACTTCCTGCTTCCTAGTGCTCTGCCAGAAGATTAGTAAACTGGCCCAACAACTCCGAGCTACAGCGATAATAAACTTTAATATAGACCATAGCATACATCAAACTTCTGGCAGCCCGAGATGCATAAGGAACTTTGCTCATCTCTTTCATATCTTTCTACTTGTGGGACATTGCTTCCAGGCTAAGCTTTCAGTGACCTACAGCGGAGATAGCGCCTTAGCCTTTGCTGTGTTAAAATCTTTCAGAACCTTCCTCGATGGCTTTCTTGGGGAACTAACCAAGCTTCTATTCTTCCTATCACGGGAGATCTTCATACTAAGTATCTGTTTCACCGATCCCAAGTCTTTCATGGCAAAAGACTTGCTAAGCTCTCTCTTCAACTTGTCAATCTTGCTAGAATCATGATCGATTATCAACATGTCATCAACATACAGGAGGAGTATAATAAAATCATCATCAGAGAACTTTCTAGTGAACACACAATGATCAAATGAAGTTACATTGCCCGCGACTCATCATGAAAGAGTCAAACTTCTTGTACCACTACCTTAATTGCTTTGCTTAATTCCTTAAGCTCTTCTTTAACTTGCACACAAGATTTTCTTTTCCTTTTACTTCAAACCCTTCAAGTTGCTGCATGTAGATTTATTCTTCCAAATCGCAATGAAGAAATGCAGTTTTCACATCAAGTTGCTCAACTTCTAAATTCAAGCGAGCAATAAGACCAAGGGCAACACGAATAGAGGACATCTTTACCACTAAAGAGGATATTTCTTCAAAGTCAATGCCTTTCTTCTGATTGAACCCCTTCACAACCAATCGTGCCTTGTACTTGAGTTGTGAGCCATTGTTTTCAGTTTTCAGTTTTCAATATGTACACCAATTTGTTTCTGAGAGCTTTCTTTCCTTGTGGTAACTTCACCAAGTCATAGGTGTGGTTCTCAAGTAAGGATCTCACTTCTTCTTGCATGGCTTTAACCCACTCTTTCTTACTCTCATGTAAAATAGCTTCTTGGTAAGTTTCTGGCTCTCCTCCGTCAATAAGCATCACATACTCATTAGGAGGATATCTTGTAGAAAGTTAGCGCTCTCTAATCAGTCTTCTCAATGGTGGTAGTGGAGTTCTCCTGCCAAGCTTGTTTAGTGGCTCAACATCTCATCAACTATAGGGTCATCTTCATTTCGGTGACACATCACCTTCACTGTAACTCTCCCATGATTAGCATACCTTTGTGATTGGAGCAGTTAGATCAATTCTAATTGGAATTTCAGAAGAAGAACTAGCTTTCTCAACCTTGTTACCATCATCAACAAGTTGGTCTTTAAGAAACACAACATCTTTGCTTCTGACAATCTTCCTACTCAATGGATCCCATAGCACATTACCCAAAATTCTTGCCAGCCATACCCCCGAGAAAATACATGGTTTGGCCTTGACATCAAGTTTGACCTCATCTTTAGGGATATGAACAAGTGCTACAACCAAACACTCTCAAATGGTCACTAAACATCTTTCCATGTCCGCTCTTTCGGGTACATCACCTTTTAAAGGCTGATGGAGAAAGGTTTATCAAGTCAATTGATGTTCTCATAGCCTCTCCCCAAAAGGACTTAGGTAGCTTAGAATGAGAAAGCATACACCTAGTCCTTTCTTCAATAGTTTGTTCATTATCTTAGCTACACCATTTTGTTGAGGAGTTTTAGGTACAGTCTTTTCAAGTTGAATGCCATGAAGTTTGTAATAATTTTCAAATGAACACCTATATTCACCACCATTATCTACTCTGACAGCCTTTAACTTTCTTCATGTTTCTCTTTCTAATCTGGCATGGAGTTCTTTAAAGGCATCCTTTAGTCTTTTTGTTTTGAAAGCAAAACCCCCGAACTTTTCTAGAGTGATCATCAATGAATGTCACAAAGTAAAGTGCACCACCAACGATTCTAGTTTGCATAATTGCAAACATTAGTATGAATTAAATCTAATAACATTTGGCGCTTCTAAATGGTGGATATGTGAAATGCAACTACATATGTTTTTCCAACTAAACAATGATCCATATGAGTTTAAGAGGCATACCATGAAAATTTGGAAAGAATTCTTTCTAGCAAAGAGTTTGAAGTCACTTTCTCACTTATGTGACCAAGCCTCCGAGTTCAATGCTTACATCTAGTTAGTCGTGATCTCTCGCTATGTAGCTTAGCTATGACATAGAGGCGTTCTACGGTTCTTTCCCACCACTCTTAAAGAGCCTTTGTTGAGCCATTTACTTTCACAAAGAATTTGTGAATCCTCATCATCAAGTGCGCCTGGATATCAGGATTGAGGCAAATATTTGAAACATAATCTAACATCCTTAGTGTCAGTTTATTTGCAATACTGATCTCTAGCAAACATCTCAATACCCTGATCTTGGATACACCACTTGTTTCCCATTCTAACATTACCAAAATCACCCGGTTATAGGAAGTGAAAAAATCACTATGAGAGTAACATGGAGATAAGGCACCGCCGTCAATTACCCGATTGCTATCTTGGGTTGCAGGCCGACATAGCAGAGTCATCGATCACCAATCAAATATCACCTTCAGCAACAATTGCATTAGTCTCTTTATTTTCTTTCTTCAAATTATTCTGTACATTTTTCCAAATCCTGCATTCTTTCCTCATGTGGCAAACCTTGATGCAGTGATAACATTTAATATATTTTTTGGATTTGGATCTTCCTCTAAAACCATGGGAATTTCTACTTTGACTTCTCCCACGTCTTTCGGGTTTTTCTTGTCTTTCCTGTTTTTCATGAACAAGTGCTCCAGAAGAAAATTCACCTTCTTCTTTCCTTCTAGCCTCTTCATTTAGCAAGCTATCTTTAACACTCTCCATAGTTAGAATCTCATTTGGAGTGGAATTACTAACTGTTACAACCAATGTCTCCCAACTATCAGGTAAGGAGCTAAGAAGTAATGATCTTTGCATCTCATCATCAATGTTCATTTTCATGGCAACCAACTTATTCACAATACCCTAAAAAGAACTTATATGCTCAACCATGTTGTTCTCATCCTTGTACTTCAAGTTGACAAGTCTCCTAATCAAAGTAGTTTTATTTCTGATGTTTTCCTAGCAAAAATGTTTTCAAGCTTTTTCCAAACAACATTTGCTTTCGTTTCATCATAAATGTGTTCATGTAGAGTTGGATTCATCCACCTTCTCATATAAGCAATGGCTTTTCTATGTTTCACATCTCAATCATCATCAAGTGTGTCTAATGGTTTTACTTTTAACCGAATGGGTTTGTATAAATCTTTACAATAAAACAAATCTTCCATCATACGCTTCCAAGTGGAATAATTCATCGAATTTAATTTTATCATGTCATCTTCCATTTTTGCACACAAGAAAAACTCCAAACAACCAAGCTCTGATACCACTTTGTTGGGAAAGACTACCAAATGCAATTATTCTAAAAATGACATTTTCCTCTTTGTGTGCCAAAAATAGGTGCAACAAACAATTGAGCCGACAACAAAGCCAACCAAACAATAATAAATCAACCACAATGAAGCAACAATTTTTACGTGGAAAACCCTCAAATAAAAAAGGTAAAAAACCACGGGACTTGTAGGTCACTTAAACTTTCACTATTTCAACAATGACAATAATGGGTTACATTAAGTTCTTCTCTAACAAGAAATTTAGCAGCGCATAACAAACATACATCAAGAATATCATTCTTAGAACACCAAAACAACAAACATCATCCCAAGGATGGATAAAACAAGAGAAAAGATGAATAATCTTACCAAATGATAGAATGGCCAAATGGGTATTGTGGAGAGCTAATCAAATATTCGAAACCGCTATAATTGAAGATCACCTTGCAAGGAGTCACCACGTCAAATTTAAGCCAAAACCAACATTATTTGGTCTTCCATCATGTAAAATGATCAAAACTCTAACCTCTTTATTTCTCCTTCTCAAAACCCTCTTCCCCTGTTTTTTCTCTCACTTTTTTTGGCTGCTGCCCGAACCACCACCAGCTCTCCTTTTGTGATTTGCTTTTAATTTCTTTTTTTTTTTATTCAAACAATGGGCTTTGCCCATTGGTCCCACCCACACAAAGGAGCGGACCCAACATGTAGCAACTCGTACTCGAGTTCAAATCGTAATATACTCAAATTCAATTCTACTCAGAGTTATCGAGTCTAGTTCAAACTTGAATAACTCGAGTAGAGTTTGAGTATCAAAATTCCCGATTTGAACTGCTCGCGAACTTAATTAAGCTTTATTATTTCATTAATTTAGTCGAACTCAAAGCGATTTTTAGTATAATTATTTGTTAATTTTTAAAATTGATTTAAGTTAATTGAATTGAATTTGAGTTGCTCAAATATTTTTGGAGTTGAGTTGCGAACATTTGACAAAAAACTAGATCAAATTCGAGCTTGGCTCTATATCAACTCGACTCGATTACACCCCTATTTGGGCATAAGGAGAAAGGATATAATCCTTTGAAAGTTTGCTAAACATGATTGTCTTATAAAATGATGTTTTTTGGTCATACTAGGTGTCTTAAGCAATTATATATCACACCCAGATTAATCTTCATACGTGCCGGAAGGTATCATAAGGGTGATAGAACTCTACCATATAACACAACCGCATTCTTAAAGCTCGAACTCGAGACAACTAGTTAAGGTAGGAGAAACTCCAATCATCTCACCTACATGTCCTATGATCTTAAAAATTGATGTTGATCCTATAATTTTGCATGGATTATTAAACTGCTTGGGCTTGTATGTTGTCTTGGACTCTTGGATAAAGTTTTAATAGTTCCCAACCATACCTTTTGAAAAATAAAGAAAATTGATAAATTAATCCCAAATGCGTTAACAATTCAAAAAACATGAAGATTTTTGTGTTTTCTAATTTAATTTAAGAAATGTTATAAGGTTTACATAATGATACTCTTATAAAGTATTGTGTTTATCTTCAATATTATTTAAGATACAATGACTTAATTAATTATGAAAAATATTTTTATATATATAATCATGAGTGTTTGAGCTAACTTACGTGTATCTTGACTAATTTCATAAGACTTTGAAATTAACGAGTAAATAAACCTCCAATGATTTTAAGAAGCTCAAACTTTTAACACCGAACCATTGTGTGCACTTAAGTTTTTCCACCAAAACTTAAGTGTAAAATATGTTTGTTTGACCAAAGCCAACTAAACCATCTTTATTCCTAACTTGATCTAATGGGGAAATCAAAGGAGAAGACGTCGGGGAGAATGGCACCATGAAAAAATGAGACATAGCACAAAAGTTGAATTGTGAAAGGCTAAGGAAATGAGAAGTTCAGTTCACAAAAAACAACATATATATTGATTGGGGGACCTAGAAATTAGAGTTAAAGGGGCATTTTAACATATGAAAAAATTGGCAAACCTAACAAATGAAAGCCTCAGCTTTAACGATACAAGACTATAATTTTTAGGGCCGGTTCAATTCCCCTTGTAAAGAAGGATAAAAAAATGGAAAAATTATGTTATAGTTTGGTTCTATTTTAAAAAGAGTTTATAAGGAATAGGAAACCAAGAACAAGTTAACTAATTTAAAATAATTTTTATTAGGTGTTTTGTTTTGAGAAATATTAAAAATAATTCTTATTATGTGTTTTGTTTTGAGGAAGAAAGTTTTTGTTCTAAATATGTCATTTTTTACTATGGATTAGAAAACCCAAATAAATAAAAACATACATACATATATATATATATATATATATATATATATATATATATATATATATATATATATATATATATATATATATATATTTAATGTTAGAAAACTCAAAACAAAGCAGATTTTTAGCCTTTTTCAATTTGCTCAAGATTTTTATTCCTCGGTTATTTATTCTTCAATTTGTCTATATTTTTCTCATATTTGATCAAGATATTTCAGGATTTTTTTTTTTTAAATCTTTATTTTCATTTATGAGTTTTTGATTTCGTTCCAATTATTGAAATTTTCGAGTCTTAGAAGTTTATTGTTAATGATAGTGAAAAATAATTGTATAAGTTTCTTGTATTAAATTATTATATGCTACTTTGGGTTTTTCAAATTTTGAATTACCATTAGAATCTAAGATAATTTTTGGGGTTTTGATGAATTCTTGTTCACTATTTATACTAGAATATTTATGAGTTATTGGTCATGAAGGATTTGTGTATTTATACTTATAGAATTTTTTTAATAAAGTTATCTTTAGAATAAGAACTCTCTCCCATAAAACAAAACACATAATATAAATTATTTATTATTTTTAAATAAGTTAACTTTTTTTCCTATTCCTCTCGCCCTTGGTTTCCTATTCCTCATAAACTTTTTTTAAATCATAGCATACTTTTCCCTAAAAATTTTTAAAGAAAAAATTTAAGGGGGAATTATTTCCTTCTTCCCGTTTGGAAATAAGGATAAAAAAATTTTGAACAAAAATTTAAGAGCACACTTTCCTTCCTAATTTCATTCCCCTTATAAACAAGCATAAAAAAATTTGAAAACAAAATTCAAGGATACTTTCCTTCCTTAGATTTGATTCTCTTTAAAAATAAGGATAAAAAATTTTGAAAAATAAATTAGGTAGCAATGGAGCATACCTTCTTTCCTATGTTCCATTGGCTATTACTAGACATGTTTGTTGAGGAATATCTTTTATGCTTATAACCATAGTTGGTCAGCGTGTTTTTAACTTAATAATGTGCAAGCTTATGATAATTAAAATGATGTACAAAATGATAACAAATGTAATATTATACACACAAAACTGAAACAATTTGATAAACAATGATAAAGAGTTTGATATGAAAGATAATACTCAGCACAAATGTTAAAAAAATTACCAATTAAATATTAGGCAGATTGTTTCAGGGCACCAATATGGGAATAAATTACCAAAAAGCCTCAAATGTATACATCAATCTTTTTCTTCCCTCGTTTTCAATTATTTCCCCTAAGGAAACAACATAATCCTCTCTAAAAAAACAAAGAATCAAGACATGTTTGATTTCTATATTTGAAACCGTTTTTTACTTTCAAAAACTAGAATAAAGACAAAAGCATGAATAACATGTTTGATTTGATTTCATAATTGCTTCTTGTTTTGAAAAACACGAAATTTGGATATTAAGAATATTTTTCACCAACACTGAACGGTTTTAAAAAACATAGAAACCAAAAAGGGACCATATAGGATGGTAATTTACAAATGTCCGTTGGTGGCCTTTTCGCAATGTAGCTCCTTTAATCGGTTCACCAAGTGGTCTAAATCTGTATCAGAGCTCCCACCATTGACTGCACTCCAGGCTGCGTCGCGTAGTTCTACGGCTCGAACCCTCTGTGGACTTTTTCCACCCACTGCCTCGGATAAAATCCGAGCCAACTCAGTCGAATCGGGAACTCGCCGAGTCTCCTCAGCAACTCGGATCCCTACTCCTAGCTCCCCAACCAACAAGTTGGCATTGGTGTATTGGTCAGCTCCCATCGGCCACGTCAGCATCACAACGCCGGCGGCGAGACCCTCCATGGTGGAATTCCAGCCGCAGTGAGTCAAGAACGCACCCACGGCTCGGTGCCTCAGTATCGCCACCTGTGGGGCCCACCCCCTTATCACAAAGCCTCTCTCGCCCACATCCGGGATCACGTCACCTTCTCCCTGCTCTCGCACACACCAGATAAAACTGACTCCGCTTGCCTCTAAGGCAGAAGCCAGAACAGCCATTTGCTGATGTGGCAGACTAGTACGGCTCCCAAAGCATATATAAACCACAGAATCGTTTTCCCACTGGTCAAGCCACGTCATCACTTTATGACTTGGCACAGCGCTGGACCCACCCCGGTTTGCGTCATCATCATCGTCAGCCGCCGGCAGTAACGGACCCACCGCCCAGACCCGGTTGTGACCCATGAATTTCTTCATGTACTCGATGTAAACTCGTTCCAACTCAGTGAACGTGTTCACGACGAGACCCCAACTCGCTATGTTATCCAACATGGTATTCCTGATGAATTCCTTATTCGGGTCTCCATCTTCGATATTGCGATGCAGATAGAGATCTGCCACCATGGGTAGACTGGGGAATTGGGAATACTGGGAAAAGAGACCATGAAATCCTCGTTCCCGGGTTCGTCGTTCTTCGGTAGGTCTAGCCACGTGGCATAACCGACGGAGAGAGCCAAGACGCCGGACGGGGAGAAGACAATATGCGGCACGCCTAGCTGGGAGGCGAGTTTGTGAGTCCAACCCAGGTGAAAAAGTCAGATACGATGGCCACAGGGGGGTTATGGTGGGTCTGGAACCACTGGATGATGTCATCAGATAGTACACTCATTGACCGCAACCTAGCCAGAAAATCGGCGGTTGACCCAACAGCTGATTCCGGGGGGGTAAGAACCAGGCTCTGAAAAGAAGCAGGGTACTTGGATAGGAGGGAATCGAGTAAGGGGAGGTTAGAGGGAAAAACCAAAACGGTGACGTTTAAGCCGCGGATGAGCAATTTAGTGGCGAGGTCGAGGATGGGAATGATATGGCCTGAACCAGGAAATGGGCAGAGGAGGACATGAGCGGCGGCGGCAGTCGACATGGTCGTAGGTTGAGGACTGTGGTCTGTGTAGAAAGGAAAAAGAAGAAAAAAATGGATGATGGCAATTGGAAAAAGCCTGTTCTTCGGTTTTATAGATACATTGACTGTGGAGGAGACGTGTATAAGCTACTACTCAGCTTATTTGCGTCCAAGTTTCCAACTTCTTCCTTGGACCAATAAATTCTCTTACACATATCTCGACTTTCTCGCCGTTTATCACGTCATCCATTACGATTCGGTTTTGGTTGGATTGCTTTGGATGGTTTCACTTTTCACTTTTAATGTGGGCTTTACTGGGCTTGGGCCTGTACTAATTCAGAGAATATATGGTAAGAGCAATTAAGAAGTGGGCTACAGGCCCACAGCCACATGCAATTCCGCCTCCTTCGACAGTTGTTTTCTTTAGTTATTTATTTATTTTTGGAAAAAAAAATGTTTTCAAAAGAGGTCATGGGATAGGAATGTGTTTTTTAGGAATAAGGAGAAGGGATATGATCCTGTGAAAGTTGGCTAAACTGGATTGTCTTTAAAATTTATGCTTATCCCCATAATTTTGCATGGATTATAAAATTGCTTTGGCCCATCTGTTTTCTTGGATGAAGTGTGTTATAAAATAAAAAAATAAAAAAGGAGATATTTGAGAAAAAAAGAAAAAATTATGGACGAGAAAATTGTGTTACTTCAGATTCTATCACAATGCATAAGTGAGGCCTAATTATAGGCTTCTAATACATGTATCTAGGAAAGTTGAAAAGTCTTTCATAATAGTTACCATAAAACAACCATAGTTATTATTATCTAAAAAAGCTAAAAAACAATGTTTTAAAAACCGGACCAGTGACTGAATCGGAAAAGTTTCCGGTTCACTGGTCGGATCGGTGGTCGAATCGCGATTGAATCGGTGACGTAATAAATATATTATTTATATTGTATTTATATTTTAAAATATATAATTAATAATATTTAAGATATTATTTATTACTTTTTATATAAATAAAGTATTTTTAAATTTATTTTAAAAATATGTATAATGTTTATATATGAAAACATATTAAAAATGGAAGAAAACTTATTTATATAAATATATCTTAATTAATAGTAATATATAATTTTGTTAATATCACAAATAAATAGGAATGGCGCCTTGATGGTAAGTAGTTAAGCGCTATTATAACTCGTATTTGAATCCATGAGCTTGCATTATTTAATTGAATTTTTTTTTAATTACAAGCCTTTTAACCCTACAAACTTTTTAATTCTAAACATAAAACGATGTAGTTTCGATGTAAAAAGCATCAAAACGAAGTCGTTTTAACTTGAGAAACAAAAAAAAAAAAAAAAAAATTGTGGGAAAACCTGAAGCTGGGTTCAGAATTAATGTTGATTCATCAGGTTATTGAAAAAATGGTTTTTGAGTTGAAGCGGGACCCCTAAGTTTTGTGACCGGTCGACAGTTCGACCGGCCGATCCGGTCCACTTTTCTAAACATTGCTAAAAAGTCATTCATAATAACAGTTCTTGTATGCAAGCGTATAATGACCATTATGTCACCGAGTTAAATCTTTACAGTGCATCGAGATGAATCGCGAACTTGAATATATCAGTGAATGATATACGAATCTTTAAGATACGTTAAATGAATCTTCAAGATTCATTGGATGAAACATGATCCTTCTCGAGATTGAAGAATCCCTTCCATATCAATGAATCTATTTAGTAATATCTATATTTTTATATTTATAACACTCCCCTTTGATATTACTACGTGTTGCCCATGCCTCATTAAAAACCTTGCTTAAAAAAACCCAGTGGCAAAAAACTAGTCGAGGAAAATAGTACATGACATACACACTTTTATGTGTTACATTGGATGTCTTATTAAAAAGCCTTTAACTAGAAAAACCCCGTGGGAAAAAACTAGTCAAGGAACAATAGTACAACCATTGGTCTTCAAGACCTAATCCTCATGATTGTTTTGAAGTTGTCGGTCCCCCTGAAGACAACAGTCTTCCAAGCCTACGCATTCCAATACCATTAACATATACTTCCTCTGTTTCACAATAATAGTCTTTTCATAGATGCACATGAATTAAGGAAAACTATAAAATGACTAAACCATCCTTTTTTACTTTTAATAAATATCTAGTTGTAGTATTAATTGTTTTTCTTTCTTCCATAAAAATCTCAATCAGTATTTGACTTTTATAAAAACTCCAACCCTTTATTTAAATTCTTAGCCACTTAATTAAAATATTCCACAGTTTTTTTTTATGATTTCCCTCCATAGGTATGAATAAAAAACTAAGCAAAATTTTGGCCAAGTATTTCGCCAAGTGTTTTATGATTAAAACTAAGGATTCTTCAAACAAAATTTTCCATCCAAATTTTTTCATTTTTCACCAAATCTTTCTTTCTTTTTTTTTTTTTTAAGATCAAGTTAAGTGTTCTCCATTCAAAATATTTCTATAAATAAACACAAATTAGAGAAGCAAACCATCATCTGGGTACTTGTTTAGATCAAATCCATGATCCGCATCTACATTCAAGTCAAAATCTTTTGCATCTTTAATTTTGTGTTTCTTATATAAAGCTTTATACTAGAATCATACAAAAGCTTAGAATCAAAATTTATCCAATCTTCATCACTCTCCATTTTCGTTTTTTTTAGTATAGCAGGAGTGATATAAGTTTGTGATGAATATGTATACAGTTGTTTGTTATAGGGAATAGAAAAAAATATGAAAGGTTTTGTTGACTTTATCAAAACTAATTGGAAAAGTGAAAAATCCACATAAATTGTGGGGTGCTTAAGTGTAGAAGATATTAGAACTTGTAAAATATTTTTAATATATTATGTTATTAAATTTGGTTGGGAATAATAAAAATAGGGGTAAAATTGGAAGAAATATGGTAAAGTATTCTCGATTTCTTAAAATGACAATTAAATTGAAACAAATTTTTTTCCAAAAGAAACAATTATTTTGAAACGGATGGAGTATTTCAAAAGTAGATGTAGGAAGGGACTTAGTGAACAAATCGGTCAAATTGTCACTACGAGATAACTTTCTCTGTAATAATCACATCATTCTTCTAAAGTTCATGTGAATAAAAGAATTTGGGTGCAATATGTTTTATCAAGTTGCCTTTAACAAACCCATTGCTCATTTGTGTAACACAAGCTGCATTATCCTCTTAAAGAACTATGGGGGATATATCATTTTTCGTGAAGCCACACGAACCACAAATATGTTGTATCAATGGTCGTAACCATACACATTCTCGTGAAGCCTCATATAAAGTTATAATCTTTGAGTGGTTTAAAGTAGTGATAACCATAGTATGTTTAATAGACCTCCACGAAATTGCAGTACCACCACAGAGAAAACATAACCAGTCTAGGACCTAGCATTTGGGGATCAGACATATATCCAATGTGACACCCCCAACTCGGCATAGGGTGTCAAGTGAGGGGTCATCATTTTTTTTTTTCACATATAAACTTAAGTTGATTTAATTCGTATAATGTTAAGCTTGATTAACGCGTATATTCCATAGCGTAGTTACAAAATATATATACAAACTCCATGGAAGTGTTCAACATTTTACAATATTTACATTGGTTTACAAAATTTCCTTATACAAAATAGACTTAAAGGTCTTCCAATTGGGCACCTATTGATATGTGGCCTTTAATTTGTGATGTGGATTGTCAGGTCATCTGGTTTCCTTTAATTGCCTACGGATTGAACACGGAGTGCTAAACTGCGCTTAGTGAGATTAATACACATGGATGACCTCTATTAAGGCTCTCCACACTTCTATACAAACGCATATAATACATATAACATTTACAGATTCTTATCATTTCTCATATACATATATATATATATATATACCATATTGATTTCATTATCATCTTCCATAGACTTTTTATGTCATCTTGTCTTTCTTATTAACGTAATTGTATACTATCCTCATAAGCAGTCTTTATCTTACCATGCTCGTGTCATATATTCTCTACATTTCATTTGCATATACACATCATTTTTCTTTTATGTTCGTATACATAAACCTTAGAAATGGATACGGGGAAGCTATAAAGGCAGGCGTTGTACTCGTATGAAGCTTGAGTGGTCCTATAAAGGGCTGAATTCATTATCATTATCTGCAGAGACAATGACCATTTATAAGGACCCGAAAGCGTTGTGATAACCTTCCGGGGCCACGAAATGATCAAAGCGGGATCCTATCTCGTGACCGGCCAGGCCTCGATATCGAGAACTTATCTTTGCGGAGACTTGTTTTTTCCCCCAATAGGCATGTCCATCTATCCCTCTGCAGGTTAAGCGGACAATCGATATGTATTTTATGTTTCAATATATACCTCATATTCCTCGAATAGTGTGTCATTCAGTAATCATATGTGATATATATATATATATATATTATCTTTGCATTTTTCATATCTCATTATATGCATAAATATTTCGCCAAGTGTTTTATGATTAAAACTAAGGATTCTTCAAACAAAATTTTCCATCCAAATTTTTTCATTTTTCACCAAATCTTTCTTTCTTTTTTTTTTTTTAAGATCAAGTTAAGTTTTCTCCATTCAAAATATTTACATAAACCATGTTGGTGGAGAAGCAAACCATCGTACAGGTACTTGTTTAGATCAAATCCACGATCCATCTACATTCAAGTCAAAATCTTTTGCATCTTTAATTTTGTGTTTCTTATATAAAACTTTATACTAGAATATACAAAAGCTTAGAATCAAAATTTATCCAATCTTCATCACTCTCCATTTTCGTTTTTTTTAGTATAGCATGAGTGATATAAGTTTGTGATGAATATGTATCGATTGTTTGTTATAGGGAATGAAAAAAAAAATATGAAAGTTTTTGTTATTTATCAAAACTAATTGGAAAAGTGAAAAATCCACATAAATTGTGGGGTGCTTAAGTGTAGAAGATATTAGAACATGAAATATTTTTAATATATGATGTTATTAAATTTGGTTGGGAATAATAAAAATAGGGGTAAAATTGGAAAAAATATGGTAAAGTATTCTCGATTTCTTAAAATGACAATTAAATTGAAACAAATTTTTTTTCCAAAAGAAACAATTATTTTGAAACGGATGGAGTATTTCAAAAGTAGATGTAGGAAGGGACTTAGTGAACAAATCGGTCAAATTGTCACTAGAGATAACTTTCTCTGTAATAATCACATCATTCTTCTAAAGTTCATGTGAATAAAAGAATTTGGGTGCAATATGTTTTATCAAGTTGCCTTTAACAAACCCATTGCTCATTTGTGTAACCTGGCGCATTATCCTCTTAAGAAGCCATAGAGGATATATCATTTTCGTGAAGCCACGAACCCGCAGATATGTTGCTTAATGATAGTGCGTAACCATACACATTCTCGTGAAGCCTCATAAAACAAAGTTATAATCGCTTTGAGTGGTTTAAAGTAGTGATAACCATGAAGTATGTTTAATAGACCTCCGCGAGTGCGGTACCACGGAGAAAACATAAACTTGATCCCAGGACCTAGCATTTGGGGATCAGTGAGGACATATATCCTAATGTGACACTGACTCGGCATAGGGTGTCGAGTGAGGGTCATCATTTTTTCACGTATAAACTTTAAGTTAGTTCATTCATATAATGTTAAACATTAACTTGTATTATTATGATACATGCTTGTGGATTACAAAATATATATACAAAACTCCATATATGGAAGTGGAAATTTCAACATTTACAACTTAATATTTACATTGGTTTTTAATTTCATATAAAATAGACTTAAAGGTCTTCCGGTGGGCACCTATTGATATGTGGCCTTTATTTGGCGATAATGGATTGCGGTCCCTCTGGTTTCCTTTTAAATGCTCTGCTTGGTTGAGCAGCGTGCTAAGCTTTACGCTTGGTGGAATTAATACACACATGGAAGACCTCATTAAGGCTCTGCACTTTCTATACAAGCGCATATATTACATATAACATTTCTGAGATTCTTATCATTTCTCATATATATATACTTTTCATAACCAGTTTCATTTCTTATCATCTTCCATAGACTTTTCATGTCATCTTGTACTTTACTTCTTATTCTTGTAGCGTATCTTATCATCATAGCGATCAGTATGCTTCTCATATCATGTCATATATTCTCTACATTTCATTTTACATATATACGTCATTTTCTTTTATGTTTCATGTACGCATAAACCTTAGGAGTGATACGAGGAAACTATAAAGGGCAGAAGGCGTTGTACTGTTTGTGTGAAAGCAGTGGTCTATAAGAGCCGAGGAGGCGATATTATCGTTATGCAGACAATAGTGTCCCATAAAGGGCCACGAGGCGTTGTGATAACCCTTTTGGGGCCACCATGATCCAAACGGGATCTATCTTATCGACCCAAACGGGGCCTCGATATCAGAACTTGTATGCTGCAGACTTGTTTTTCCCTAATAGGCATACCCATCTATCCCTCTTCCAGGTTCTAAGCAGACAATCAATATGTATTTTATGTCACTATAAGAAAAAAGACCTATCTTAACGGTTACTAACTGTCATCGTATGTGTTATATGTCATCATAACTTCCTAGACTTATATGTCATCTATTGCAGTGTCAAGGTAGTTGTATCAACAACCTTGACATATATAAAATGTTAATGAATGTGTTTTTCTATTAATCAATATAACTTCTTTCTAGACTCTTTGCATAGCATTTTCAGGTATTTCATATCGTATCACTTATCCATGTATTCTCTGTTATGCTCTAGACTCTTTGTATTCTTTTATTAGACTGTTATGAAATAACTAGATGGTCTCACGAAAAACCGAAACAAAAAATAGAAAAGAAAGCTGGTTTGAATAGAGATTCGGGTTCACCGCACCAAATTTCAGCAAGGTTGTGAACCCCACTTGTCCTTTCCACGAGGCATAAATCTAGATTCTTGACTCAATGGGCTTTCCATGGGATCCGAGAACACCAGAAACGGAGTTGGAACAGAGGGACATGTTGATGGGGGCCGAGACCTGAACGCCAGGTACCACGGAGTGAGCCTTCATTCCCATCTTTAATGGGTGTTTTACTGCGCTACTTGATTTTGTTTTACTTTGAACTCTGTGTTCATTTTTCATATTATAGTCTTGAGAACATACTCCACTTTTGCAGCATATAATTTACTGGGGCACATTGCATCAACGGACGTTTTATGACTTTTTAACTCAAACTCAAATTTAATCTTTGCCATTCACAAACCTTAAATCTCAAAATCTAAATCTCTGTATTGGGTTAAATGAGGTTCACCGTCTTTGTTTTGGGAGCTTGTCGACAGCCTCTTTGTTTGTTTTCTTCTATTTTTTATAACACCCAGTTATCAAGATTCTTTCTGTATGATCATCTGTGGGAAATCTAAACTGGCGCTATGAATAAATATCTGTTGATAATCCCCCGGAAAAATTTTCCAAAGAAGAAAAACCAATCGAAATCGAAACCAAACCAAAATAGGAAACCAAAGCAAAACAGGGCACGTTTATTAACCTCAAAACCAAAAATAAAGAAATCATTGGCAAAAGTAGTAGGTTGCAAGCATACCGTCTAGGCCCTTCACATATTTGTTTAACTTTGGAACCATGGTGAGGTTGTTGTCTTTCTTCCCTAACTCTTGCCCCTCCTTTCTTGTCATCATTTTTCTCACCCCTCATTCTTGTTAAACTTCTTCTGACAAAATTTAGGAAGAAGAACCCATTGATAAACCCAATGACGAGTCGTTTGAAAATGTGCATAAGGAAAGAGAAACCATTTATAAGAAACCCAACAAACAGATCATTATGAAAATTAAAATGTAGAACTCAAAGAAAATCTAGCCTTACCCACTATTATAATCAGAAGGAGAAAAAAACTGAAGTTTTTCCTTCCTCATGGAGTTTAGGTGCTATAACCTTCAATTTTTGTTTGATTGCTTTCTTCGTCCATATGTTTGGCACAAATGTTGGGAGGGCTGCATGTGAAGAAATATTAGAATGTTGCCAAGTGGAAGCTAGTTCTTTGCATGTCCATGTTGATGTTGAAATGTTGAAGTGGGTTATTGCGACTAAAGTGAGTCTTAAATTTGAAATGGAGTTCTTTGGAGAGTAGTTTAATAACATAAATTAGGAAATGGTAAATCGTGTGATGGGTTTCAAAGTCCAAATGTTTCCCCAATTAAGCTACGGATATCATGGTTCCAGCTTAGTCTAGCAATCTCAAAGTGCGCGAGGCTATTAAGGCCTACAGAGTCTCCAAACAAGTTAAATGAGTTCAAGGAATTCAAGAAAGCCTATAGGCACGTGGTTTGGAAATTTAGTGGTTTTTCTAAATGGATTTGTGTGTGATTTTCTAGAGTTATCTTGCAATTTCCAAATACTTCCTAGTACTATGAACCCTGCAACTATAGATCTAGCTTTACTTTTAGCAATAATGGGCCATTCTAAATAGAAAAGGGTGAAGCCCGCTTTGAACACGTGTTCAGAAGAAAGCCTTCTTAGCAGGCTCGACCATTCACGTTTTACAACCACATGAGACAATAGAGCAGGAGCAGAAGAGGAACGAGCAGATAACAAGTGTAATAAGATCATGGTACTTCATCTATGGGTTCAAATGGATAGAAAAGCTATAAATAGATCCAAATAAGAATCAAACAATCGCCTACAGATAACTTAACAAGCATACAAGTAAGTTTTAGCAATTTTCAAATGAACCTCGAACATGATAAAAGACACTCACTACAGGCATGTATAAGGATGAACCAGAATATCAAGACAACAGCACATTATATATAACAATATAAAAAATAAAAATAAAAATAAAATAAAATAAAATAAAAATGAGATGATACAGAGCATTTAGTGATCAGACCTGAAAAATGTTCTATATCTTTTGCTTTCTTCTCCCTAAAGTGGCTGCCAAAATCCGCTCTCACTCACTCTCTTAGACCCCTCTTTAACTTTTGTTTTAGTTTTTTTTCTTCTCTCCCACCACAACCACGATTCCTCTCTTTCCTCTCCTCGTAGGGGTTCCCCACTCACTCTTTTGCCTTGCATGTGGGGTCTCCCCTATTCTCTCTCTCTATAAGTGGCCCCAAAATAGCCCTCCCTTTCTCTCTTACTTCCCTTTAAATAGGTTTAAAAAACAATACCCTAAATCCGATGAGGTCCCCGAATCCAAGATTCCACATGGCAAAAGCGTTAGGGTGTACACACCTTGACTTATCATTTCTATCATAATACCCGTAATTTTCAGATTTCAAATTTACACATATGTCATGGTTACTTATATATAAATTATATAAGTCATGGTTCCTATTAAAACAATAACTACAATGACATATATTACTTTAATGTCAACAAAAAATATGTCAATATAGGTCTTTTTTCTTGTAGTGTGTTCAGTATATACCTCATATTCTCGAATAATTATTGTCATTCAGTAATCATATATATATATATATATATATATAATCATTTATTTATATCTTTGCATTTTTCATATCTCATCATATGCATAAATAACTATGCTTACCATGTATGCTTATGAGCTATTTATGAATTCATAATAGGCGTCCATAATATGAATAACTATGGTTACCTGCAGGGCCTACTATTTTTTGTGATTTCTGGAATGAATACGAGTTCCAATTTTATCAAGCTATCTATGGATGGATTCTTGACTCAATGGGCTTTCCGTAGAGTCGAGAACCTGCTGAATGCGGGTTCGGACCCGAAGGAGTTATGACCTTAGAGTTGGGTCATGTGGTCAGCCGAGACAGGCGGCTGAGCTAGGGGCCGGCGTTCTGGGATGGTCTGAGGCTGACCTTTGTTGACTCTGAGGATGGTCACATGTTGACCTCTACCGAGATGAGGTTTGTTCGACCTCTACGGGATCGTCTGGCGGAGCCTCTTGAGATGAATGCGACTCTTCCGAGATGGTCTGGCGACTCTCTTCGAGGGATGTCTGGCCGGCCTCTACGGGATGAGGTCTGGCGGCCTCTTGGGATGAGGCCTGGCCGGCCTCTACGGGATGTGGTCTACATTAGGCTTCTACGGGATAGGGTCCTACGTGCTTTGACCTCTCGCCCGTTAGACTATTTAGTAAAGGGAATGTAGCAGTACATAGGGGTCGGTGAGAAATTGCCTAACATCAAGTTCATTGATGTGGCTACAATTACCAGAAGGACCTACTGCCAAATTCCTTTATTTCTAACAACTTGAAACCAGTTCTAAGGTCAGTCTGCGAGTATGATCAAAAATAGGAAATTTTTCTTGGTTCAACTTGCTTGACTAGACCCTTCTGAACACATATATAGGATCCTTAGGCTCTTCTCAACTCAACCCTAACAAGAAATGAGTTTGGGAGTTTCCAAACCCAAACCATACTCAAAAGAAAGGGTTCCAAACCATGTATCTAAACTTTCTAAACCAAAACTAGACTTCCATACACACACACATAGTTTTCATACTAGTTGTACGAAAATTGATACTTTTCCATACAGAACTTAACAAGTTCCATAATTTTCTATACAAATCCCTCTGAATACTCATAGTTCCATACAGCTGAGACATGTATCCATACACATGATCTTCTTAGCTTCTTCTTCTTCTTCCTTTCTTCTCTCTTCTCTCTTATCCCGTGTTTACTTTCTCCTTTTCTCAAGACCAAAATGAGATATTTCTTTTTGGTCTTATCCGTGACGATCTTATCGCACTTTATTTTTCACTTTGGTCCTCACGGCTCTTATAATATTTACCAAATCAATTTATGATATTTTTACAATAGCCTCAAATCTTCTTTATTATTTGTAATTTGTATGCATATTCCTACTTTTGTTTTTATCTTTATTTTATTGGGACAAATATCTCTCACAGTAGAACCTCTCTAAATTAATACGATCAGTAGCCTGGTATTAATTAACGGAGGTTATTAATTTATAGAACCTTACCCTAAAAGAAATCGGAAAATATATCTAAAGATATTGCACTTAGTTAATCCATTACAAGCCTCAATAAATTCAACGTCAATTTCCAAAGTTAAAAGTTGTGCCCAAGTGTAATCAACCTTAGAATTTTGAAATACGAAGGTCGTGACCATGTTTCCCGAAAGTTTTCAGTGGCGGAATATCAAAGTTCTCGCTTTAGATAGGTATTTTGTAAGGAATATTGATTTCTGGCTTAATATATTTTATCCTATGATGTATAGTATTTTTTAGATTTATAAGGAATATTGATTCTATAAATTAATATTTTTACATAGGGTGTTTTCTATTTTGCATTAAATAATAGATAGTAGAATTATTAAATTATACACATTCCACGGTCGGTGGATTGATTTTCATTAAATAATGGAATTATTAATTTATAAAGTATCTTATCAATTTAGGAGGTTCTATTGTATTACTTTTATTATCTGCTAAACATGTTATCAAGCGGGTATGGTATAATTTGGGGTGTTACAACTCTCCCCCCCTTTAAAAGAATTTAGTCTCGAAATTCATGCACGATCGAAGAGTTGCGGATCTTTGTGCTCTCATAGTTTGCTTCTAACTCCTAAGTAGCTTAACTCTCCGTGGTGTTGCGAGCAACTTTTCGCTAACGTTACTTGTTTGTTCATATTTGTTTCATCTCGAGCGAATGATCTTTGGCTCTTCATCATATGACAAATCCTCTTGTACTTATATCTCTTGCGGTAGTATGGGCTCACATCGAGCCCGGTATCTCCCGAGAAGCATCGACACATGAAACACATCGGTGTAATTTGGCCCAGCTCGGAGGGGAGTGCCAATCGAACTATCCGCAGGGGCCAATACGTTCCAGAATCTCATATGGCCACATGAACCTTAGACTGTTGCCTTTCGACCCAGGCAACGAATTTTCCTCCATGGTGATACCTTTAAAAAGACCTTGTCTCCCACGTTATATTCAATATCTCTCCTCTTTAGGTTGGCATACGACTTTTGTTGATCACTAGCCGCCTTTAACCTCTGTCGAATAACTCATACTTTCTCTTCTGTATCTTTTACTATGTCTAGACTGTCGAGTTTATGCTCATTCAATTATGTCCAACACGGGGGATTCTACATTTCCGGCCCATTACAAAGCTTCATGGTGCCATACCAATGCTTGGCGAAAACTATTGTTATAGGCAAATTCCATCAATGAATATACCTATCCCAACTTCCCGAAAATTCTGACACAACCTCGAAGCATATCTTGAGCACTTGAGAATCAATCTCTACGATTGTCCATACATTTCTGGATGGAATGTAAAATACTAAACTTCGACTTAGTGCCTAGGGTGTTGTAATTCCTTCTAGAACCTTGATGTAAACCGCGGATCTCTATCCGACACAATAGACAACGGCACACCATGCAATCACACAATCTCATCTACATATAACTTTCGATAGTCGATCCATAGAATAGTCGATCATTGGTATAAAATGGGCCCGACTTTGTGTGACCTATCTCTGATCACCCATCTGAGTCATGTTTTTTGTTGTGTCTGAAAGGGAAAACCCGACACAAAATCCATGGTAATGTTATCCCACTTTGCATTGAGGAATTGGAAGGGAATTTAACAAACCCTATGGGCACTTGGTGTTCGAGCTTTGACTTTGCTGCGTCAAACACTTAGACATGCTGAGTCACATCTCTTTTCATTCCTTTCCACCAATAAAAGCTTGTTTTGGAGATCACGGTACATGTATTCCCTCAGGGATGCATGGTAAATGTTCCGTATTATGGGCCTATATAGCAACTTTTGCTTTAACTCTTTATCATCGGTACACATAATCTATTAAAATCCCTGAGCTTCCAGCTTCCTTCTCACAAAAACTTGGTCTTGTCACCATCTCTAACCTGCATCGTAACTTTTACGTAGCTCTTCATCATTTTCGCATCTATAATCATTTGCTTTAAAGCGGGTTGCTTCTAGTTGTGAGCTAACATGGCTCCATCATCTGCTTCAGTCTCAAATCCTTTGTACTATATTAGCCTTTCGAGGTAATCTATGATGCGACCATAATCCTTAAATAACTCTCTAACTACCTCGTCTCAAATTTAACTCTTTATAACGTTATCAAATACTTGAGACTCTTATGATCGATTAATAGAATTCTACACTTTCCCATTATAGTAGTGTAGCCATATTTTTTAAAGCAACACATGTTGACTACAGGTCATGGGTGGGTCAAATTTTTTGTTCAGCCTATTGGCTTCAAGCGTGCGGGCGCATAAGCCACCACTTGCATCTTGCATTAACACGCATCCCCTAAACCAATGCATGAAGCATCACTATACAAGGTATACTCTTTCTTGAAGTAAGTGCGTTAATGCGAATTACTTCAACTAGCATTCCTTTCAATGGTGTTCAAACTGTTTTGACATTTGTACGTCTTTGTTCAAACTTTAGTCCTTTCTGAGTAACTTAGTGACGAAGAAGCTATACGAGAAAAGTCTCTCCACAAATCTTCTATAATAACTTTCTTCCAGGCCCGAGAAAATTCGCACCTCGATCACATTTGAATTTGGTTTCCAATCCACGAAACAGCCTCCCGATCTTTATAGGGGTCAACTCTTATACACCAGCTTTGCCCCACCTTTATATGGCACAGGAATGAAACTTCCTTTAGCCAAAAATCACATTTGTTGAGCTTAGCATACTCTTCTTTTTTCTCATACGTCTCGAGTGTTGTTCATGTTCACATTGCATCCTTAGAATACACGAGGATGTCATCAATAAAAACTTCTGACAAATTGATCCACATAGGGTCGAAAAACCTATTCATCCGTCCATGAATCTTTACGTCGATTGCATTAGTCAACCCCGAATGGCATGACCAAAACTCATAATGGCCATGTCGGGTTCTAAATGTAGTCTTCGACACGACTACCTCCTTTTACTCTCAGCCCGATAATACCTTGATCGCAAGTATATCTTAGAAAAGACGCTCCCTTCGGCGTCAAAAGATCTTGACTCTGGCAATGGAGCACCTATTTTCCAGCATCACCTTATTGATCTCTTAGAATGTCGATGCACATCAAGTAGAGTGCCATCTTTCTTTTCTAAAATATGAGGTGCACCCCAAGGGGACACATTGGGTCGGATAAATCCTTTATCCAAAGTTCTTGCAATTGACTCTTTAATTCTTTGGCTCAGTTGGAGCCATCCCATCTGATTGCCACTGACTTAAGGCCCATTCACGAAATGCAATTTCTATGGCGAAGTCCACCTCTCTCGAGTGGAATGCACGGTAACTCTTCGAGAATACATCACGGAAATTACTGCGGGATCTTTCACGTCGACTTGACCTCTCTTGGAGTCGAGTATCACGACAAAATGTCTCATCCGCTCCTCATAAATCTCCCAGCTTGCATGCATAGTGGAATCCACGTTGGACATTACACTTGATCGATGCCTTGTACTATTACCTCGATGCGGTCAAAGCATCTCAACACTCACGTGCTTTTGTCTACAATCAATGATGGCTCGATTGCTTAGGCTGACGATCAATACTAGAATCAAGTCGAGTCGCGGAATTGTAAGGTTATCAAATCGTGAGAAACTCGCGTTTGTATATGATAGGCGATTTCTATAGCATTGTGCCCAGCCAGTTCAGTTACATGCACGTATATACAGTGTAATTTCTCCATTCTTTGAGGGTACTTTGTCAAATACATGCTCCGTACACACATATGAATGAGTAGATCCGGGATCGATCCAATGCATGCATCTCGGTATCATATAAAGAAAATATACCAACTATAACCTAAGAGCATCTGTCTCACGAGCACTTCACATAGCATATGCTTTCACGTCTTGGTGTTCGCATGGCTCTAGGGCGATCCTTTGTCTACGAAACTATGCCTCCTACGTCCTACTACTATTTGAGATGGGCCACTCGGCCCACCTAATTGCGAGTCGAAAGTGGTGCCGCAGATCTTCCTCTGCCACTTCCTTGTTGACTTCTATTATCCACGACTCGGGGGACAACGTGCTACATGCTTAAGGCTTCCACAGGAAACACCCTCCTGTCAATATCCACCTTAGAGCTCCCGAATGCCTTCTATGGTAATGAGAGGTCGAGGGAATTCTCATGTCTAACTAAAGCACCTACTGCACATGCTACGTGCTACATTGGACCTTTGCCTTCTACCTCTCGTAGCGGAACTATATTATGATTGAGCTGGAGATTCTCTAGCTCTTTTTTCGAAAGGAGAATGAAAGCTCCTCTGAAACTTCTTTATTTTGAAATCTTTCTTTGCTGCTCGTTTCTAATCTCTCTACTTTCATTGCAGCTTGGACCAACTAATAGAAATCCACTGTTTGGAGAGAAATCATAGGTGCCAAATACCTCTTTATGGAATCATGCAGTCCATCCTCAAATTGCCTACACTGAAATGCCTTAGTGAGGACCAGCTCCGGTGCATATTTTCTAAGATGGCTAAATTCTTTTTCATATTCAGCCAGCGATAAGCTCCTTTGCTTCAAATTGGTATTTCCATGGAATCCACTGCATCTGGTAACATACTTTTGCCACGAACTCTTAGACAAAGAACTCCCAAGTCATGGGATTTGGAATCCTTGGACTTCTCAAAGCTAGTTTCCACCAATCATATGCCTCACTCTGTAATAATGAGACTGCACATGATACTCTTTGATCGGGAGGACATCTAACCTCTTCTAATACCCTTTCTAACCAGAATTCGGCTTTCTCTGACTCTTCCATGCTCGACCCATGGAATTCCTGCGCTCCATGTCTTCTTCTTGTGTCACAATGCAAAGCTTTAGGAGAGGTCAATCTATCAAAACCCGAGCCATGTCTTGCGATATTCTCGGCCAAGGCTTATGTGGGCTCATTGGGTACGTGTGATACTTTTCAGAGGCTCAAAGTTGATAACCCTTGTTCCCTTGGGTTAGCACTCGGAGGCTTCTTCGGGCCGATCCATCTATGTAAAGCAGGACATCCCATCACGGGCCAACACGTTACTAAAAACACAGAGCTTTTACATCACATGCTCTGTTCAGAGGAGCCACTAAGCCAGGGCTTTTCGAAGCGCTAAGGCTTTAGGCTTTCGATACCACTGCTGTGGCGTCCCGGCTTCGGCATAGGGTGTCAAGTGAGGGGGTCATCATTTTTTTTTCCGCGATATAAACTTTTGGATTAGTTCATTCATATAATGTTAAACATTTGCTTGTATTATATTACGCTAGCGACGGATTACAATTTATATACAAGCTCCATATATGGAAGTGTTCAACATTTACAATATTCCACATTGGTTTTACAAAATTTCATATACAAAATAGACCTAAGGTCTTCCAGTGGGCACACTATTGATGCGTGGCCTTTGGTGGCGATGTGGATTGGTCCTACGGTTTCCTCTTTTGTACCTACACAGATTGAACACACGTGCTAAGCTTTACGCTTAGTGGGAATTAATACACATGGATGACCTCTATTAAGGCTCACCACACTTCTATACAAACGCATATAACACATATAACATTTACAGATTCTTATCATTTCTCATATATATATACTTTTCATAACCAGTTTCATTTCTTATCATCTTCCATATACTTTTTCATGTCATCTTGTACTTTACTTCTTGCTTTGTAATTTGTATCTCTTATCATGCTTACTTTAATGCTATGCTTTTCATATCATGTCATATATTCTCTACATTTCATTTGCATATACCTGTCATTTTCTTTTATGTTTCATGTCTGCATAAACCTTAGAAGTGGATACAGGAAACTATAAGGGCTAGAAAGCATTGTTATCATTGTATGAGACAATGACCATCTATAAGGGCCCGAAGGCGCTGTGATAACCCTTTCGGGGCCACTGTGATCCAAGCGGGATCTATCCTCCCATCTTCAGCGGGACTCGATATCAGAACTTGTATCTTGCAGACTTGTGTTTCCTAATAGAGCATGCCCGTCTATCCCTACACCGGGTTCTAAAGCGAGACAATCCCGATATGTATTTTATGTTGATATGTACCTGCGCGTATTCCCAGAATAATTATTGTCATTCGATATTCATATGTAATATATATATACAATCATTTATGTATATCTTTTCATTTTTCATATCTCATTATATGCATAAATAACTATGTTTACCATGTATGCTTATGACTGTTATGAATTCATAATAGGGGCGTTCATAATATGAATAACTATGGATTTCTGAGGACTTTTTACTATTTTCATGATTTCTGGAGCAGATACGAGTTAGATTTTATGTATCTATGGATGGATTCTTGACTCAATGGGCTTTCCATAGAGTCAAGAACACCAGTCGGAGTTCGAGAACGAAGGGTTATGACGCTTAGAAGTTGGAGGTCGTAAGTAGTCAGCCGAGATGAGGCGACTTTGACGGCTCGTAGTGGGGTGTCTGAGGCTGACCTCTGCTGACCTCAACAGGCTGACCTCTGCTGACCTCTACAGGATGAGGTCTACCGGTGACTCCTCTACGAGGATGGTGCAGTTGACCTCTACGAGGATGAATGGCCGAGCTGGGATGAGATACACATCTTCGACCTCTTAGCTCGTTAGGCTGATTTAGAGTAAAAAAACCATAACTTGGTCTACAGGGGTCTGAATTGAGAAATTCAAAAGCCTAACATCAAGTTCATTGATGTTGATACAATTTACCAGAAGGACCTACTGCCAAATTCCCTTTATTTCTAACCCAAAAACCCGTTCTAAGGTCCGGCTACTAAGTATGATCAATAGGGAAATTTTCTTTGGTTGTTTGCAGTAGACCCTTCCCAAACACATATAGGATCCTTAGAGCTCTTCTCAGCTCAACCCCTAACAAGAAATGAGTTTGGGAGTTTCCAGGCCAAACCATACTCAAAGAAAGGGTTCCGAACCATGTATCCCAAACTTCCCTGAACGAAACTAGGCCCATATACACACATAGTTTCCATACTAGTTGTACGAAAATCGATACTTTTCCGCCACAAAAACTTAACAAGTTCCATAATTTCTATGCAAAATCCTATGAATACTCGTAGTTCCAGCCACAACCCGAGACATGTAGCCATACACATGATCTTCTTCTTCTTCTTAACTGCTTCCTTTCTTCTCTCTTCTCTCTTATCCGTGTTTGCTCTCACTTTTCTCCAAGACCAAAATGAGATATTTTTCTTTAGTGCATCAGGTATTGATCTTGTCGCACTTTTATTTAAGCTTTGGTCCATGACTCTTATAATATTTGCAAATCCAATTTATGATATTTTTCTGATAGCCTCAAATCTTCTTTATTATTTGTAATTTAACTTATGCATATTCCTACTTTTGTTTTTATCTTTATTTTATTCCGGACAAATATACTATTACTTTTATTATACCCTAAACATATTATCAAACCGTTATGGTATAATTTGGGGTGTTACATCCATCATCTGATTAGACGACCAATGTCATATCTTGATTTCTTGTATATACGTAAACCAGGATCTTGTGAACCTTGAAGATATCGAAAAATATGCTTAATGTCATTCCAATGCTTCCGTATAGGAAAAGCACTAAACCTTGCTAGCAAGTTTACTACAAATGCAATATCAGGCCTGGTACAATTTGCGAGATAAAGTAATGCTCCAATGGCATTCAAGTAAGGAACTTCTGGTCCTAAAATATCTTTGGTATCTTCTTTAGGTCTAAATGGGTCCTTATCCACTTCAAGGGACTGGACAACCATTGGTGTTCTAAGTGGATGAGATTTATCAATATAAAATCTCTACAAAACCTTCTTCAAGTAGGTTGATTGGTGTACGAAAATTCTTTCAAGGAGGAATTAGCTCAATGTCTGCTTGAGTGAAGCCCGATACTTAGCTTTGCCAGTCTTTCATTTCAAACTTTTGTCTTTAAGCATGAGATAGCTTCCTTAATTTTCTTACGTGTTCCAATAATGTTTATGTCATCAACATAAACTGAGATAATACTAAAGTCATTCAGGGACTTCTTTATGAACACACAAGGATATGCATTATTATTTATATATTTCTTTTGCATGAGGAATTCACTCGGTCGGTTGTACCACATCCGAGCCAACTGTTTTAGACCATATAATGACTTTTTCAATTTAACACTATACATGTTACAATTTTCATGTTCTTTGATGTTGGGAATCTTAAATCCATTAGGAATTTTCATGTAAATATATGAGGCGTCCTATTGTGACCCTTATAAATATGCGATCACGACGTCCGTGCTTCGCATATCTAAATTCATATTTGTTGTCAAAGATATTAAGTAGCGGAACGTAATGCCATCCATAACGAGAGAATATGTTTGATCAAAATCAATACCGGGTCTCTTCAAAAACCCTTGAGCAATTAATCTCGTTTTATATCTCACCACCTCATTATTCTCATTTCTCTTTCATACGAACACTCAAAGTGATATATGCATTAAAAAATTAATCTGTCGTTTTACCACCACATACCCTTATCAAGTGTTTTGAGCGGATTTGTGTACACATAAAAGATATCTTTAAGTCATATCACATCAAACCTAATCTTCATTTGAACCAAGAAAGATCATAGGGACGGTAAAATTCTACAATATAGCACAGTTGCATTCTCAAGGCTGGAACTCAAGACCTCTGATTAAGCTAAAAAATACCTCAAATATTTCACCTACATATTTAATGGTACATCATTTACCCTCTTGTGTGCACGACAGATTCCAATTACATGACTCCTCAGTCCTCTCTCAACCTATGTAAGATATATATATTGTTGATACATTCCCTTCCAGCAGAAGGGTTGAAAGTTTACTGTGTCTCTTTTGTCCTACCATTTTTGAATTGAGGTCGTCTGTCTGCTTTCGGCTCTAAAATCCAAAAGATACAAAGTTGTCCCCATAGAAGAAAAAAATAAAAATCCCAACGATCTCCTTTAATTCATATCTCTCTTTTTGAAAAAGATGACAGCAATTCTATATCAGTATGCCCACATATATATGTAAGCTTTTTCCAAATAAAAAACGGTGATTCCATTAAATTATCTGTTGAAAACCTGGATTTTGGAATTTTACCCTTTTTTTATTTTTGGTCTGGACAAAAAAATGTTTTTCTTATTTTTTTTATTTTCATACAAAAATAACTCCTTGTAAGGGGCAATATAAATATATTAAATAAAAAGGGACATTTTTATTTCAAATGAATTATTTTTCAAAGAAAAAACATCAAAGAGGTTAGATTCATGAATTCGGAAGTTTTTTTATGTCTTTTAACCAAATATTTCATTTAAAAAAAAAAAAAAAAAAGAGGTAGTGTGAAGACGAGTCAAGCGAGTCGACCACACCAATGCACCATTCCTCTCATCTAGAGTTGGTGGATGAGCTAAGACTGAAGAGTAGGATTCAACCAAGTTGGCTTGTCACGCCTGGATCCTCCCTCCCGTATCAAAGATTTTCTATGAGGGTTTTCTCCCAATTTGAAAAATTGGGGACATAAATGAGAAAATTGCAGAACAGTTCAAGCACATTTTTTGGTTCTTTTTCTTTTCTTCCAACACATCAAATTTTCATATAGATGGGATATTCACATGAGTTTATTTGCTTGTACTTGATATATGCTGCATTAAAAAAATTTGTCCCTCCATGAGATGTTGGATACTTCTAAGTACTTCCATATGCATGCTCAGCTGGAGATAAATATGAATACAAAGGCAAGGACCACAAGATGGATAGAGATGGGGCCACACACAACTTCTCAAACATGATTATGTTAATTACCAAGTTCACCTGATATCAAATTGAAGACATTGTTGATTTCTAGCATCTCTAGTGCTATAAGATGACTATTGATCCTATTTTATAATTTAATATTTGGGTTTTTATGTATAAATAATTTTAAAAAAATTCCATCAATGTAAAGACATGTTGTTAACTGAGGGTTTATTTTATTCTTGTTTTTTAAAACTGTTCTTATTCTCTGAATTTAATATTTTTCTTGCTCTCCATGTTTTTTAGAACAAGAAAAAAAAAAGAATTTCTTATTTTCTTTGTTTTTCATAACAAAAAAAACAGTTTTCAAAAAGTGTAGACAATGGTTTCTTCCTTGGGAAAACTTGCAAGTGGTTACACTATCCCCCCCATTTAGGCCAGTAAAAACTAAGCTTTCGTTAAAAAAAATAATAAAATAAATTATGATTAATCAAGAGCCATTCTACTTCGTCATCCATGTAATATATGACCATACAAATAGAACTTTCCTTCAAATTATTTTTGTAGTGACGATTTATGGGATGCTGATTGTTCATGTCTTTAC
The DNA here is from genome assembly GCA_016808115.1 of Tetrastigma voinierianum. Taxonomy (NCBI): domain Eukaryota; kingdom Viridiplantae; phylum Streptophyta; class Magnoliopsida; order Vitales; family Vitaceae; genus Tetrastigma; species Tetrastigma voinierianum. Next base: position 309,182 of record JAEQBH010000116.1, read on the forward strand.
TTGTTACAGACTGTACAGACTATACCATTCGAGCATGCCTGGTACTAAGAACTAAGTAGAAAACATTCAGCATAAGCTAATTAAGAACTTATTCGGAAGCTCATTTTACGGAAAACTATAGAAGACACTAACAATAAAACCTTTTTCTGAAAAAGAAAAGTTGAATTGAAGTACAGTTCTTTCGATAAAGCCAAACCAGTGAAATGGGAACCGATTTATGGCATCATATGTTGTTGATTCAAAGGGTCTGCATTGTTGATTGGAGGAGGCTTTTGTCCAGGTTTGCTGGATCCACAGTTTATAATGTGACCTTCGATCTCGGGGTGTCCAGATTATTCTTTCGTCAATCATGAAAACTTATTAATACCATTATCATGAGGCCATCTGTAATAAAAATAATAGCTTTTGGCAAATACGTAATCTTCGTAAAAAATCATACCAACTATATTGTCATCATTCAAGGAGTTTGATTACATCACTCTTAATACCAGCTTATATATTAAGATTTACAATGTTAATACATATTGCTTCACAAAATAAATACCAAAGCCACATCCGGCTTTCTTCTCAAAAGCGACCTCTAATGGGCGCCGTCTTCCTGAACACTCCTTGTACCTGAATAATGATCCATCGACAGGGTGAGCAATGCCCAGTAATGATAATCTCCTTCATAGGTTACTCCCCACCTAAGTGCACATGTAATGACTCAACATAAACACATTCAAGCAAATACATGATCCTACTTGAATGTCTACGTGATATGGATGAGAATCACCGACTCAGTTTCCGCTACCAGCTACCGGCGACTCACTCCACGCATGCCACTAAGCGAATGCGAGAAAAACATCATTTTCAAAACAAAGGGTTTTGTTCAGCGTACTACGAGTTTCGATAAATATGTTGAACTACCTTAGAGAGGCGAATTCTTTGGATCATTTTCGAAGCTTGATCATGGAGTCGACCTCCGAGATGGCTGTTTGGACCACTTTCCAAGGCAATTCTTTGGAAAATCTTCCCTTGAAATTCTTTTCACAACCATTTTCCATTTTTCATTTCTTTCATGTCATGTACTCACACCTAATTTTCTAGGTTGCCTCGGTGCATATGAAATGCATTATGTCATTTCCAAACCACACATGTCAATATATCAATTATGCATATATTAACAAAATTTATATACACTTTCGCTGTTATTTAATTCATCAATAACATCAAATTAGCTAGCTTGGAGCTAATCAGCAATCCATTTTAATTCATTGGATTTCACCTGGGTATGTTTATATAATTAAACCTCATGTTAACACATTTAATTTTATGTATTAACAATTTCTTTTTTCCACACAATTCAAGCCATCCAATTCAAGCAATATTTTGCTTACAACACATATGGACTATTCTCGATCCAATCAACCAAACCGGGACTGTTTTTAACAGTCCACTAAATGTGATGGGGTGTGCAGCTGGACAATATCTCACTAACATCGGTTCGGAATTTGTGAAAGCCTGAAATTCATAACCATTCCAGGCCCAGCAACAACACAATATAATTTATTGCGTAAATTATCGCACAAACCACCACAACGATCCACCAAGCTGTCAGCAGGTTCCAAATATTCTAACAATTCAATCCCAAGTTTTGGGACCGACCAAATGGCCATTCACGGCCTCAAACACTCAAAATCATTTACAAAACTCTTAAAACCAAAAATAACCGAGTAGGAGAAGACCCGCCTCTCGGGTTGTCGAGGAAACTCCACAAGCCCAGGTGTCCACGCAGCCGCTGCGGCATTAGAACAACTTTTGCTTGTTGGCTGAAGGCCGAATCGATGGTCAGCAGGAAATCTGAGAGAAGTTAGAGCTTTCTCTCTCTAGAAGTTGATTTTCTCCCCGCCCCCAACCCCCCTTCTTCACTACACGTTCCAGCAAATGGAGAAGAAAGCTCTTATTCTTTTTGTTTTATTCCTCTTTTGTCCCCCCACATGCCACATGTCCAATTGTTATTAGTTGGTAGGATTCCTTATCCATCTACCATAGGTTTTTCCTCCAATGGCATCATGCCATGTGTCCACGTGGGCCCCACACTTGAACTCAAGTTGACTCATTCTGCACCTGACACGTGGCACACTGTGAGCCACTCAAAATGTGCCAAGTGCCCTGCATTAAGCTCGTTGCCTCGAAAAACGTGCAAATTCTTACTATCTCGAAATTCGACGAAATTTGACGTGGTAGCTAGATTTCGTGAGAGGATTCCATCGGTGAAGTCCGTTTCATCATCCGAAATCTAGAAAAATTTCGGATTTTGATTGAAATTACCATTTTACCCTTTTTCAGAAAATTAGATTTTCTTGGGTTTAGCGATTACCCTCGCCCAAGAATTTCGTCGAAATTCCACGCACCTCGCATCCCACCATGCATATGTAACCCTACACAATCACTATTTGGTATGCAAGCCGACCTTCTAAGGTCCTGAACGCGACAATCGATAGATTAGTCCCGACTGTCCGTATTATGAATGACATCCATATACCAAGCCCTTGTCAGCTCACCAACACCCGTCGCAATTTTTCCGATGGGTACATGTCCGAGTCAGTCCTGCTCACGCTCCGAATCTAGTACGTAATGACCATGATATGTGTTCTCTCTCTCGAACCTTATGGAACTTTTAGGCTGCAGCTGAGTCTGCCACATCCACACAAGAATTACGGATATCTCCCTTTGGTTCTCTTACACCCGGCTCCAGAAATTCTAGATATCTCCACGGGGCTCTTTGCCACGAAGTGCAGGATATCTCCACGGGTCTCTTACACCCATACGAACCTTTACCGGATATAGCGGGTCTCGCCGCTAATTCCCGGGCTTTTCACACGAGGATTATGGCCTTCTTGCTTCGCCAAACACACATTATTACTTCTCATTTTCCCGATTTGAACTATGAGTTTTCATTGGGCGTAATCTCAAAGACAAGCTCAGCACACCACCGGAGTAGTGAATGTCATTACCGTTGCACCCACTGACTTCGGCCTTAATGTCACGGGTGCACATGAGAGCCTTGATGACACCTATAGAGTTGCCATGAGACGAGATCTGAGAGATTTCACAACTCACGATCTCGACACATCTTACCAACTTTCACCTACATCCTAGGGAAGGAACATCCACACATGGCAAAGCTGCTCTAAGGGGCCTCGACCTCTAGGAACACAGAATCTATCACGCAGATCTGTGATGATGAACATGATGCATCGGAAAACAAATGCAGTATAAAGCGTACCATGCATGCAGAGTACGATGCACATGCTCGGCCTACGGCTGTAGCGTGGACACGCTAAATTACGAAGTCTTGGCACATGAGCTCATGCGACCTGACCCACACTGGCCCCCCTAGCCCATCGGAAATAACACCCGAAGGTGCTTGTATAACACCTACGGCCCGAAGAAGCAGAGTTCCTCGACCCATACTAGGGTGTGGAGGAATGAACTGTATCATCTCTTGTCCTACAGCTAACTGGGACTGTGTTGTCCCAAAATCCTAGTATCCCTGTCTCTGGGGGCAATCCCATCACATATGTCCGGGCTGTTGGCAATGGTAGCCTCTCTGCCCGGCTTTATTGCTTGACCACGATATCCACGGCCGGATGAAGGCCGCGACTCACAGATCCATATGAACTAAACCCTACGCTTCTTTCACGACTGAAAGAAAGGCCCGACTCTCTCTCATTCCTCTTGCTACTAACACACGCATCCGTACTTCGTGCATCCTCCATCTCTCTCTGCAGGAATTGCGTGGCGGTCAACCATAGAGTCATTATCAGTAGCGAAGTCTACGATCCACGCCTTGCAATAGACAATCTCGATCCGTTTCTCAAACCTCGACCTTGGCTAGGTCTATGGCTACATAATCGTCGACAAAGCGAGAGCCAACTCAGTGAACCTAACCACATACTCAATCACCGGTCATGGCCCCACAGCGACTCTAGGAACTCCCCAAGCCTTTGCATGTCACAGCGATGTGAGAAAATGCCCTTGCCACGTGAAAGATCATGGAACTCTACCCAAGTCATTGCCTCTAGATCTCTAGAGGTCTTCGTCCAGTTCCACCACACTTGGGCCTCGCCCTCTAGTTGGAATGCAGCTAGTCTGATCCTGGTCGTATCAGAGGTAATCTCAGTAGCCTCGATACGCTATCCCACTTGCATAAACCAATGATGCCACCATCGGATCTCCTCCCTTGTGTGAATATTGGGGATGATCATGCTGACCTGCGGAGGATTACTTACTCGGACCTCCTAGCTCTTTGCACTAGCATGTGCAATAGCAACGACCCATGATCTCTGACCTCGGCAAAGACTTTGCTAATCCAAATGCGGTGGTGCTTGGCTAGCACCTCGTGGACGACCTCTACGTCCTCTCCCTCGACTAGTCATCTACACATGTCAATTGGCAAGTTAAGTTTTTAATGAGGTATCTCTAAGGGTGTAAATACAGCCCCGAGACGCTATTCACTCATCGAATAATTTTCATACTCCATGTCAATGCATTCACGCCGTGTCTGAGACAATAATCACATTTATTAAATCATATGTGACAATATTTTATTTTTTATTTTATTTTATTTTTTTTTTTTTTGAAAACCGTGAAACGAGTGTTCATGAGCGATTAATCAGCGAGCGGTGATCAAATAGTGACTTAGACGTAGCGAGTCAGCGGGTCGAGTGCACGGTGGCGCACACCCCTAAACCCGGGTTCTGCGCGCCGCTGCGCCGGGCCGCATGCACGCCCGCGAGGCGCCGTGTCGGCGGCTCCCTGTAGTGTCCACGGCGTATCCAGCCGTGTCGCGGGCGCCGTAGCGTGACCCGTGTCCTAACTCCGCGATCGCGACCGCGAGAGGGGTGGCCTTCGAGATACGCTCATACCGTCTTGTATTTGTCGGCGTGTCGCGGCGTTCTGTGCGCCGTGTCGCAAAGTATTTGTTTGCGGCGGGTATGTCAGCGACCGTGTCGCGACCTGAGGCCGCCCCTCCGCCCGCGATACAAAATTTTTGCTCCAGCGACTCACTTTAGTGGCGGGCCATGGGCGGCGTGCCACTCACCCAGCGAGGCCGGCCGTGTCGCGGGGGCCTCTACAGCGATATCGTGGCCATGTTGTGACTTCGTCGCCAGCCATATCGTAGCCCCCTATTTGGCAGCGGCGAGACAACGTAATCGCGATACGATTTGTTGTATCCATTGACCCGGCCTATAATGAAAATGGGCGTAGCCCGTTTCGATTTCTGCACAAAATTTTTTTTTTTTCCTCCCTTTTTTTTTTCCTTTGTTCCGACTCTTGTAAGACCACGTTTTTTTTTCCATATCTTCGGTGAACCAAATAAAATTCATCATAATTTTTTTGCTTTACACCTTTGTGGAAACCTCGAGAAAAAAAAATTCCTCAACACTTTTTTCAAGACTCTTTGGAACCTAGGAAAACTCACCAAATCAAAGAGTTTAATTACAAGTCTTTTCCTCCTTGTGTGAAAACTGGAATAATTTTCTAGAATTTCATATAACACAACCTATTCATGTTAAAAAAAAACTAGAACTATTGTCCATAAAATTTATTTATTTTTCGTTTATTTATGGACTATTCTACCCATAATTTCTCAAACAAACTTTTTCTCAACTTAGGGGTTATATTTTCTCGACTCTAATGTTTCACATTTTCTCCTACGCTACTCACTAAGCATACAAATCACACAATTCAATCACACATCACACATCATTCATCAAAATGCACAATGGATGCATGGTCTAACCCTTTTCCCATCTAGTCCTAGGTAAATCGTATACCTAACTTATTGATACTAAGTTATACTCTAGTATCCAACATCGAGTTATACCAAGCTGTGATGCTCTTACACCTTATGACCATAGCCTAAGCCCAAGTCCCTCAAGCCCTAGGTACTCGTATACACAGGCTCGTCCTAATTTGTGAAATTTGGTATCGGGAACCCCATACTATAGATACACCCACCAAGCTCCAAGAAATTGTCGTTTACACGAGGCTCGATACCAAAGGCTGTGGCCTTGATCGGGGTGTCCCGTTGACAACCCGTCAACCCGCGGAAAACCTGTGTCTCATGTCATGAGACCCATACACGAGTAAAAATGACCACTTTGGCCCATACATCAATACTCACCAAAAATCATACCAACTATATTGCCATAGTTCAAGAGTTGATTACATCACTCTTAATACCAACATATATTAAGATTTATAATGTTAATACATGTTACACAAAATAAATACCAAAGCCACAATCCGACTTTCTTCTCAAAAGCGACCTCTAATGGGCGTCGTCTTCTGAACACCTCCACATTTTTTGAAATAATGATCCACCGGCGGGGTGAGCGTGTCCGATGTGATAATCTCCCTACATGGGTCCTCCACCCTAAGTCTTGTGTCTGACTTCAGCCTTAAACAGCGTTAATGAATACGTGATCTGCTTGAATGTGCATTGATGTATGGATGAGAATGCAGTTCACCACTTTTTCCCACTTCTCGAGGCCTCATTAGGCTCCCTCACGCATGCCTAATCCGTCTGAGAAAAACATCGTTTTCAAAACAAGGGTTTTGTTCTCGAAAATGTGCTCTTAGAAGGTTTTTGGTAAATATATTAAGACTACCCTCCGAGGGCGAATTCTTCGGATCATTTTTCACGCTTGACCATGTGGGTCGGCCTCCGAGATAAGCTTGTTGGACCACTCTCGAGAGCGATTAACCGGAAAATCTTCCCTTGAAATTCCTTTCACAATCATTTTCCATTTTTCATTTCTTTCATGTCATGCACTCACACCTAATTTTCTAGGTTGCCCCCGTAAATATGAAATGCATTATGCCATTTCCAAACCACACATGTCAATATATCAATTATGCATATATTAACAAAATTTACATACACATCTGAAACATTTATTTAATTCATATCAATAACATCAAAATTAGCTCACTTGAGCTAATCAACAATCCATTTTAATTCCAATGGCTCTCACACAATTATGTTTTATATAATTAAACCTCATGTTAACACATTTAATTTTATGCATTAACAATTTCTTTTTTCCACACAATTCAAGTCATCCAATTTAAGAAATATTTTGCTTACAACACACATGGACCATTCTCGGTCCGATCAAGCGCAAGGACTATTTGAGTCCCTAAATGAAGCGATGGTGTTCATGGGCTGACCCTCTCACCTAGCATCGGTTCCAATTTGTGGAACCGAAATCCATGGCCATTTCCAGCCCAACAACACCCAAATCATAATTTATTGCATAAATTATCACACAAACCACCCAAACAGTCCATAAACTGTCCAAAACGGGTTCCAAATATTCCAACAATTCAATCCCAAGTTTTGGGACCGACTAAACGGCCATTCACGGCCTCAAACACTCAAAACCATTTACAAAACTCTTAAAACCGAAAATAACCAAGTAGGAGAAGACTCCTACCTCTCGGAGTTGTCAAAACTCCACAAAGCGGTGTCACGCGTGGCGGCGTCGGGCAGCTTTAGCCTGGCCGACGAACCGACGATCCAGCGGAAATCTAGAGATAAATTTGGCTTTCTCTCTCACAGAATTTGATTTCTCCCCCGTCATTTGCATGTTCCGGCAAATGGAAGAAAGCTCTTTTTCTTTTTTGTTTTGTTCTCTTTTGTCCCCGGCTTTACCCACGTGTCAAATTGTCATTGGTTGGTAGGATTCTTTATCCATCTACCATGGGTTTTTCCTCCAATGGCATCATGCCATGTGTCTACATGGGCCCCACACTTGAGCTCAAGTTGACTCCTTTTGCATCTGACACGTGGCATACTGTGAGCCACTTAAAAAGTGTCAAGTGTCCCACATTACGCTCGTTGTCTCGAAAAATATCTGAGTGGAAGCTATGTGGGGTCGACGTGGTAGATAGATTTGAGGCGATTCAACGATGAAGTCCGTTTAGTCATCGAGAATCACAGGAAAAATTCTGGATTTGACGAAGTACGTTTACCACTTTTTCAGAAAATTAGATTTTCTCGGGATTTCACATATAATCTTGATAAATGCATGAGTTCAACAATTGCTGAATGCTTAAGAAGCTTTTGGGATACAAGTTGCCCAAAAGGACTATTATATGCCTTAGGGATTGATTTCTGTGACACAAAAGTCCTCATCAGGTTTTCAGAATTCATCTGTGACTTTGCAAGCACCATGCTTCTATGATTCTAAGTGAAATTCGAAAGAGAAAAACCCAACAAAGATTTCGCCAATCAAAAAGCAAATAATCAATGAATATATATCAAGCTAGAGCACACAGGAAAACATGGAGAGAGACATGATAAATCATGGTATCTTCAGAGATTCCAAGTTGCTTCTTTGAAGCATAGATCTGATCCTTTCCTGCACCCAAACAATCAAGTATTGTAATTGAACACAATCCCTATATCCCTCTTTGCTCCAACTATCAATTCTTTTGATATATAGGTTACATATCCATTCGAAAAGTATTAAGAAAAGAAAATAGAAAAAATAATAAAAGGAAAAGTGGAAGGTAAGAAAATTTAAAGGAAAATAAAAATATATATACATATATATGTAAACTTAATAAATTAATTTAATTAAACTCATTTTATTTGTTCCTCTATTATAAGGATTAAGAAATTTGAAATTATGCAAAATTTTGGTTATACTTTATTTTCTTTTATATTTTTCAAGGTCGAAAGCAAACATAAAAAAATTATTTCTCTTAATATTTTTATCTTTTCGCATCTTTAAGTTAAATGAACCTTGATATTTATGGATCATTCAAAACACTCTAGCATCATAAATCTTTGCAAGGCATCACAAGGAGAAAATATATTAAAAAAAATGGAACCCAGTGGCAGCTTATAATTGAAAATTTCCTTTAATATTAATTCTCTATTGCATATCTGCATACATACAAGTATGATATTCCGCAACTGTTTCCCTTAGAACATCTATAGGAATACAAAATTAAAGGAAAAAAAAAAGGGAAAAAAGAAAGAAAAAAAAGAGCTATCTTAATAAGGCTTCAGTACTGCATAATTTCCTCAGTTATTCTTAGGTGGGTGAGGTTTTGGCACATGATAATCAGCACTGAAAGCTATAAAACCTCCCATTCTGACCTTCACTGCTGGATGAGGACTTCTATTACTGAATTTACCTTCTACATTCAACATTCCCTTCCCTTTATGTTTACAGTTTCCAGCAAAATGGGCTCCCCCATATCCACCTGCTTCTGCTTCCACCATTTCTCTCTTTAACATCATTTTCCTTCCTCCATTTTTAACTTCAGCAGCAGGAACACTAGTACCAAAATTTTCCTGGAAACATTCAAATTTTCTTTTTAGGATATTCCATGCCAAATATAAACTGTAAGAGCAATCATGAGGTAGTAATAATTATAGTACCTTATTGAGGGTCCCCGGAACCCGTCCCGTTGCCGGAGGTGGATTCACTCCGGCAACCAGGATTTTCTCTAAACCTACAAAACAAAGGGTAAAAAAACAATAAGCTGACCTTCTTTCAAATTCATTAACTACATAAGTGAAAGAAGAAGGTTTATACCATGGTGGGAATCTGCTACCGAGAAGAGTAGAAATCCAAGTAAAAAGCTAGTAAACCTTACGGACACCATTTTTGTAGCTTCCTTTCTTTCTTGGGTATGTTTGTTGTTCAACAACAAAAGAGAGGAATCATATTAAAGCAATAGAAGGGGGGCTTTATAGAGAGTCCAAACCCAAGTCAAAGCTAGGGTTCCAAGACATACTTTTTTCTCTGTTATCTTATAAAATATGGATCTTGGGTAGATGCAGATACTTGGGAAAATAAAAAGAAAAGTATGAAAAAACGAAGCAGTGTTCAAAGATTGAATTAAAAAATTGAAGATGGGTTTCAGGGTTAATTAATTAATTGAGTCATCAAACTGTTAGGAAAGAGGTCTGTCTATATATGATGGCGTGGAATCGAAGATATGGGTGTTTTGCGCCTGTCTGCCGCCATGCATGCAACGAGGAGGGCTTGTTTTGGTGGCCAAGGTTTGCCACACACCAATTCTAGGGTTTTGTTTTTTACATTAAAGAAGACTCCACTCCCCATATAAACAAATATATACTGTGACACTGCTATTTTTATTTAATTAATATCGTAAAGTGTAAACAAGCACAAGTATGGGGAGACAGAAGAGATTGACATCTGCCCAAGTTTCATTTGGCGCACTTTCTTATGGTGGTGGTGGAGGCTTCTGTTGTTCAAACGGTTAAAACGAGAATATGCAACAGAAAGTAAAACACTAAAAAGAAAAGCACAGATATTTATGCCAAAATCTTAAATAATTAAGGAAAAACCGCAAGACTTGTGTATTATAACTATTAGTCTATTACCTTGTAGAAACACAAAATCCTAAAATATATAACATATGTATACCTATACCAAATATGAGTAGGTTGTTGTCATTCATGCAGCAAACAGTAATAAAATTAGAAAAGAACAACGAAAAAGAAAGTAAACACAGATTTATGTGGTCCGATGGGCAATACACCTACATTCATAAAAACAGTTTAGCCAAGGCGCTTTCATTTATCTTAGTGAATTATATTTATAATTATCTTGATTATAAAAAAAACCTTGTCTGTACCACGAGGGCTTTGCCCTTGTATCTTGTACGTATCATGGGGGCTTACAAAAGATAAACATATAAGGCAAACGTTGTCGCTCTACTTCACATGGTGTGCTCATGCTAATTCCCTCTTTATGCTCTACTCTCCTATGATAATTGCATTTCTCCATAAATGAGCCACACATTACAACATAGGTTCATATCCCAAAATATCCATAATATTTCATCATGTTCTTTTTTTCGAAATTTGGGTCATCAACCCAACTCTAACACAAACAATAGCTTGGAATTTATTTTTTTAGGAGTGAGGATTTTTATTCATATCAGTTTTGATGATAATTAATTGCAGTCTAGCATGTGGTGTCATTCGTTTTATATGAGTTGGCCTTTTTGGCAGTGATTGATTTCTTGGACACAATGTGCATACTTGGGCATGAGGCAGAGAAGTTAAAAACAATAAAGTATGAGAAGTGTATGTCTACATTATGTAGGCTTGGTTATATTAAGCTAGTTCTAAGCCTCTACACCTATGGTCAAACAGTCCTTAGTAGGCCACTACATATGTCTATATAAAGCGATGATCAGTACCTTTCATTTTCTTAATTGAGCATCAAAACATGTTCCCTTAGGAAAATATACTTGCTTAACTTTCAGTAAAATAAATGTAAAAAATGCCATCTGCATATCAATGTGGCATGAGGGCACATGCAATTTTCTCGAATTAACTAATTACAAAAGCAAGCTTTCCTTGAAATTAGTTTAGTTTATTAGCATTAAGTTCACAACTGCCTGTACTTGATCAGGTATGAAACATTCTAAAAGAGCCAACGTGGATTCATATAGCCATTTCAAGAAATATAAATCAAATAAGAACAATATTGTTAAGAAATGATATATATATAATTAATATAAGTAATTTATATATCTAAAATATCCTAGGGTTTGGTGTAGTTGACCGACGTGCGACTAGAGACTAGTTTACTAATTAAATTGCATAGTAATTAATTTTCAATTCACAACAAGAGGATTACACACAACCTTTAGCCTTAGGGTAGAGGATAGGAAGCTACTGTTGTTCTAAAGTAATTAATGAAATCCTAAAGTAGTTTTGCAACAAAGAAGTAGGAGTTTTTTAGGTCAAAATGGACTAATATTTGAAAAAAAAAAATATTGCACAGTTCCTTCTATAAACATATGTTCCAATGCACCAGTAGAGGCTTGGTTTTTAATAGTTAGAGTGGGTAAGACATGTGAAGGACCATATATGTTTGAGTTTCCGTGAACAAAATACTATGAAGTTGTATTGCAAAATAAATAAATGTAAAAAATAAAAATAAACATATGTTCAATCTATCCCCTTCCATGCCACATAGGAGAGGGTTAGAATGTGATATAAAAAATTCGTTGTTAAAACTATAGTTGTCAACTACATAATCATTTTTGTATTAAAGTCGCAATTACTTATTACGGCTTCATTTTTTAACTAAAGTCACAATTGTTAACCAACGGTTTCAGAATTTTATAGTAGAATTATGATTTGCCTTCTCAGTTTCATTTTTCTGGAGTGGGAAAACTAACAAGTTGTGGAATTCATTCAAAATACAGTTTTATTTTCAAACTAAGATCTTGAAACCAAACCATATGTTAGTTTCCGGTTTTCTATTATCATTGGCGAAATAGATAAAGATGTTTTGATGAATGAGATGTGATCAGTTTTACATTGTTTCTGACCAAAGGGTTACCTAAGTCAGTTCAGTTTTTTGATGAAACTGCAAAGTACTCATGACTAGGAGCAATGAGTTATATTAAAGGTTAGTGTGACTTTTAGAAAGGGTACCTGGTGATTGATGAATGTGGATTCCAGGGGATCGAAATGAAGGGATTGAAGAACATGACCCTATGGGCAAGTGGTCACTAACCTATCATGATTAACAATATAATACCTTAATCAATTTGGGATTAGGGTTATCAAGTTTAGGACGCCCTCCATTTTGACGAACCCTAGAAAACAGTATAATTTTTCCACCGGAATCGGAAATTGTGCCATGTGCCCGTAATAGTCGGCGACGGCACAGGTCACATGCATGATCATATGCATCTTTGTCTTATGGGGGAGACAATTTGCAAATTTAAATATATATATATATATATATAATGAATATCACACTGTTAATTGCTGCACGTTCCAAAAGTTCAGATACCAAGTTGCACGAAACCCTTTCTTTATCCCTGCTAAAACCCTAAAATAATTAAGACTAAATGAGATATATGTCCATTGTCGTACATATAATATGGCAATTAAACCATATTCTACTTCTAGCAGATTTTGGCAGTGTTTTCTCTGAGATTTGTATGTCCTTATTGTTGACACACTGTCTCATCCCTTTTTTCTGATAAAGCAAGATCTAAAGAGGATTAGACTTCTGTAAAAATCATTCCACCATGCATGTCTCATAGAATATGGGAAATATCAGTATTCGACATGTTTGACCTAACCCTATCACAAAAGTTAATCTACTTTTCTTCCTACAACGCATGAAACCAAATTAAACAAAATTCTTATTGACTTAATTAGTGTAATCGATGTTAAATCGAGAAAACAAGAATATTGAAAAAACATAAAAGACCAAAAAAGGGAAATACACAGATCTATGTGGAAATTGGAAAAAAAAACCATGGATAGAGGAATAGAAATCCATTATATTGTGCCAATGAATTTATAAAACCCGAAATCCTAAAAAAATATATAACATATTTATAGGAATATCAAATTTTAGTAGTCCACCGCACATCAAAACTTTTGAAATCATATATAAAAAATTCTTGGTACCCAACTTTATCATATCAACTAAGTATAAAACCCTAGTATAGTTATCATGCCCGTGGTTTCTAAACTCTTGCCCTTATTAAACTTGGACGGTACTCTATTGATCTTCTCATTTGGAAACTGGATTAAAATATTAACGGCTAGTTATTCGGTGGTTATGGAGTGTGGGGGCTCAGTTTACCAAAGCGTTGCCTTGAGAAGTTTTTTTTCTTTTCCCTTTTTTCTTTTCATGTATACTTAGCATACATTCATGTGTGAGATAATCATGAGGAAACCGAGGTTCATGCTGTGGGGATGTTTATAATGGAAAGCTAGAAGGTCCTGGAGGGAAGGCATGGAAGAAGTAGCAGTGCCCATGTTCTGCTCATTGGTTTTGGCTTCAATATTAATATGTACCAAATTTGTACGGAAAGGGGGATTCTCAGAGCTTGGGGATTCTAAGTTTGTGGATGTGGAAATTGTGTACAGTGTAAATTTTAGGGTTGGAAGTCTCTTGGGGATTTCAAAGGAGGAGAAGATTGTGGTTTTCAATGTTTGTTTAGCTTTAGAGGACAAGGTCACATGGCTGCCACAACCAAAATGTCGACCCTTTATTTTATTGTGATAAGAAATAGTAAGACATAATTTTGCCGGGGAGACTCCACTATTTGCAAAAAGAGCCCCTCACAGCTTTTTAAAGATGGGGAAGTAGAAGGAAGGATATCGTATTCGATCTTGGTAAGAAACAGTTCTGTATTATATAGCCCAAAATGTTTAGTTCTATGTAAAAAAAACCATATATTATAATACTAATAAGGTTTCTTTGGTGACAATATTTGATATGAGTCCAAATCATGAATAAAATAGGAAAGAGAATAGTATAAATAAAATGGACACAATCTGTGCATCAAATCAACCTTCGAAACTCCGACCTGAAATTTAAAAAAGTTTACATTTGGCAGGGATTCTTAACTAAAAGCCCCTTATTTTTTTTATAGGTAAAGCCTCTTATATACAAGGGGTGTTAGAAGCATTATATTCATGCTAAACCTGAATTCTATGAACTTGAACTTCTATGACAGTTGGTTACTTAACATTATATCAGAATTTTGTTAGACAAGAAAGCTTAGATTTGAGCTACATCTCTGAAATTTGAATTCATTTCATTTATTTAACTCTTCGCATATGAATATAACCACACGAAAGGAAAATGCTGGATTTAAGGTATCTATCGGTCTCAATTAATGGTGTAGGAAACTAGGTTTGTAAGTTGAGGGTGGTCATACTAATTTCAAGAAGCACTGAAAGCTTAAAAATAATTTATTTATGATAATATTTTGGTGATAGCTAAGTTGTAATTTACAAGTGAAGTTTGAAGGCATTAAAAGTTTTGTTTTTGTACAATGTTGGTCCTGGACACTGTTTCTTGCAATGTAATCCAAACAGCTAATCTACAAGTTGTTAGTATTTAACACATTATGCAAGTGACTATTGTAAAATTTCGTATCAATTACAACTAGCTATATCATTAGTAACTATTTCAGATTTAATCTAAATTTTATGAGCTTTGAGCCTTAAAAAATTAATGGTTTAACATCATGACTCTCAATCATCTCTCACCATTTTTTTTTTTTTTTTTATCAAAAACAAAACATGTATTAATATTGAAAAGTGAAAGGATGAGAAATCCTTCACACTAAATACAAACATGATCAAGTACCACCTTTCAAGGGAAAATAAAAACAATATATGAACCCTATAACCCAAAGACAAAAATCAAGGAGGTCACTTCACTTAAATACAAGTCAAGAGCCAACTAAGGAGAATAGAATTGAGTGGGACTCCTTTAAAAGGAGTAGTACAAGAAGCCCATAAAGACATAAACATGAATAAGATTCCATAACACCTCTTTCACTCTACACTTCCTTAAAGATCCTTGCATTTATCTCTTGCCATAATATCCATATGACAGTAAGACAAGCGATATGCCAACGAGTCTTGCCTTTGATTGAATTCCCCAGATACCTTTGAAGGAAATAATAAAAATATCTCCAATACTCCTTGGTGGCACCCACTTTAAATTAGCTCCTCTGAATAACTTGTGCCATAGCCCTAATGTTATTGGACAATGCAAAAAGAGATGATTAACCGATTCACGACTCCCCTTGCATAGAATGCACCAATGAGGACTAAGGGCTTTATAGGGTCTTCTCGCTTTTAGCATGTCTATAACGCTCAAAAAATACCCTAACTGTTTTATAACAAGTTTAGGGTATAAAATAAGTTAAATTATATTTTTCCAGAATTTATATTGTTAAGAGAATAATTAATGATAAAACACAGAAATTTTTTAAAAATTAAGAGTTAAATTGGTAAATATTAAGGAAATAAGGACTAAATATCATAAATTAGTAAGTGTATATTCCAAAATGGAGAATTTGATGAAATGAGAATTAGCAAATGAAAGACAAAAGAAAGACCAAAATAAAAAAGAAGTAGGAGAAAGAGTAAGGCAAAAATGTGAGAGCCAAACATGGCTTATGAAGGATAAGATTAAGACCAAATTTTGGTCTTAGAATGAAAGGATTCTCATTTGGGTAAAGAGAAGAGAAAGGGCATGGTTTTAGAGAGGGAGCCAAGTTGGTGTGATTCTCTCCATCTTGGGTTAGGTGATCAAGCAAAAGGAAGCTAGAGTCAAGTTAGTGGAAGAAATCAAGAGATTTAAGGTATGAACTAACACTAACTTCCCTTAAATGTCGTGTTTAGGTTTGATAAAAACCCCAAATTCGAATATAGATGTTTTAAATAGTTGTATATCAGTTTTGAGGTTATTTTGGGTTAAGTTTCAAATTGCTTTTGGGTTAGGATTGGTTTTGAGGAATTTTTGTATAAAGGAAATGTTGAGGTTTTAGGGGAAATATTATCAAAATTTTTCAAAACCCATGTTTTTGTTTTGGTCATTACTTATCTAACTTGAGTTATTCAAATTTCTGGGTAAACTAGACTTCTAAGAGAACAAATTTTCTTGAAATAAATATATTCAAATTTGGACTTCATTAGACCTAGAAATTAAGATCAATAAACAGAATACATTTTTGACAAAAGGTCAAGTTCCCGATTTATTCTGATTTTGTGTTTTTAAAGGCAGTTTTGGTATTTAGGCCATAAGTTGAGTTTCACTTATTCAAATTGAGTTATTCAAATTTCTAGGTAAATTAGACTTCTAGGAGAACAAATATCCTTGAAATAAGTATATTCAAATTTGGACCCTATTGAACGCAGAAATTCGTCAAAGTGAGGCTCTATTTTCCGGAAAATTCTGGTTATGTTTTGAAAATAAAGTAGTCTCAATTGTTTTGAACATATCTTGAGTTTCAATACTCAGAATTTGATGATTCTAATATCTAAATAAATTTATAGGGGAATAATATACTTAAAGGAAGTTTTGTAAAATATGGCTCATTTGTTCATAGAAATTTTTACTTGAAGGAAAATTGGGTAGAAAACAACCCTAACTAGAAACCTAAATAAACCAACTAATATTGTTCTCTAATTATGATGGATTAGGGGTTGGTGACAAGGAAGCCTAACCCAAGAACAAGATCTGCATATGTAATTTATTTTAAGCGATTTGGGAAAATTGATTTCAAATGCATTGCCATAAAAATTGCATGAGCATCAAAATGTATTATTTGGGTATAAATATATATACAATATTGTAAATTACTATGACTTAGTTTTAATGCCCTTAATAGAATGTTATCCGTCATATTTGAGTTAAAGATAAATTGGTATATATAAAGAGGGTAAAAACTAGATGCGTAATGAGCTAAATGAAATATAATGGCATACCGGTCATTGCTTTCAATGGAGACGATGTCAGTGGTGTATCTGTGATGATTTTTAAATAGTAGGTCGATGTGGCGAGCCCGTCTTGTGTTATAAAATGTTTTTTATACTAGGCACATGAGAAGCCCAATGAGACCGTCTTGGGTGATTCCTATTATCATAGGCATCAAAATAAATGGATTAGAGTCGTTTTAGGAACTTAAAATTATAAGTAAATGTGTGAAATGATTTGAGTTTCAAATGAAATGTGCATATGAAATTGTATACTTTAGATAATCAAATGATTTACAAATAAGAAATATATGAAATAAACACATATATATATATATATATATATATATATATATATATATATATATATATATATATATAATGCTTATATTACATGGACTATTGAAATTATGTCAAAATATTGTTTTGAGAAAGTGCATATTCATGTTTGGTGAAATGAAGAATTGCATAGAACCACTAAGCATGAAAAATGGCAGCGCGTTGTTTTTATCATCACTTGTGAATGCCGGTAACTAGGGACAAGAAAATATAGCGAGTTTAGAGTTATCGTAAATCGTCGCAGTATAAATGGCAGCTCCATCTCATGCATATATTTCATCTCATGACATTATTTGTTGATCATTTTTGTAATGAAACCAAAATGTATAAGTTTTCCATCAAGGAGAAACGTATTTGATTTATTTGTGGAGATGGTCGATAATGTTTTTGTAAATGATAATGTTGAAATGGTATATATGTCATATTGAATGAAAGTGTTAATTGACAAAACGGTGGGCCCTCTTTAACCAAAATGACTATGCGATATTTATTTCTATAGTATTCGAAAATGTATATATGGTCAAACCAGTCCGTGTCCCCGGATTCGGTTCGGTCTCCTAGCCGGGTCGGGTACAAGGGCGCAATAATGTCATTGGTATTTACCTTCTTAAGCACCACTAACCAAGCTAAGGCCTTAACCTTTGGTGGGGCTTTTAATTTCCAAATAAAATTAACTCGGAAGAAAAGGGATTAGGTTAAAAGGTTGGGCAAGGCCATGGAGAAAGACTTAACTGAGAATGAATTGGTGGAAGACAACCACTAGCCTCTAGAATCCATGATGGAAGAAGATAATCACACTGCATTAAGTGAAAACATGAGTCTTTCAAGCATTTCAATTTCTTGATCAATGAGATTGTGACAAAAACTAAGATACCACGAAGACAAATAGGAACCTCTATGGACCTCTAAGATGGTAAGGTTTCTCATTGAAGTGACTCTATAGAGACTTGCAAATTGTAAGCTCAAAGATTGCTCTCCGGACCATAAATCTTCCCAAAACCGAATTCTTTGTCCACTCCCTACCACAAGGCTGATATAAGGGGAAAAGTCTTCAAAGACTTGAGAAATAGTCTTCCATGGACATCTATGTGACCATCTCACCATAATGTTGGCATCCCAGCCATTAAAATGTGTCCCATAAATGCTTAAAATCACTTTATGCCATAGAATATACCACTTTCCTTAGGGAACCTCCAAAGCCACTTCTCTAATAAAGCATGATTTCTCAAGGATGTCTTCCCTAAACCCAACCCTCCAAACTCCTTTGTTCTACACACAACATCCCAACTAACCAAATGATCTCTCTTTTGCCCCCCAAACCCAAACCATAGAAAATCCCTCTATAACTTTTATACTTTTAAAACTATTGATGATGGGATCTTAAAAATATAGAGGAAATACGTTGGAAATGTGAGATAAACAAGACTGTATTAAAGTTATCCTCCCCCCAAAATGAGTCTTCTTCCAACCATCCAATCTCCTTGATATACTATCAACCACTGGGTCCCAAAAACTTATTGTCATTGGATTTCCTCCTAAAGGAAGACCCAAATAAGACAATGGCTACTCTGAAACACTACACTCAAGACTTGACGCCAGACAACTAAGAGACTCTTGGTTAACATTAATCCCAGAGAGTGTACTCTTTTCTAAGTTTATTTCAGTCATGACAATTGTCCAAAAACCATAAGAATCAACTTAAGGTTTTGCAGAGAGTTTGGACAAGCCTTAGCAAAGAATATGGTGTCATTTGCAAAATGTAAAAGAGACACTCTAGACCCATCTCTACCCATAGTGAAACCTCAAAGAGACCTCTCTCCTCAGCTCTAATCATCATTCTGCTAAGAGCATCTGCTACTATAGTAAAAAGAAAATGGGAGAGGGGATCACCTTGTCTTAAACCTCTAGTAGCTTTGATCCAACCTTTGGCATTTCCATTAACTAGGACGGCAAAACTCATCGAAGACAAGCACCCCTTCATCCAAGATTTCCATTGAATGTAATAAATTATTCCTATTGAAACTCAAACCCGGGACCCCTTCCTTTCCTATGTCTTGCCTATTTGAAATGTCGAGCCTTATTGGCACGAAGCAGATATTTAGCTCATCTTAAGTACTTTGTACTTTTGTTTTTCATTCATCTATTCAAATATAATAAAAAAAAATGATGATTTGTAATTATTTGTTTGTTTTTCCACGTATGAGGAGTGTTATAAACTATAAAGCATAATTATTCGTATTGAATGCAAATCCCACAACCTTTAACTTTTAGGAAAATTGGTAGTTCAAGGTTGAAAATTAATTTTTTTGATTTACGGCCACTTGTCTTTGAAATTGAAATTTGTTTGGGAACTTGAAATTTTTAATCAATTTTATACATTTTAAAAATAATTTTAATTTGTCATACTTTATATGTTTAATTATTTATCCATAATTTTATATGTTTAAAAATAGATAAATGAAAACAACAACAAGTAATTTAAATTTGTTATGTTTATATATATATATATATATATATATATATATATATATATATATATATATATATATATATATATATATATATATATATATATATATATATATATATATATATATATATATTCAAATTTTGTCAAACATAATTTTTTTTTTAAACATTTTAAGCTAAAAAACTTTTCTAAAATCAATGAAATGGAATCTTAATTCGGGTATATTTGAGCATAATTTTTGGAGAAAGGCTTAACCATAAAGTTACGTTAAGAATATTTGAATAGACAAAAGTGGATAATATCTATTATATTTCCATTCAATAATGTATTTGCATTATTTTTTTAAAATCATAAAAATAGTAATTTCATTAATATGAAAACTCTCTCTCTCTTAAAAAAAAAAATGAAAACCAAAATCCAGCATTTTGATTATGATTCTCCATGGTATTTTTTTATTTTTACACACTAAACACGTCCAAAAAGTCTTTGTCCAATTGACATCGTTAGTTAATATCCAATCGCGGATTCTGTGAGCAACCCAACTGACGAAAAACATAAAAATGGAGTCAAATTTCTCTCATTCGACGTCCCATTTCCATACTTCACAAAACGACGCATTCCAACCCAAGTAATCAAAAGAGTCATCAAACTTTAACCCCCCAATTAGCCCCTATTTGCTGGGCTTGTTAAAGAAAAATGATCACAAGAGAAATATGCAAAGCACTACTACAAATCGGATGTATATTGCTTCTTTCGTAGCTATATTTCGTGATCCAAAAGCTGGGAAATTACTCTAATCGACGCCTAATTGACAAGCCGTGATCACTAAAAAATATATTAAGACATCAAATTGATAGTTAGCCAATTTAATGACTCGTTTGATTCTCCGGTTAGAGATGCTCTTAGCTAAAGCCAATCCAATCTTAGCTAAGGTGTGTTTTTTATTGGGTTGGGCTAGTCTCAAAGTATATTTGTACTTGGCTAGGTGGTGGGGCCCCAAAAATATTGGGCCCATTGGAGCAAACGTGGAACAAATTGGCCATAGGAAGTGTTTTGTCCCCTGAAAAGTGAAAACTGAAACCCGCTTCCCGCCAAAATCAGAGTCACTGTCGGAGAAAAGAAAGGAACCCTAGCTAACATTTCAGAGTCGAGGACTCGATACTCGATCTAATTTTCCCATTTCTCAGCCGTAGTCGAACGAAGAGGTCGATTCCGTCGCTTGGAACGTCGGCGGTGAGTTAGGGTTTGCTTTTTTTTCCTTTTTCCTTTTTTTTCTTTCTTCAGAATACCTTTATTTTGTTCCGGAGGTCGTTTGCGTCGCTGAGAAATTTCAGCGGTTAGGATAATTATTTTCTTTTGTTTTTCGATTATTCGTCGTCGACCAAGCGGAGTGATGCCTGGGAACTTTGGTGTGCTTGGAGATATGTCCTCCGTTTGGTTGCTATGGAGACTGGGGTCCGAGGATAGCTCAGTTCGAACGAGTGATGTGATCCAAGGACCCCCTTCTCTGGGCTTTTGTAAATCAAATGGAGTTAGATTCTTGTTAATCGTTTCCAATCGTTAATTTTTCATTTATTATCTTCGTAATTTGATCTGTCCTCTGATTGATTAATTTTACTGGTATTTTTTCGCTTTAATTGATCTTATTATTTGCACATGGGAGAACATAAAAAGAACTAGGCTCTTATGAGCCTAATATAACTATTTAATATTGAATATTGAAAAATAAAGCTCAAATTTCTCTTCTTTCTTAGGTCGGTTAGCAACCTAACATGATTTTGGTATTAGACCTGGTCATGTTGTACTTAGTGTTGAAAACAACAATTGGAAGGTCACAAGCTAAGCTGGGAAAGCAAAAGCACAGTATAAGGTTTTTGTGATTTTTCTATCTAGAATTGTGAGAGGAGTAAGGATTGAGAAGCTGATTTTCTGTTTCTTTGTGTAGACTAATTGATTCGCGTGTAGCCCGTAGGGTATCTTAAATCAACAAAATTTATAACCTAATACCTCATACTATCGTAGCATAACTACTATAGTATAACAGCTCTAGGATCGTCCATAGGGATGAATTTTCTTCGTAGAAGTGACTGACAATAAAGCTTATACTGGTGATTTCATTTTGGATATTTGGGTTGTGATAAAAAGAGGGGATTTTAGCGATTAAAACTAAAAATAAAAATTTGCTAAAACATGAAAACAAATCCCTCGAGTGTCGTCACTAGGTTTCGTGTTCCTGTAGGGCAAAGGAGGGGGGTTTTTTCAGTGTCTTTTCCTGCAGATTGGAGGATAACATACAGTTATCTCCCAAACCGAATCTTCGTTTAGCTATAATAACTTACCCTAAATAAATATCCTTGAAAATTGGTATTTTCTTCCTATTAGTGGTTTCAGACAGTGAAGAATATCTCCTTGACTCACCTTCCAATGGTCCATAAATGATAACTGACGAACATCACTTGATCTAGTGATAAGTATCCAATGAGCCCTGAGAGCTTACTAAATCCTAACCATTCAAGGTGAATCGAAGGGATCAAACCTAGAATTTGAAGGAAATAAAAACATCCTTGAATCGCCTTCCAATAACCCATAGATGATAACTAACGAATGTCAATGGATTCGTTAAACATCCAATGAACCCAAAAGCTTATCAAATACGGATCATTCAAGGTAACCCGAAGGGATTAAAACCAATGTTTGAAAAGAAACCATTAATGGTGGAAAATACCCCCGTTAAAACATGGAAACCCCCACCTTTTCATTCGGAACCTTCACCTAGTTTCCTTTACCCCAAGGAAACGAAGGGTTTAGCCGCTCCTCCTCTTTTTCAGAGGTTGTTTGGCTGTCGAGAAAGAGAAGAGAGAAAACGAGAGAAAATAAGAAAGCTTTTGCTGTAAGCTTTACTGGATATCAACTGAATGTCTACAAAGTCTTGTTTTGCGGTGTTTCATACCACCCAATCCATTACAAATTACCAAAAGATACAAATAAAACACTATTACATAAGGAGAAAGTGGGAAAAACACAAAAATCAAAAAGTCAAAGATCGCGAAAATTGCGTAGGAAATTTCGGGCAGTTGTGCTACAAAATTTCATGTGGGTTACACATGCGAAATTGGCAAGGCTGCTATCAGATCTTCCGCCGGTTCTCGCTTTGTTGCTTTCTTTCGCTCGGGTGCTCGAACTACAACTGGATTCTTCATGCCTTTGAGCTGAATCCCTATCTTAAAGATATAAAGTCCCTAAAACAACCAAACTTGCCACAAAATTTGATTAGTAGCATTGCTAGGTCCTTAACATGCCAACTGGGTTAATTAGGCCAATTACTACACAAAAAGTGCTCAAAACATAAAGTATTAAAGGTATAAAACAACACTTTTTGGGTAGTAATCACTAATAGTCATTAATTAGAATGCTAAATGTGTATACTCAAACAGAAGACTTATGTGAGAAGTTTTAAATAGATGTAGGAGTTGTTCATGGAAAGATTATGATCAACTGCCAATTGTTTGTGGGGAGATGATAATCAACCACCAAAGGCAAATATAGGAAGATTCAAATAGACATATGGAAATATATTAAACAATCAGTGGTGGTTTTGGGTTAATATATTTTGAAAATAGGATTGCATGAATCGCTGATGACTACCTCCTTTGTTTTATGAAAGAAATTATCCTATGGTAACTATTTTTTGTCCTATTTTTTATATAAAGCGGTATCAAGTGGGTGGACTTCTCCTTGGTGTTAATGCCCCTAAGGCCTGTGATTTCGCGGTTTTTGTCCTATTTTTTATATAAAGCTTCGCATCAAGGTGGACTTCTCCGTGTTAATGCCCCTACTCAGTGTAAGGATAGGACGGGTTATTGATATTCGTGATTCAATTCAAATGTGGACCAAAAAACACGAAAAACCTTCGTGTCGATGAGATTGTTGTTTGGAAAAGTGGAAGAAAGTTTGACCAAGGGTTGAAAGGAAGCGATATAGCAAGTTTTGAGAGCTAGTAAGGTATAGAGAGAAGAGAGAGAGAGAGAGAGAGATATATATATATATATATATATATTTTGACTTCCTGGGGCTTTTCGCACAAGTCGGCCAGTAGATATGTCATAGAGGAAGGTTCGTAAGGAGACTAGCCGCTGGAACCAATATATTCCAAGGGGAAAGACACACTTATCAAGCACTCGTCGACCTCCTTATTCTGGTTGCGATGTCGCTTCCCAACTGAACTGCAAAAGGCTAGAAAAAACTGTAGGACTTTCAAGGGGAGGGGGGAACCCGAAAAGAAGCTTCATTTGTGAGTCAGCCACTGCAGCGCATAAAAAGTCACGCTGGGGTCGAGGTTACATCAAAACGAAGTCATGAAAGAGAAACAGCCACAAGTCGTAAACGAAAAGTGAATTCCTTATGAGGAAGACTATTAGAAGTTGCCTCAAATCGCAGGGGGATGGTGCTCCCGAGCAGAACGCTGACGCGCGATGGTGTTAAATTAGAAAGGATGGGATATGGTACGCTTAAATGCAAATTTGTGGTTGGTGATGGTAGCGTGACCGATTTTGGAAAGATGTTCGTGGGGGGTGAGGAGGTTCAGGCATAACGCCTCCCGACGCTGCTCAATGCATAGCCAAAGATGCGATTAGGAGATTCGGGATGCTTCGAACGATGGTGGTCGGACCCCTGCTTCGAAATATTCAGCCCACTCCGGAAGTGAGGGAAAAGTGACTTTATGAAAATGACCCAATCCCTATAAATCCCAAACAGGTGCCATATTGCCTCTGCCTGGGTGCCGGGCACGCCTGAACCAAGAAGTTTTGTATGAGTGTTGAATCGCACAAGTCTATAGACAAACACCTTTTTCCTCGCTGATCATTGAACACTATGTCCCTTTAAGAGGCAGCCAGAGGCGTTCGTGGTAAGGTGATGACCTCTGTAATTCAACTCAAAAAAAGAGGCAAGATCCTACCAACGATTGCTACCATAGCCACGCGAGAGGAAACCCCAAACCATCTTCTAGTTCATCGCCGGCCTAATGCCTTCGAGCTTATTTTGGCTATAGTGGTTTGATGGTCTTCCCTTTCGCAGCGGCAGTCCTTCTAGTCGCAAGGAACGTTCGCAGCAAGCCCAGCAGCGCCGCGGCCACTCCGTGTTTCTTCTGGGCAACAGAGAGAAATGGGGAAATGGGTCTTCAATAATGAGACCTTCTCTATGTATAAATTAAAAAGAATTCTTCATTTAATTCTGGTTCAATAACGTGAGTTCATTTTCAGAATGTGGTACGTAAGTATTTTACTGATGGGGTATAGTAATTGTTTTCTAGTTGGGATTTTTTTCTTTTCATGGTCATTCTCCAAGCCAGTCCTTGTATAATTCCCAAGCAGTACTTTGGGCAGCTTTGTCGTTTTTTGTGATCAATGACAGCTTTTTTATCCATTCAAAATATATATATATATAGTGCAGAGAGTATATATATATATATATATATATATATATTTGGACTTCATTGATTGGTTAAGCTCTCAATAGGAGGGAAATTTTTTTTCTGGACTTTATTGACTGGTTAAGTTTCCTCGCTGTAGGTGGGTAAATTTTCTTGTATGTGCTTTTCCAAAATTTTTTGGTATCTTTGTGGTACACAAAGGTATTCAGGTATGCACCCTTTTGTTAGCTCTTTTAATATATTTGACTTTGGTCTACTAAAAAAGAAAATACAATTACAACTTGCGCAAGTTAGTTGTGTGCAAATTAAATTTTGATGGTTCCAAATTTATGGAAGATTCATGCTTCGACGGATTAATAATATAAGTGTTTCAGGATGGGTTATTAGAGACTCAATGGAATTATTAAGATGACGGGAAGTAGACATTTAGGCAATGTTTCGATACTTACTACATAATGTGTAGCTTTAAGAGATGGTGTTTTAGCTGCAATATACAAGCAGCGGTTACACACCCAGTCTACACTGACCTACCCGAGGAGTTGACACTAGAAGAAGCTGATATCTGGCCGCCTCACCAGATGCTGGCTCAACGGTCCATTCACCAACATGGTAAGCTGGTTAGGCAATTTTTAATCCATTGGCAGAACAAACCAGTGGAGGAAACGTGGGAGAAGAAGTTTCATTCAGGAGCAAGTTTCCAACCTTCAGTCTTGAGGAAAAAAGTAGTCTTGATGGGCAGGGCAGTGATAAAGAAGAGCTAAAAGGGGGAGTGGAGGATCAGACAACCGTAGAGCCCAAGCATAATCAGCCTATTTTGCATGTGTATTCTAGAAGAGAAAGAGAGGACACGTGCAGAAAAGAGAGAGGGCCAGCTGGGAACCAAGAGAACAGATTCAGTTATTCAAGAAGGGGAGAGGATGCAGTATGTGGGGGGCGGATAGTCTGATGAAGGGGCGTTGATTCCCTGGGCTGTGCTTAGTCACAATTATGCTTTCTTGGTTACAGTTCCTTCGATTGGCACTTATTGTTTTAGTCATCTTCCTAGGCTTGTTGGTTGATTGAGAAACGACACTGAAATTCAATAGAGAAAGTTTCCTTGCCCTTTTCCTCTGTTTTGAATACTGTTAGTAGTAAACTTTCCTTTGCAAAAGGGGAATAGAACTCTTATTTCCTATCAGCCTGCCTTCAATCTGCTTCTGAGCTCTCTTCAGATTTGGTTTTTGAAGCTCCTTCTTCTACTTGACTTTATTGATACCCAAACTTGGTTATGATTCCTCAAGTTTTGCTTTTCAGAACTCTGCTCTGATTACTTGGTTTAGCAGATAATTCTGCAATTTATTAATAGAAAAGGCAACACCGGGGGCAGCCATTTATATTCCTAGTATTGATATGGTGTATATATTGAAATTTGAAAGTGGTTCTGAGCAATTTGTCTTTGGGAAGGAGTATGATAATTGAAAGATTTTGGTACTAGCATCTGCTGATTTGGGTATTTGACAAATTGGGGTTTGTTTTAGTCCATCACCTTGTTGACTGGGTTTTTTTTTTTTTGCGCACCCCTTTTTATCATTGAGAATCACTACTGACTTTATTATTCTCCTTCTTTGCAAAATATGTTAGCTATTCTCTGTTTTTTAAGTTTTGTTCCTAACATTCAAAGGAAAATTGCAGGTGGTGATTCCTGCAGAGATTGTTCATCTACTGGGCTGCTGCTGGATTTGGCTGCTCTTGGAATTCTACTATTCTGGGTCCAGGTTGTTGTTAACAAGTAAAAACTTGGTTTATAAACATAATTTTGGATTTTCCTAAGACCCGGGGGATGTCTCTACGAAAAGCTCCGCTTCCTAAGATCCTTCTGAATAATGTATCATGCATGAGGAACGGTCAACAAATCCTGCGGCATACAAATGCCTCTCTTCATGATGGTAGTGCATTGGTGCTGTCTGGTACAAAACTGTTCGGAAACAAACGAGGTTATGATGTTAGCAGATTCATCTGACCGTCTGCTGGACAGGGTAGCGTGAGCTGGCCACGACGTGACAAGCCCGGGTTTGATCAGTACAAGCTTCCAGCCTCAACCGGCCTCCCAGCATGCCCCAACGGCAAATTCACAGTGTTTGAGAACGTGGTGTGGTTCGAACTGCTGGAGAAAAAAGAAGGGAGGACTATGCCTGCATTGGAGCTGATGGGGCTGGGATGGCAATACCCATCGCCGCGAAGGCTGTCGATGTCATGTGGCGAGCTCAGCTTGGCGTTAGTTGTTGGCATGATAGGCCTATTTGGTTGCTGGATTTGTTTCGTGGCGCTTTACAGCACGGTGTGAAATTGCTGAGCAGATCATTAGAGCACAGCGATCGGGGCATTGTCATCGTCGCCACTCATCAGCAGATCCAGATTGACGATGCCATGATTTTGAAGTTGCCACCTAGATTTCCTGGAAGGATGTCTCATACTGATATGCTAGATCGTACTGATTGGCTTGTTTAAACTAGCCCCGCCCCATCTTTGGTAATTGTCTTCGGTTATTTCAAATTAATTTTATTGTTTAAAATAAATTTTTCATTAATTGTTAAAAACTTGCTTCTACTAACTCCGCTTGATATGATTTTTGAATTATTACAATTTCAACTTATAAACATTGCAAACAGGGTGGTTTGGCTTGGTATTTTAGTTGCCAAGAATAAAGGTTTTTTGGACCTAGGTTGAAGGTGATTAAAAAAATAATTATATTGCTATTATAAGAATGATTAATAGTCGTGTTTATAGAAAAACAAATAGAACTGATGATTGTTTAGTAAAAAAATGAATTAGTGTTTTAGATTTAAGTGCTTGGTATTTAAATTTTTCTAAAGATGTTATAAATATTAGTTTTGAAGATTATTGTGGTTCTTTTATGAATCATGTGCTTGTAAAAACTCTTAGTCTTCTTTTACCCAAAAAAAGAAAAAAAGAAAAAAAAGAAAGGTGTTCTCATATAATTAATTTCTAAAAAGGTTGATTTTGGGTTTTAGATAAAGAAAAATAACCATGTTGCTAATGACTCTTTAAATGTCATAATTGAAAATGTTTGATGTAACGCTTCAAAATATATTGTATTTCTCTCCAATTACGAAAGAGTTATACGGTACTGGTATTTTAGAGTTTTAGACTGAACTAATTTTTCAAAAAATGACAAATTGGCCAAAATCAAACAACAACCAAAATACAAGGTAGTCACCGCCAGCATGGTAACGACAATTTAAAGATAAATTTTTTGAAAATAAAGTTCGCCATGACAATCTCAAGAATGCGGTCGCCAAGCACCATCGCTCACTTACGTAACGCTAATCGGTTTTAAATATTAAACTCGTAAACGAAGAATCCTGCTATTAATGACAAATAGCATTTCTATACTTATTTATTAATTACCACTGTCTCACGACAAACGCACTATTGATGTGCACCATTACTAAATCCACTCTTAATCATTTTTTTTCTCAAAAAAATATTTTCGTCAAACTCTCGAATTTTATACCAATGCTTCTGGGGCCTTTCATACAAAGCAAATTCCATCCTTGCACTTGGGTTTGACTCATCTCATTCTGATTCTATTCCAGTTATGACTCTTAAAGAGTGTTTTTTACGACGAATATAATAATAATAATAATAGAAAATATTTTGATTAAAAATAATAATTTTGATTATACCTTCTACACCCTTGTTTATTTACCATGTTAAGCGATTTTAATTTTATTAGGGCTTTTAAAAATATTTTCTGCAATTTAAAGATCTTAATGAATATTTTTTAACTATAAACTTTTTTTTTTTTACATCACTATAAATCCTTATTGAATCACTATAAAATACTTTAATTTACAGAAATATTTTTTTTTATATGAAGCAAAATTACACAACTCTAGGCTTATAAAGACGATTGGATAAAGAAGAACAGTAATCTTTAAAACTTAATATTATATATTTAGTGAGTTTAAGATCAGAATGGATGTTCTGTCCCAGAGGGCAAGATTTAGATGTGAGTCCTAGATCGTATACGCATACCAAGCGGCTTCCTTAATTATTTGATATCATAAAGAAAGAGTAAATATAAGCTGAGATTTAAATTATAAAAGCTTTTCAAAAGATACGACCCTTTGCAATTAAGTGCTGGAAGTTATGAAAAGTACAAATGGTAACTTCAAAAGAATAATAATAATTAAGAGAATTAAGCCTGGGTGAAAACTCAGAATTTTCTTTCTGACCGATTTGACGAACACTCCGCAAATTGCCCGCGACCAGAACCCAAAAGTTTTGTCTAGCTTCCAGACACATAATATTTTTCTCACTTGTACGATAAGTTGTCATTTATTTCATGAGTTTGATTTCACTAGTGTCTCTGTCAGAATATTAGATAAGTTCGCTAATAAATTGAATCAAAATAA
Source organism: Tetrastigma voinierianum (assembly GCA_016808115.1). Lineage (NCBI taxonomy): Eukaryota > Viridiplantae > Streptophyta > Magnoliopsida > Vitales > Vitaceae > Tetrastigma > Tetrastigma voinierianum. The sequence continues at coordinate 339,142 of JAEQBH010000116.1, forward strand.
ATAAAATTTTATTAAATATCCGAATGATAACAAATGATCAACAATATTAAGAATAATAATAGAGAATAATTTTAAAAATAAAAAGAGATGATAAACGCGAATTAAAAGTGGTTACAGACAAAAATAAATAAAAATATTATTTAATGTAAAGAAAAGAGAATAAAATCAAATAAAATGATAAATCAAAAAAGTAGAAGCAAGCTCTAATGCAGAGAGCTTGAGAGAGAGAGCTTTTAATTTTTTTCTCTTCATTATTTTTAGATTTGTGTTAAATCTGATTTGCAGATTTTCTTGTTGAATATAAGACAAAGTCCCATACGACTATGGAGAAATAAGGGCGTAGAACCCAATATCTGAATAAGCTGGTCAAACTTTAAGAGGTAGCCTCTATTCACAGTGTTTTTGCTCAAAGGTGAATATTGAAATTTTTCTTAGAGGTTATGAGACATAGTTTAATCACAAATGGAAGAGCTAATAATTTTTGCAAATTAACCAAGCTTTGACAATCCCAGCACAGACTGTTTAGTCACGGCTGGGTACCTCCCCGCATTTATCCACAAAATCCTGAGAGACTTTTCATAATGCTGATGTTGATCTCCATAAAGTCCTCAGTTCAGCAGACCACTGATATCGGTTCATTTCAACAGAGTCGTAATTTAATTTAGCACAGCAAATCGGCCATTGAAGGAACTGCAGACCAACACACTAATGTGTAAAATAATATTTAGAAATTAGAGTCGGGGAAGAATTTGTTGTAAAATGAATGAGCTGTTTAAACCCATTTTTTTCAAAGACAATATTGATCATAAACTGATTTACGCCAGATTAATACGGATGAAACCATGATTTTTAAAGCAAGCAACAGCTGAAAACAATGCTGATTAAAACCATATGCGAAGAAAACGTTAATGTTTTTTGATGTATTCAACCGTTACTTAAAGAAGCGCATAATGGTTTTTTAGTCGGCAACGATATTTCGCGCAAACGCAAACAAAAAGAGATGGCAAAATAAGCTCAAAACTTACGATAGCGCCATATTTGCCGAGTCGCGACACGCAGCAGAATGTTATTTACGGGCGATCGTCAAACTGGTCGGCACCGCATTAAAGAGAACGCGGGCAACGACGGCGATACATGCACGCTTTCTTTTTTTTCGGCGAATGCTAATCGGCGCTGCGTACGTCCAACGCGCATGTATCTGGTGAATGAATGGCGCCTTCCACCTAGTGATGCGACTGCGTCCAAACACCCTTGACGCCGTCGTGCCCCCGGCGCCCATCGCAATGCACGGGCGCGCCTCGAGATGCGACATTTGCGCGTACGGTTGAGGCAAGCTAAACAACATCAAAATGTTATCCAAATTCATGGTTTATTTAGAAGGTGCTGGTCGTTCGTGTACTCTCACATATAAAAAGTTTATAACTTTGAAGCAGAGTTATATGCTTTTATAAACTTTAGTTGAACTGTTTAACATGTCTCCGGTTATTTTATAAATATTGTTTGTACTCTGGCAAAGTTTGTTATAAGAGGGCTGAAACCAAGCTCCTCGTGGTTCATAAAAAGTTTATAAACTTTAAAACAGATTAATGGTGAAATATAAACTTTAGAAAGAAAGCGGTACAGTTAAAAGAGAAAAGTTTAGAATTTTAAAAGAAGCAATATGTTTCAGAAAACTGTGAAGCAGTTTTAGCCAAAGCAGACATTCTTCAAAAGCAAAACATTTGATGGTACGATGAATCACTGTTTCGCTGTTCAGATGAAGATTTTCCCGCTGAAAGAAACTGGCCTTCCTGTGCATGAAAAACACTTCGGAATATTGTTGTGATTTCTCCCGAAATGTAATGTTAATAAATAACCCATGGTGCAAGAAATATTTAATTTAGGTTTACTGAGATGATAATAGTATATAGTTGGTTTATGAAATGTATTGAGTCCAGGCACTCTTGAAAGATCGGTGATTCTATATTTTGAAAGTAAACCGAGATATGTAATATTAATACTGTGTGTGTGGTTAACAGGCTGGGATATGTCTGATAAAACTTTATGCTGGTCAAATTATAAAATCAAAGTTCAAAACAGTACTTATAACACTTTAAATGCCAACACTGCTTCAAGATTCTGTCGTTTCAAGAGCAATGTCAGAGGTTTGGGCAATACAAGATCCGCCATGGTGGTGCACGTTTGGTACTGGGTTAATTTCAAAATGAGCAACTGGGCTGATAAATGATACCACCACAGTCGGGTGTTCGTTTCGTGCGGTATGAACCCATGTTTCAGAGATATGACATCAACACAAGCTTCGTGACTGCAGCCGTGATCTTAGGAAACTGGCGCCGTTACATCGAGTTTGCGAGGCACGCCGTCACCGGCAACCATATTAAAACCAAAGCAATGGCGCGAGGCGATCTTCAGCGACAAACACCAACGATTTTTGCGAATGCAAAGACGGCAGGCGTTCGCGGAGACGCCGAAACCCGAGTCATTCAGAGGTCCCAGCGCCCCGCAAGATTACGGATGAGCACTTAGTCGTTCACCACGTCACGAACGCATCGCCAACGCAGGCGGTCGTCAATCATCCGTCACCGCATATTTGCGCGTGACGGTTATTTTTACAGCGTGCGGCAACGATTACCGGCGAGGGCGGCCGCGTAGCCGATCGTCAGCAGCCGCGGTTTCCACCGCCAGCCCGGAAGCCTTCGGCAACCCGAAAATTACGGAGATAGGCGGTAGTCGGGCGCGCCACGTCATGCGCACATAACGGCAGGTGAAGGTGGTTCTGAGCCAGGTTAACGAAACAGCCATTGAGCATGGCCACAGCGATCAAAGAGTCTGTTTTCGCATTAAAGACGCGCTGTATTTGTGACGCCCGATAAAGAGATCTCCTGATGGTGATATCATGTGGGACCAGCCAGAGTTCACCGACAGATTCTTTCCCAGTCATGGCGAGCCCACGATGAGAGTTTCTTCGATAGAGCGTAAGAAGACGCCAAGATTCAATGATGAAAGAGGTTCGTAATCAGCGGATTGGCTTCCGAGATATAGCGCCACTGTTCCCGGCGTGGTGCGGTTTTTTTGGCAGATTGCAGACTGATTCGAGCGGTCATTCCAGGTTCCTGGTAATGATCGACCAGTTGAGGTCGCTTCCAGAGTCGGCAGCGCCGCTGCTATGGTCATAGTAGGAAAGGCAGTGCGCGAGGTTGACAGCACTAATGGTGGTTTCACGCAGAAAGAAGCAAAGGTAGAGCGAAAGCCCAGGTGTCGAGATCAAGTGAAGCTCCCATAAAAGAAGAAGGAGCATCCAGAGCATTCCTCCCATCCGTATATGCATCAAGATTAGAGTAAAGAAGAGGCAATGTGTCACAGGCTGAAGCAATGATTGTTGAGAAAAGTTCCCATGATTAGTGCAGACATCTAGAGATGAGCAATTCAGGTCTGTGAGAGGTTTCCTGCAGAGGGTACATGTGTTTATGAAAGGCGTGGTGAGAAGGCAGGTAGTGCCCCATGATGCACGGAGTTTCCAGACCAAATGGAAGTTAAGTTTGTGACTTAGCAAGATGTGTAGACAAACATACATATGTTTTACTGTATTGATTTAATCTTGATCACATATGATATTAGTAAATCTGGGGAGTTTCACTATAGATTAGCTCAAGATCCACAGCTCTTCTTGAGATCGCTTCCGCATAAAGGGATCCGTACCATTAGAGGGTCGATGAAAGCCTTCTAGGATCCTGCTAGTCTTAGACAGTGGTCAGATAGAGAGTTCACTGATGCACGAGCCGATCTCAGCCTTGATACAGACTTGTGTGTTCTCATGACTGGTTGTCCCACAAGTCACCCAGACTGCTATGTTGAAGGCCAGATGTTATAAAACTATGTTGAACATGGAATTATATAGAGTTATCTTCCAACATGATCTCTTCCAGAGGCAGAGAATGATGCGGTATATTATCAATATCATTTATGCAGATAAAAGAGTAGGTTCTGAATAATAGAGATGAGAGTTCCTGATGATTTATCGCAGATTTACCCCAAAAAGAGAGGGAAATCATTGATTCAGATCCCGTGGACTATGTTCGTACTACCCTCCAGTAGAGCAATTCCTAGAGTTTGAGAGATTTGGGTTAATTAGGAAAGAATTGTTATAAGCGATCATATTCATCATATGTCCACAGAGAGTCTAATTATTCCTTCGCAAAGAAGATGAGTCACAGTCGGGCAGGCGGATTACGTGTACGAACTGAAGCCGTCATCCAAGAATCGCAGATCCACCTTTAAAGATCATCGGTTATTCTATAACAGCATCCCGAGGTGTACCTGAAGATAGATTCTGTATCGTATCACCGCAACAGTGGCGTGTGATGTTCCTAAGATTATTCGTGAAACGCTATGGTACGCGAAGCTCAGGCATGTCGCTGGTTTCAACTAATGTTCCAAGAGGCGCGCTGGCGGATCGACGAACCGTATTCACCGATGACGATTTGTCATAAGCTCGACACCGATGATCCAGACCCAGCCTCGAGAAACATTTGTGGCACCGGCGACGGTATCGTAACTGGGCGGTTCATACAGCCAGGCGCCAGCCGGCGCGCGCCGCCGTCACAGGCGGTATCCTAAGTCATGCAGACTCACCAGGGGTAAGTGTGATCCCAGAAAATGCAGCCGTGGTAAATTGAAATCGCCAGCGTCGAGGTCAAGTTTTCCTTGCTTGGGGCAGGTATTATAGGAAGCTATTGAGGGCTCCTCCAAGATAGTAAAACTGGCCCATCGCTTCACATGAAAGATGTCATATGATTTGGTGGATGTCGCCACAAATAGAAAGTTTCTCGAGAGTTGAAGGCAGACAACCCTCATCAGTCTCCATTTTGTTTAATGGCAGACATGGGCCTGCGGGTTTTATGCGAACTTCCTGGGCGAAAATTTCCTGGCTGCTGACAGAACTGAGCAGGATTGGGAGATGCTTTAGAGTCACAAGGCAGCTACGAATAGAATGACTCCACACATCATCGAGAGCTTCGCAAAAGAATGTTTGCCCCGGCGTGGAGACATTACTCATGCGGTACGCCCTCAGACCTTACACAACAAGAGAGCCTCAATATATTCACCCAAAAGAGTAAACCTGCAAGCAACAGGTCGACAGCAGATCAGGTGTGAACTGCAATATTGAGTACCATCCAAAGAAAAGTTGTTGTCAGTGAGATGTTCTGGCAGAAGACAATTTGGGAAGTCACCATACAGATGAATATCTTCTTCCACCGCTTGCAGACTGAGAGCCAGTGCGATATTATTGCTCCAGACCAGAGCATTGTTACAATATCATGCTATGGACGCCCAGCGGATCGATTCAAAGGTAGTGCGTAGGATCCACCATGATTGGCTATGTTATATAGGTGCTGGCAGCGAAGTCAAAATTAGAGATGAGGCACATAGAAAGGCCGAGAATGGGCAACGCAGTATTACAGCTCAAGAGACAGGAAGAAACATGATCTATCTTCGCAGATGCTGCAATCCGGCGCACAATTAAGAGCGTACAAGACTTTAAAAGAACATTACCGGTGGAATGGGATGAAGAGAGAGATTGCAAAAGCCTCGTTCCAGATGTTCAACTTGTCGCCAGTGAGGTGAACATCAAAGGCCCATAGGAAGATACGTTACTCCCTATTCCAAAGACAGAAATGGAGAAGATCACTATGATTTTGTGAATGCCTTCACACCTTCCCAGACATGATGTTATATGGGTGATAGCTGATCATCAATGTTCTTTCTGCGCGAAGATTCTCCTGAAAGCTACCGGGCCATGAGCGACAAGAGTCTTCTCACGGGTTCCGGGCCATGGCCGATCGAGAGATCTCTGTGTTCACATCAGCTGGTCACTGGTGAGTACGCCTGCCATTTCAAACAAAGATATACCACCATCCTGGGTGACTTGATGTCGTGCCAAAGATAATCATTCAAAACTAGAGATATATATTGAGTCAGAATAATCATAGAGTTTGGGATACCATTGCACCGATGAGAGTTCGCCTAAGAACAATAATGATCACAAGATGAGATGGTTCATTGAGGCATTGTAAGGGCAGTGAAATGTAGGACTCCAAATAGCTGGGATGAGGTTGGTGAGAAGACCGGCAGTCTCCTAGAAGTTAGTGCATCACTTCGCAGAAAGGAAAGTCGTCAGATAATCAAGATAGCAAGAGATGTAGGGCTAGCAGGTTATGCCTTTCGAAGAACCACCGTAGAGACTGCGCCAGAGACGCATCCCGTCTTCCTCTAATACTCGAAGGGTGTTTTGAGATTCGTGAAGCGAGGTAAGCTCAGCCCAGATTTCATAGACCTACGAGATCAGGAGCAAGTGACTAGAAGCATAAGTCAAGTTAACACCCTTAGTTATCAAAGATCATGACACCCATGTGTTGATGTTAAGGAAGTACATCCCAAATCCTTCACACGTGTTTAGAGAGCTCCAAAGGCAGCTAAAGGAGAATCCAGGAAACATCAGGTATCAGATCGAAGGAACAAGTGTCGAGAGTAAGGTGATTCCTTTAGTTAAAGTCCCGTGAAGAATCAAGAGAAGCGTATTTACTGGGAGCCGTAAGCTCGATGCCGCCGCATAATTATTTTCCGAATGAGGTACTCTTTTCCTTTCCTTTAACTTTGCTTGAATATTTCGGCGACTAAATGTTTCCAAAGTGAGGTGATACTGTAATGCCCCGTCTCCAAGACGCGCAGACTGCACGCAGAACTGCAGGTGTCAACGAGTAGGCGGGCAGTCAAAGGGCTTCCTATTATTTGAGGAATATTTTTGAAAGTTGTTTTTAAGGATACACTAAAGTTTTCAAAGACGCGGGCATTTTGCAATTAAGGAAAGTGGAGTGTAAGGAAAGTACAAATTATAATTTTAAGAATCAATGAAGAATAAATCGTCATACCCGCTCGCGTTTCGTAAAATTCCTCAGATCTCGATGACAAAACGCGACCATCGCAATCTTGCTCACAAATCTAGGTATTCAGAAAGTTTCTGTCACCTCCATATACCAATCTTTTTTCTGGGTCGTATGTTGTCAGATCTGTAATGATTTTACCAAAAGATACCAAAAATGTGAAAGACTGAGATAAAACACAAAGCTAAATCGAACTAGAAAAGAATAAAATTTTCTTGATATACCTAACTCGAATAAGATAATAGGCTATGTATCCAACAATAATAATATAATAATAATAATAAAATAGAAAAGCAGAGTTGAGTTAAAATGAGTCTAGTGGATAACAGAAAATAAAATAAAAATGAAATACATAAATAAATAAATAAAACAAATAAAGAGAGAAAGAAATAAAAAATAAAAAACAACCCGAAAGTGGAGAATATATGGCTTTAGAGAGAGAGGTGAGAGGAGAGAGAGATATTTTTTAATTTTTCTTTTTTCATTTTTTTTTGTTTTACGAAATTGATCATAGGTTTTGTCTGAGCGTATGTAAAGTCAGTCTACGCGATGAGCTACGCCGTAAGAACCAATAGTCTACGTTAAGTTATTGAACTTCAAGAGAAATTTTTCTCCTATTTAGACAAAGTTTCAGCGCTACGTGAATTCGCCAAATTTTCAGATCATAAGACGTCAAAATTTCGCCCAAAATTTTGATTAAGTTTAGGAATTTTTAGGAATTGGGGGACTACTTTTATCGTAATCCAAGCAATTTCTCGTGATCGTTCGACGTCGCTAGTAGATTTTATCTCTACGTCCCACATAATTTCAGGTAAATGTTTTCAGTGTTTTTAGACTTTATGGAAAGTCCATCAGTCAACAATTCAGCCATATGCCCGTAAACGACATCAGCCCACATATTTTCCGAAAATTTAATGTAGACAAAGTGCAAATTGTTTGGTCATGGCCGACGCCACGCGATATAACAACAATACACGAATGCTAGGTAATACGGAGGAGAGAAATTGTGGAGTCGTGTCAATTATTGTAAAAGGAAGGGTATTGTTTAAACCTATTTTTCAAATACTAAATATTAGTAAATCAAGTACGCTTCAGATTTAATGGTTTTGATTAAACCATATTTTAAAGCAAACAATGAGTTTACAAAGCAAACAATGAAGCTGATCAAACCATATGTGAAAAATTACACTGGTATAATGGTTTTGATGATTCAACCATACTTTTAAAAGCAAGCAATGGTTTATCGTGAAACCATATTTCAAAGAAGTTGAAACAAACAAACAAACAAAAGTATATTTTATAAACAAAGCTCAACGAAATCTCCTTAGTTACAAGCATCCGTCGTAGGTATTCCGCACGACCCAAGTACAGCAGCATTATTTCATGCATTTTAGATTTGCCCGGTCTAGCAAACTTAGTTCATGCACGGCATTTAAAGGAGACCGTGGCACGCATCGAGTATATGTATTAACACAGACGATTTTGATAGAGCCAAGGCCACCCATATATTTACCCGGGAAAAAGGAATTTAGCCAAGGCTCTCTCTTCCATCCAGTGATGCGACCCAAAGTCCACCACTCACCCGCCAGCTTCAAGCCTGTTCACTTCAGTATAGCAAGTCGAAAGCCCTGGGAATGCCGACGATGAGAAGATGTTTTATACGCTTGAAATCAACTGATCAGGCATCTGTTGAGCCCAGTTCTCGTGAAGCAAAGCTTTGAGCCCGCATCCTCCTGCTTATAAAAGTTTTATAAACTTTAGCAAGAGGTTTATGAAAAGTTTTTATAAACTTTTAAAGCAAACGGCACATGAGCCAGACCATGTCATTTTAGCAAGCTACATCTTCCTTCCAGTTCCGTGTTTATTTTAAAGCAAATTACAGCCCGCACTCGCTTATAAAAAAGTTTTATAACCTTAAAGCAAGAGTGTTTATGAAAAGTTTTTATAAACTTTGGGCAAACGGTCGAGCCATGCTCTCAGAAACACATTGGAAGTAAGCTGGCTTGAGCCCAGTTCTCCATGGTTATTTTAAAGTAAGAGGTTGAACCTAAGTCTATGTTTATAGTGATAACTGCACAAGAGTTTATGAACTCTATAAACTTTAAAGCAAAGTAAACAAGCTAGCAGTAAAGTTTGGGGAACTTTTAAAGCAAAGCAAGCAAGGTTATAGAAAATGTCTTGTAAAAGAGAGTTTTACGCTTTGAGATATCTAAAAAGTTAAAACATTTATAAAGATTAACAATAACACCTGAAAGGTCGTTATCAATATTTTCCGCTTAAAACCATTTCACATACAGTGTCTGATTTTTGAGTTGCTGTTGGTGATTCTCCTCGAGTTTTGCATCGTTGTCAGATAAATGGGTTCATATGTAAGGATATACTTTGAAATTTGTAAAGGTCGAAAGATATGTATGTACATAATTTTGTTTTATGAAAATGCATATTTGGAGGCTCTTGAAAGATTGTGTTGTTTGTCATATTTGAATAGTAAAACTGGAGGTGCATAGTCCTGTGGATATGTCCTGTATGCAGCCTATGGAGGTCGTAAATTTATAAAATCAATAAAGTTTAGAAAGTGGAAAGTACTTTATACCTGCAAGCAAGCAACACTAGCCGCTTCACAAGATTCTCTAGCGGTTGGAAGTAACAGTTTGGGTTTTAAAACGCACACCTGGCCACATGGTGGGGTGTGATGTACATCCAAATTCATCGAATCTATAATACTAATATATTTCACGAATTTGAGTACGGTCGAGTTCTATTGTGAGACCAGAAAATCAGTTTCCTAAGAGATGATAAAACCTATTTGGTCAAAATGAGATTTTCTAGATGCTGGAGCCAATAAAGCAATTATGTAGTTGGAATCGTCTCGTGACTACAAACTACCAGAAAAGCCGAATTTAAAGTCAATTCGAGATGATCGAATTTCATTCCGACGAGAGGATGTAGGGCCTTCAGCGAGTTGAGTGGCAGGAGGCGTGGCAGTATCAGGTGAGATGCGATCGAACATAGACTCAAGTGGGGCTCACATGACACATGGCATGATGCCATTTGAAGAAAATCTAAGATACCGATGGATAAAGATAAGGGTGTAATCGGCGTAGATGGAAGAACGACACTTGCAGAGTGAGAAAGACTTTTCTCTTGTCGTGGGCCAAAATCGGTTTGGGGGAGGAAAGAGAGGGAGGAAGCAATAGAAAGAGAAGGAAAATGTGGGATTTTTTAGAGAGTTACACGCTGTGCAAAATTCCCCGGTGATCAGTAGTCGGTTTCGAGCGGGAATGAAGCCAGTTCTTTCGACGGGGCTACGCGTGGGTGCAGGTTCGGGGAGTTCGACGAACTCCGGAAGGTAGGGGTTTTTACCTGCTGCTTTCTTTTCGTTTAAGGGTTATGTAATGGATGGGGATTTGTTGAGGCACGGATGGCCAGTGGTTTCGGTTCCAAAGATTTTGAATGGCCCGAATCTACAGAGTGGTTTGGACGGTCCATGTTTCATTTGCTTGATTTGTGTGGTGTAAATTATTTTCGTCAAAAACTCGAATTTTATACCAATGCTTGGGCCTTCATGATGCCGGGCCCCATCCTCTGCACTTGGGTTTTGACTCGTCTCATTCTGATTCTATTCCAGTTATGACTCTTTAAAGAGGTTTTTTTTACGACGAATATATAATAATAATAATAATGAAAAATATTTTGATTAAAAAATAATAATTTTGATTATACCTTCTACACCCCTTGTTTATTTACCATGTTGCTGATTTTAATTTTATTAGGGCTTTTTAAAAATATTTCCTATAGTTTTAAACATTTTTTAAACTATAAACTTTTTTTTTTTTTACATCAACTATAAACTTTTTATTGGAATCACTATAAAATACTTTTAATTTACCGAAAGATCTTTATATGAAGCAAAACTACACAACTCTAAGCTTACAGAGACAATTGGATAAAGAACAATAATAATCTTCAAAGCTAATATTTGTGACATTTTGAGAGAAGTTTGACTTTGAAATTATCGAATCTATAATACTAATATATTTCCTGGTGGTACAATTCAGAGTTCTATTAAATTCTCTATAGACATGGTGACAACTATAAATATTTAAACCCCCGGATAACTTCTAAATGTATTTTATTAATATCCTGATAGAACAATGGACACTAATCCTCTTATTAAAAGAGTTTATTATTATTTTCGAGTCATCTTCAATCTCAAAGCTTACAAAACCATTATTCTAGCTCATGTGGTAGAACTACCCAAAGATTTTCCCATCATAGTTTTACCCAAAGATTCACCCATCATGTCTAGTTTACATGATAGAGTGCTTAACGTTTCAAAAAAGCAGAGCACGAAGAAAAGGGATATCGAATTTAAGTCAAAGTGGGGACAATTTACTATATTACAATTAAAATGTTTTGCTGTGAAAAAACATTTACCCCAAGATTTTGAGCATAATTTTTTGAAGGTGTGTTTTTTATTGGGTTGGGCTAGTCTCCAAGTATATTTGTAGTAGACTAGGTGGTATATGACTGGGCGGGGCCCAAATAAATTGGGCCCATTGGAGCGAGCGCGGGGGACAAATTGGCGAGAGAAGTGTTTTTGTCCCGCGAAAATTGAAACCCGCTTCCCGCCAAAATCACAGTCACAGTAGGAAAAAAGAAAGGAACCCCTAGTTAACATTTCAGAGTGGAGGACTAGAGACTCGATCCCATCAGATTCAGAAGTCGCCATGAAAGGTCGATCTCTGAAGCTGAGAGAAGCCCACAAGAGCGGTGGAGCGGCGTCGTTTTGCTCCGTTCTCTGGGATCTCCGTGCGGAGCACCTCCTCACTTCCTCTTCTAATGATCTCTCCATCTGTATTCACGATCCGCTTCTTCCGTCCAATTCGCCTCAGATTCTTCGCCATCACAGGGATGGTGTTACTGCCTTGGCTCTAGCCCTAATTCCACTTGTCTCGCTTCTGGTTCCATTGATCACTCCGTCAAGCTCTACAAATTTCCAGGTATTTTGTTCGATTTTCTGGGTTATGTTTGGTTTCTGAGAAAACTAAGAAAGCTTTTAGGCTCCATGTTGTTTTAATTCCCATAAAAACTGAAAATAGATATCAATTGGTTCGTAGGTAGAATTAGGATTGCCGGATTCATGTTTTTGACTAGCTTTATGTTGTGTATAGTCGATCCACAATAGGGTTCTTGTTATAACTTATTCTATTGGGGCGTTAGGTCTGTGGAAAATTTCAGGCTGTTTTGGGAAAATGTGGTTGTTAGTAACTAAGCCACCCTAACGAGTAAACATCTCAAAAGAAAAAGAAATAGAAATTTGATATCTGATTGCTGAAGAAATGAAGGTCAATTCATCTAATTCAATTGGCGGGGTTGAAATTTTTTGGTGCCTTTTTTTTTTCTTGAATAAAAGTGCATTTTATAACAATCCCATAATACCTTCTGCATAGGAATGTATGTCGAAGAGTCTTAACTACGAAAGAAAATAATTTAGAAATGATGGCCATCAGATAATTTTGAAGTCCAGATCAGGGGCTAGATAGTTGAGCCATGGAAAACACTTGTCCCAAATTCTTTATCTTTTCTATTGGAATTCGTTTTGAATTTCTACATGTAAATTTCAATGCTAGATGGCTGATTGAAATTATCCACTGGAACCTACAAATTTTTGTTTTGTTTTGGTTTGTGTGTGCATTTTTGTGTTTTTGAACCGGAGTAGGAAACATACATTATTGGTCTTAGCTCAGCTGGTTCCTAGTTTAATTTACCTTTTTATGGAATTTTTTTCAGGGGGAGAATTTCAGACCAATGTTACCAGATTCACATTGCCAATCCGTGTCATTTCTTTCAATAGATCAGGTAGCATATTGGCTGCTGCTGGTGATGATGAAGGCATTAAACTTATCAATACAATTGATGGTTCAATTGCTAGAGTTCTTAAAGGACATAAAGGATCTGTCACAGGCTTAGCTTTCGATCCCAATGGTGAATACTTAGCATCTGTTGATTCAATTGGGACTGTTATGCAGTGGGAACTCCATTCTGGAACAGCCTTACATATTCTCAAAGGCATAGCTCCTGACACTGGTTCAGACCTTTCTGTACTGAATGTACTTGGCTGGAGTCCTGATGGGGAGACCTTAGCAGTTCCTGGTTTGAAAAATGATGTGGTGATGTATGATAGAGACACAGCTGAGAAGCTATTTTCACTGAGAGGTGACCATGTGCAGCCTATTTGCTTCTTATCATGGTCACCTAATGGAAAATATATGGCCACTGCTGGGTTGGATAGGCAGATTCTGATCTGGGATATTGATCGGAGGCAGGATATTGACAGGCAGAAATTTGATGACAGAATATGCTGTATGGCATGGAAGCCACATGGAAATGCTTTGGCTGTTATTGATGTTACGGGAAAGTATGGTGTGTGGGAATCGGCTGTTCCTTCATCGATGAAATCCCCAACAGAAGGCGTTCCTGGTTTGCAGTCAAAGAACAGTAATGGGCTCCTCTTGTTTGATGAGGATGAACAAGAGCTGAGTGCATCTGGAAGTTTGAGCGATCTTGGCGAAGATAGCCATGGAGAATCAGAACCACCTAGCCGGAAAAGGTTGAGAAAAAAATCTACGTATGATGAAGATTTGGATGAAGATATAAATGATGATTTGCTGACCTCACTTCCAAAAGTTGAGTCACGTAAAAAGGCTTCTCGTAGTCACAAGGAAAGCTTAGATAATGGAAATGAAGGGCTAAGAAGTACAACATCTTAAGGCTGAAAATGCAGGATGCTTTCCAGCCAGGAGCTACTCCTGTGCAACCTGAAAAAAGGCGTTTTCTTTGCTACAATATGCTAGGAAGTATAACCACAATTGAGCATGATGGCTACTCCCATATAGAGGTGATCTGTATTTTGTTTTTGCATTTGATTTGCATTTTTTTTCATTTCTGATGACCTCTTGTTTAACTGATAAGACAAAGAATTTGATCAGAACGAAGCTGCCAGTAGGATAGGCATTTGAATTTGTTGATGGTGTTATGTGATGCAGATAGATTTTCATGACACTGGCAGTGGTCCACGAGTTCCAGCAATGACTGATTATTTTGGTTTCACAATGGCTTCATTAAATGAGCATGGAAGTGTTTTTGCAAATCCATGCAAGGGTGAGAAGAACATGAGTACTCTTATGTATCGTCCATTCAGTACCTGGGCAAATAACAGTGAGGTGAAGTCATGCTTTTTGTAAATTATTTGAGTTCATGGTTTACTGAATACCTGTTAACAGTCAGAGCTCTGCATCTATAAATGAAGAGCTTCCAGTTTGATTTTCTGAGTTTCACCATATGCTGACCTTGGTTATATAACACAAATTTAGTGGTCCATGCGGTTTGATCAAGAAGAAGTGAAGGTTGTGGCACTGGGCTCTGCGTGGGTGGCTGCTGTGACTAGTCTCAATTTCCTTCGCATCTTCACTGATGGTGGCTTGCAGGTCAGTCATATGTTGACATCATTATATACATATTTTTTGATGAGTAAACAGACAGAATATATTGATCACAAAAATAATACACCAAAAGCCACACAAAAAGAATATAGTGTTGACATCATTATATTGTTCAAAGGTTTCAAATATAAAGTTATTAGTTTTTTATCATGTAATGCATGTTTTCTGAATTTATTATGGGTAAGCTCATATGGAAATTTCATTGAAAATATTCATATAGAATTGATGACTGCCAATGAACACTCCTAGAACTGTTAATTTCCAAGGGTTGGGACTTACCCCTAAGGCTAATAATGGAAATTGTTCACTCTAAAAGGGAAGAAAAAAAGGGTACGGTAAAAAGTGTTGAAGGAATCAGTGGTATATATTATAGAGGTTCAGGAAAAAAAATACCAGAGGTTGAAATTAATGTGTTTTTCTTTTTACTTTTTCTGAAAGAATAATTGGAAACTTATAATAGGTTAACAATGTAGAAAATCTTAGATTTTTGTTGATTCTTGTTATGAAGATCTTCTATTTTTAGATGGAACAAGTTTTGAGAGGTATTCTTTTATGGAATATTGATCTTTTATTGAAAAGCTGAGTTTGGTGAATCATATTGAATTTATCTAGATGTAAGGGCAATCAAAACACAAAACTTGAAGTGCACACATCAGAACCTGCTTCCTTTAATTTAGAAAGCAAACATATTTGTAAAAGGAGAACATGTAATTAATTCTTATAAATCAGCAAAACTTGGGACAATTTTTTTAAGATAGGAGAAACATGATAATTTTTTCAATATAAGGAAGATATTATCGTACATATTAAAATTAATGATACGAATATATTATTTGGTGTATGCTCTCACCAGATTAAATATTTGTGTCATGTGTTCCACTTTCAAATCTGTGGACCATGTCCAGTATATATGCTTATTCCATCTAAAACCTGTGATCTGACACATGTTTTCCATGTTCATCTAGTTTTAGTACTCTGCACATTATCTTGGCACTAATTCTCTAGCAGTTGATCATTAGACATGAATGGTAAATGTTTTGCACCGTCATTTTGGTGCAATTTTAACAACTTAAATAACAGCTCGAAGTGTAAGGCAATAGGCAGTAGGGTGAAAGGAGCTTCTGCAGAAAGGGTATCTGTTTCTCATGATGGTGCAAATTGATTGACTTTTCTGACAAAATCAAAACACATTAAAGCAATGATTTCCCCTGTCTCACCCCACAATGCCTTCTTTTTCTTTCTTTTTTTGATTGGTAAAACACAGTATATTGATAAAAAAAGAGAACCCAAAGGCAACCAAAATGTATACTAGAGGTATACAGAAAGGAGCCAAAAAAGGGGGGAACAACATGGAGAAAAGGAAACAGAAAAAACCAAAAACCTGATCCCCATATACAAGCTCCATGCTCACTTAATCCCCATCCAAGCCAAAAAGTCTAACAAAGAACTTGTGTTATCAACACTATACAAATTAGCCCAAGACCATATAATGCTAAAAAAAATTAGGTTTCATCTTATGAACGGAAGGAGCTTTGTTCTCAAAGGCCATCCTATTCCTTTCCCAGACAAGGCAAAGGGGGGGCAGCCAGTCAAATCTTCTTGTGTTTCTTACCTGCTTTAGCTCCTTGCCAAGAGAGAAGAGTTTGCCTTACTGTTAGGGGAAAACCCAACTGTAACCAACAATAGCCAAAAAAAGGTCCCAAAGAGACCTAGCGCTTTTGCAGTGGATCAACAAATGGTTTATAGTATCCTCTTCCTCTTCACATAAGAAATCATACTGGCCAGCAAGATTCCCGTGTTTAACCTGGTCCAAGGTGAGGACCTTGCCCTAGGACGCTTCCCAGGCGAAGAAGCCCATCTTGGTAGGGACTGCAGGGTTCCAAATGGTACAGAAAGGGAAAACCAAAGTGGGGGACTGATCCAGAACCGAATACATGAACTTCACAGAGAAGTCTTCACCTTTAGTAGGATTCAACAAAAGCTTGTCCTCTAGGAGGGGCCTAATCTTTCTGTTGTGAAGGGCCTGAAAGAATCATTCTACCTCCTCCATCTCCCTATCGTTGAAAGGCCTACTAAAGGTTAGGGACCAGCCCCCCTCCTCCCTAGAACTGTCCCACAATGCCTTATTGTTATTCTTGAAAGCCCACATTTAGCTTTTACATTTTTGTAGTTTTATATGTTTACAAACCTCTTCTTACATACTTGTTATTTGTTCTTAGTGTACCGTCTAGATTTACACCTTGAAGTCAGGTTTGGTGTTTCCTCATCTGATTTGTGTGTTTATTTTTGTTGCAGAGATATGTCATCTCCCTGGATGGACCAGTGGTGACTGCTTCAGGCTTTAAGGATGAACTTGCAGTTGTCACTCATGCTTCTCACTGTCTTCCTTCAAATGATCAGGTTTCTTTGTCACCTTAGTGAATCACTATAAGAGGCTATCATTAGTTGATTACCGTTTCAGCTTCTGCTGGTTGAACCAATGCTTGACTTGATTTTCCTTGGTCTATCTTTAGCAATGAGTGCATTTATAAGTTCAACCTCTGATAATACAGAAAAGCATGTTGTTCAGATGTTGAGCTTGTCAGAAAAAAATATAAAAATATCTGTAAAAGTCTTATTATTTTTTTAACATGTAAAAGGAAATTATATTACAAAACAGCACTGAAGGCGCTAAAATATCTGTGAAATTATTAGTCATTAGCTCGTTAAGAGCACTCTTGCTTTTTGACCTGAAAATTGGGTTCATTGGGTCAATAGGTTGAATTTGTATAGCATTAGGTAAAAATAAAATTCTGAAATATGTTTTTCCTGAAAAAAATACAGATGTTAGAGTTCAGAGTGTTCAACATTTCTAATGGGACCCAGCCCCTCAAAGGACATCTGCCATTAACTCCAGGTTCATGTCTGACATGGTTTGGGTTCAGTGAAGAGGGCCAACTGAGTTCTTATGATTCGAAGGTATGCTTGCTCTGTTCTCAGCTCATTCCATTACTCAATTGAGATTTAGTCTGACTTTTTTTTATGTCAAATATGTAGGGAGTACTGAGAGTGTTCACAAGCCAATTTGGTGGCAGTTGGCTCCCGCTCTTCAGGTTCAAGCTTCTATTTAAGAATATTGATTGATTCTCATAATTTTAAACTTCTGTTATTGCTTGATACTCCTGCACTTTGTCAAGTAACGAAGATCTGATATGCAGTGCTAGTAAAGAGAAGTCAGAGGAAAACTATTGGGTGGCTGGATTGAACACGAACAAGTTGTTTTGTGTTGTTTGCAAAGCTCCTGATCTGTTCCCACCGGTAAGATGGCTAGTAACATCTTCTCTATCATCTTCTTTTCTTGTCATACAATCTAAAAGATTTTCTTCCTTTCAGGTGATGCCCAAACCAGTTCTCACTCTTCTAGATCTATCATTTCCTCTTGCATCCTCTGATCTGGGAGCGGAAACCCTGGAAAATGAGTTTATTTTGAAAAACATGCACCTGTCACAGGTTTGTCTCATTTTCCTAAAGCACATGGCAACTATGCCTCTTATCATGGAAGCTATCAGGCTGGTCAGTGAAAGGTTCAGAAGAGCTGCAATGCTATACAACAGGCAGCTAACTCCTTTTTTTTTTTATCTATGTTCCCGCAGATTCAACAAAGAATTGAAGAAATGGAAGCTGCTGGCCTGGACACTACTTCACTTGATGATGAGGCTTTCAATGTAGAAACTGCTCTTGACAGATGCATCTTGAGGCTGATTGCATCCTGCTGCAATGGTGAGCTTTTACGATTCCAAACTACATAATCAGGATGCAATTAGACAAACCCTAGATTTTTCTAGTAAAATGTGATTTAACCACCATGGTTGCTTCTGGTGGGTGCTTATATCAGGAGATAAGCTTGTGCGGGCCACTGAACTTGTAAAACTTCTAGCACTGGAAAAATCAGTTAAGGGTGCAATAAAGCTCGTTACGGCCCTAAAACTACCAAATTTAGCGGAGCGGTTCAATAACATATTAGAGGTATGCCTGCAGTCTCTGAAGAAATGTCTGGAGTTGTATATTACTGGCTGCATGCGGTTGGGAAACCTACTCAATTTTATTTTGAAATGTGGTTTTTCACACTTAAATTATGTTCTGACAGGAAAGGCTACTCAATGAGACCTCCAGGTCTGCAGTCCATGATGCATCATACATCACACCCAATGTTGTAATGAGCAAGACCTTAACTTCTTCCCATAGCAGTGAACCATCCCAACCTGTTATTCCCTCGCCCTCACCTCAACTGTCCTCCCCTTTCTTTACAAAGAAAGGGAAACTACAAGAGGGAGCTAAAGTTGGAATTGAGAAAGTGGAACAAAGCCAAACTGCAACTGTGGAGAAGAACATAGGGAAGGTAAACAATCTAGCAGGGATCAAGAGTAAAGAAGACTCGAAGAATCAAGGAGAGGCTAGCAGCATAGGGGAGGTGAAAAATGTAGCAGGGAATCTTCGCCCCGCCAATCCATTTGCGAAGTCATCAAGCAATCAGGAGAAATCCTCATTATTTGATGCTATCAAGAAGATGAAGAAGACTCCTGATGAGACGAGTAAAAGATAGCAAGGAACAATACTATACTGACAATCAAGAAGCCATAGCAAGGGGTCTTTCTCTCTCTCTCCATATTTTGCTGGTAAAGAAGAAAGCAGGTGTTGCACAATGACAAAGGGGAGAATGGGCTTTACCCCTGTAATTATTATATGTTAGGCAAATTCTTTAGGCACTTGCTGAAGTTCCTGGCGAGATATCTCCTTTTAAGGGCTGTCATCCTGCTCGCTCCACTTCAGTCTTCACTCTTGCATGAAAAAGCAGGAAGTAGATTTTTAGTGGTAACTACCCTGAACCCTCTTCAACCGAGATAAAAACCAATATCTTTATTATTCAGCATTAGTCAATATGCTTACAAGTTGGCTCGGACATCCAGGTGGATGAACCATGTGTAAAATGGATAATGGCTGCACATGTAAAATATGGTTTATATATTGTTGCATTTGCTTTGCTCCAGGCTTACTTGGAAAGTAAGAATTCATGTTTGGCAGACTAATAGAGATCAAAGGGTTATCAATTCCTATTGTGAAAATGAGATTTCCCCACCATAATGAGAGTGTCATGTCTCATTTTTAAGTAAATTAGTCACTGAAGACATTATAATTTAACGGGATTACTACTGGCCTTGTTAGTCATGTGTCATCTGCCCATGATTAACTCAAAGAAAACATGAATTTATACAAGTCTTTTTTCTCATCTCCTTCCCAAGATAAATCACATTTTCCCCTCTTGTAATTAATTGAAGTTTTTGGAGGGTGTTTCGTGAATTAATTTCAAAATCTAATGACTTAATTTAAATTATTGCATAAATTACATATCTTTCATAAAATAATTTAATACAATAAATAATTAAAATATTAGATCAAAACCTTTTAATTTATTTTACAACTCAAATCTTTTGAAACTCGCAAAGACGAGAATTCTAACTTTTAAAGTAGGAAAAAGTATCTATCAAACCGTTAATTTCAAAATAATTATATATTTATTACCAAAGTTTGGGTATCCATGATTCAGATTACTCATATAAAAAATAATTATGATTGTGTCAATGTATTATCATAACTAACGAATGTATTATCATATAGTACATTGATTAGTTATAATAATACATTCATTAGTTATAGTAGTACATTCGTTAGTTGTAGTAGTATGTTGATTGAATCCTAATTCTTTTTTATGGGAGTAGCCTGATAGGTGTGAATCTTATTAGCATTTATAGCGTGTTTGTATGGGCTTGTAACCTAAATGCTGGGATTCACACCTGTATTTTAAGATTACACTAATCCTATTTGTTTATATTTTGCAGACTAGATGGAAAATGGCAAAATGATGGAAGAAATCAAGTGAACTAAGTTCGTCGCTAAAGGAGCGCTTCGGGCAAAATAAACCCAAGAAAGCGCAGATGAAGCCTCAAGTTCAAGAATCTAAGGAGGTCTGTCAGCGAAGGAGGTTCGCCACAACGAAGTTATCCTTCACCGCGGTGAAGGGAGCATAAATCAGGAGACAACTCTCGGGGTTCGCCAAGGCGAAGAAGCCTTCGCCACGGCAAGCTGGACCAACAAACTTTGAGTTTTGAGCCCATCATTGGCCTATTTTCCATTGCATATAAATAGTAGTCTTTTATACTTGTTTAGGGTTCAGTTTTTGAGGGAGAATACCCTCGTTAGAGTTTCTCCTCTCTTCTTCTTGAATCACTTTAAGGTTTGTGATTTTGTTCATTTTTACTTTGGATTTGGTGTAATATGGAAGAATCCATCAACTAGAGGACCTCCTACAACCTAGGAGCTGAGTTTGGAGCATTTCTCATCTCATATTCGTTTTGTATCTCTAACTCTCACTCTCTTCTCACCTCTTTCATTATTATGGATGTAAAAGAAGACATGGTTTTGATAGATTTGAAGTTGTATAAGAGCTAATCTTTCAGTGGTTGATTGTTTAGATTGATGTTTGATTTATATATCTTTTAGAATGGTTTTATGAATTTATGCTTGTGTGGATGTTAGTTGGTGTAGTTCTTAGGATTATTTTGGTTTTAACTAGTTAATCAATACTAAGAGTTAGGTTTTCGATCCCCATACTAGGGCATCCTTGGTGACACTTGGATTACGCCCTAAAATATGGTCCCTAGTCTCTTAAGGCATGAATTAGTTAATTGAAATACTAATTAACCTAATCAAAGAAGTCTAGGGAATTGGGAATGCCTAGTACTAGATGGATTTCATTAGGAATAATATCATCTCAGCATTATGTGAGGATCGTATGAACCTAAAGGTGATAGATCCGAGCGTAGTTCGGGTAGTCCTATTGTATGAACCGAGAGGTGACCAATAGATTCCTAAGGAAAGCACTGCCTTATAAAAGTCCCGTACTTAATAACCTAGATGGACCAAAAGGAGAATAGGGAGTTGGTGTGAGAAATTGAGGGAAGACACGAAAGTGTAAACCTTAAGCCATCTCTCCCAGACATGCAATAAGTGTAATGCTCACGTAATCAACGCCATCGAATATAAACTACAAATGCATCAATGGAGACAATCAACCATGGAATCTTTCCTTGAGTTATATTCCCAATATTATCTCTATCTTTATGGGACATTTGATCACACCCTTGCTTATTTTTGCTTTATTTTGTTCTTATTTTAGATTAGAAAACATTCTCCCCAAGTCATCGAGTTGCTCAAATAGTGAAAGACTTCGTGAGTCAGCACTGTCCTCCCTAAACTACACCTTCCTATGGATCGATATCTGGATTTTAGTCCACTATGTATTAATGGTATGATCCGTATGCTTGCTAAATTAAGTAAAATTTTCGCCTATTTCGGGAAGGAAACGGTTTGATGTTTGATTAATATTTTGGCAAAAGAGAAGTTTGCTAATTTGAGCAAAAAATTTCTTTTTTTTTCTTGTTTTTATTTGTTTCTTATTTGAATTTGGTATACTTCATTTTTCCTTTATTTAGTATTTTTCTTCTAGGTGTTGAGCATAATGTTGGATGAAGTGATAAATGAGTTTTTCTACAGCCCTCTAAATCATTTTGCTTCTCACACGCCCCAAAGAGAATCAACATGAGAGGAAATCGCCGCAAGGCAAGCACAAACCTCCATGAGCCAACAAGCCTATAATTTTGGAGGGGTGAATTTTTTTAACAATGCGGATTACTTCTCTCAACCCCACAGCTATATGCCATGCTACAATCATTCGGTTTGGGGGACACATGACAATTTCTCCTATGACCATCCAATTATGCAAAGTCAAGGAAGTTCAAGTTCCTATTATCAAGAGCAATTCCGGTAACCATCTGATGAAGAGTTATTCCTTGCATTGAAGGAAGAAATTAAGAGGGATAATGAGACTCTAGAAATGCGGTTGCTAATTATGGAAACCAACATGGATGCCAACATGATATCCAACATTGGAATCAATTGCACAAACCTTAGTAGAGAAATGTATGCTATCCATGGAAAGAACGGCAAGACAAGCCGAGAAATTGGAAAAACTCCTAAAGTAACAATCTTCAAGGCAACTCCCAAGCAACATAAATAATGATGACATATGGGAGAGTGAAAACGTAACCTTAAGCCTTGAAGATGAATCTTCGAGCCCAGCATTGGATGAAGACAAGGACATAATGGAATGTGATAAAAGGACTTTGGTCCTTGAGGAAGAATTGCAAAACCTGACATTGGTTGAGAAGAATGAGCTTGCTATTGACGAAGAGCCGTCATTGAAAGAGAAGCAAGTTGAAAATGAACATCCTAAGCTAAGCAAGTTGAAAAGGAACATCCTGAGCTAATAGTTGAAAATGTCTTAGTTGGGGTTGAGGGCTTCCATTTTCCCATAGATTCTTTGACTTTTGGCATGGAAGAGAACTGACAAGTTTCATTTGTAGAAAGACCTTCCATTGCCACAAGTCAAATGTGGATTGACGCTCAAAATGGGGAAATGACACTCCTTGTTGGTAAGGAGAAAATGAAGTTTGACCTCCATCAAAGCACACCATTAATGGATGAAGAAAGGAGGGTGTGCAAGAAGTTAGACAACTCATTTTCACCAATTGAGGAGCTAGCACCTAAGTTCCTTAAAGAGGACACTCTTGAAGGAGTTAAATTTGAAGCTAACCCTCTCCCCTCCAAAGAGTTGACATTTGAGCTTTTATCGCCTATTTTGAAGGTGGAGGAAGTCATCCTCATAAGCGATGAGGATGAAGAGGGAGTATTGGTCACAATGGATGAAGGGCCAAAGCGAAGATCTCAGACTTCCCCAATGAGTCTAGTTGACTCTAAAAACGGAGCAGCTCTTAGGAGGCACCTCAAGCAAAAATAAGGATTTTTATCCATTTAGTTCTTTAGTTGTTTTCAGTTTTTAGTTATTTTTAGTATGTGTTTTATGTTGATTTTATTTTAAGTGTTTATTTGATTTTTTCTTTTCAGGACATTGAAGCTGACTCTTAGTGAGGAAGTTTCATCAAGACCCGCCATACCCAAGCCCAATGGTCACCCTTGCTCATCTAGGGAGTCCTTTATTCTCATTCTTTAATATTTCATACATTGATGACAATGCATGCTTTAAGTTTGAGGGTATTGGGGGAATTTCCCTTTGTTTTTAAATTTTTCCAGTATCTTCAATGATTCTATCTTTAATGTTTTCTTCTTGTTGCTTATGTGTTTTAGTTTCTTGTATATGTTTTCAGTTTAGGTTAATTTTTTCATTTTTAGGTTGTTTTTGTTTTGGTTGAGCTTATTTTGAGATAATTCTGATGCCTATGATGAATAAATGATTGAAACTTTCTTTCACATGAAGAAAATAAGAGATATTTAAACGTAAAGAATAACGGGTTGACCACTTAGTTGTAGACCTAACCATTTGTTCTTAGCATGTTTAGCTCAAGTCATTTACCATTTGGTCAATTTTGCTTAGTTTAGAGAAGAATTAGGTGAATATCATTATAATTGATCTCTAAAGACTCTAGAACTTATTCGATTATCACTCAAGGCGAAATCTTAGGCAACACGACAATTAAAAAATGATATAGGTCATCCTTGGACCGGTTGAGCCTTTCTAGCTAACCTTTTTGTGCATATATCCATAGTCACCCAATTGGAGCCATATTAGCCATTTTATTTCAAGAAAAGCCAAGAATGAACCCTTGTCCCTTTTCTAGCCAATGCTTTTCAGTCAAAGCCCTTGTTTACCTTAACACGTTCATTTCAATGCCAATATCTTATGAATACATGTAGTGTGAATTGTGAAGTTGGTTGAAGAGGGTGTGCTTTAATTGTGAACAAAGGAGGTTTTGGGGTGGAAAAAGAAAGAAAAAAGTAGAAAAAAAGGAGAGAGAAAGAAAGAATAAAGCAAGAAGGAGTAAGTTTGGGCTTGTACCCATCCTACCTTGAGCAAGTAAGTTCTTAGGGGTGGTCTACACCTAGTACCCTAAGGTCAACTATTCAGTAGAAGTAATAACCTAAAGCTCGTTATAGGTAGGTAGTTTAAAGGGGTTGAAATATCGCACTACTCCGCCTTGTAATATGAAAAATAGCTCTTGGTGTTCTTGTGGAGGATGGTGAAAATCATGCCTGTGGTTATGATAAAAAGACGCGAGGCTGTTTGGGGGTGGGGAAGCTAAAAGGTCTAATGAAAAGAAGGCAATGTGCAAATGGTGAACAATTAGTGGAGAAAAAGGCATTATGTATGTTTTGGGAAATTGTGTCTAAATGACCTTATTCAACTACTCCTTACTGCCCATACACTACAAGCTATGTGTTGCATTGCCTATGCGAGCGTGGTGGTAAAGACCTAATTGATCCTAAGTACAAAGATGCCTACATTAGTGGAGAGGATATGCCCAACAAGTATATGGTCTTACACACTCACCATGTGAGCGGTGATATCCCTATTCCACTCATGCTCATCTAATTCCATCCAAACGCAATTGACCAAAGATGAGAAGACTACACACACACACTTGAGAACTTTGGTTTAGGTTGTTCAACTCATGGTCAATCTATTATTTTTTAAAAAGGTTATCTCAAAGTTTTCTTTTTGAGGCAATTTATCATATATTATCCCAATTTCATGCTCAACATGTTTGTTAGTTTTGAATAAGGAAAATGAGTTGTTTCTTTTCTCGAGGACAAAAATGTTAGCTTGGGGTGTTTGATAGGTGTGAATCTTATTAGCATTTATAGCGTGTTTTACATGTATTTTTGTAACCTAAATGCTAGATTCACCCTCATATTCTTAAAGATTACACTAATCCCTTATTTGCTTATGTTTTGTAGGACTAAAAGGAAAATCAAGCAAAGTGATGGAAGAAATCAAGGAACTTCTCACTGTGGTGAAGAGATTCATTGTCAAGCGATGAAAGCCACACAAATGGGGCTCAAGAAAGCAAAGATGAAGCTCGCGTTCATCGCAACAGAAAGATACCCTTTGTCAGGATAAAGAGGTTCTTCAGAATAAGTATCCTTCGTTACTTGGCGAAGGAGCATAAATCAAGATGCCAACTTCTAAGCTTAAGCTATATGAAGAAGCTTTCGCCATGGGTCAAGGACGGCAGTCGGACTAGCAAATGAAGTTTTGAGCATCATTATTCATATGTTCCATTGCATGTAAATAGTCATCTTTTAGACTTGTTTAGGGTTCGGTTTTTTATGGAGAACACCCTCAGGGTTTCTTCTATCTTCTTCTTGAATCACTTTAGGGTTTGTGATTTGTTCATTTTTACTTTGGATTTGGTGTAATATTGAAGAATCTATCAAGAGGACTCTCCTACAAACCTGGTTTCCAGCTCTGGAGCATTTATCTTATATTCTTTCAGATTCTAACTCTCACTCTCTTCTCATATCTTTCATTATTATGGATGTAATGGACATGATTTTAATAGATTTGTGGGTTGTAAGTAGCTAAACTTTCCTCTTAGGTTGATTGTTTAAATTGATGTTTGATTCATACATATTTTAGACTGGTTTTATGAATTATTGTTTGTGTGGATGTTAGTTGGTGTAGCTTCTTAGATTATAAATTTATTTTAACCCAATTAACTATTGAGAGTTAGGTCTTTGATCCCCATACCAGGGCATCCTTGGTGACGCTTGGATTAAGCCCTAAAATATGGTCCTGAGTCTTTTAAGGTATGAATTAGTTAATTTAAATACTAATTAACCTAATCAAAGAAGTTTAGGAATGGGAATGCCTGGGGTGACTAGATGATTTCCCATTAGAGTAAGGTCCATCTCAAAGATTATGAGGATCGTATAAACAGAGAGGTGATTGATCCAAGCGTAGTCCGGGTAGTCCTATTGTATGGACCGAGAGGTGACCAATAGGATTCCTAAGGAAAACACTGCCTTATAAAAGTGTCAAACTTAATGACCTAGATGGATCGAAAGGAGAATAGGGAGTTGGTGTGAGAAATTGAGAGGAGACACGAAAGTGTAAACCTCATGTCGGATTCCTTTGACTTACACTGTAACACCCCAAATTATACCCTAGTAGTTTTATAATATGTTTAGGGTATAATAAAAGTCAAATTTGTATTTTTCGGAAATTTAAGTACTAAGTACAAAAAAGGATATAACCGGAAATAATAAAGAAGTAAAAAGGGTGAACTAGTAAATTACAAATTAAGGACCTAAAGGACATAAAATAAGAAGATTATATGTTATTGTGGAATATTAATTAGTTGACTTGTGAATAGAATGAAGAAGGAGGACTAATTAGCAAATAGGGATAATTGAAGCCAAAATCCCTTAAGACACCAAAATGTCTTCTAGGATAAGCATTATCCATTTTGGGGATTTGGGAGCTAGGGCAATACGATTATGGAGAAGAAAACCAAGCTAACTTGTGCTCTCCATTGTTTTTGCTCATTTTTGGTTTAAGCAAAGAGAAGGAAGGGAAAGGAAGAGGAAAAAAACAAGTTGGAAGAGAAGAAACAAGGTATGAAACTCTCCCATTTGTTAGTTAGGAAAAACTCTAACTCTTCCCATGTTTGGGATCTTTTTGTTGGTTTTAATTTGAGTTTGGTGTTTGTTTTGATCTTTTTTTGGTTATGATATTGAATTGATGGTGTAATTGTGATATGATTTGGTTGTGGCCATTATAAAGATGTGTGAATTGGTGTAGAGGTGTTTAAGGGGAAACTCTGTCAAAATTTCATTAGACCCGTGATTGTGTTTTAGCCATAATTTGGCTTACAGACCCCCAAATTGGATTATTCCAATTGGAGATGAAAGTTAAGACTCAGGGCTACAAATGTTTAGAAGAGAATGAGAACTAAATCATGCTCTAAGATCCTTAAAATTGTATATGATGTTAATATACAGATTTTGTTTCTTCTACAAGAGTAGTTCATGTTGTTTTCACCATATCTTGAGTTATACTGATCCAAAGGAGGCGAATCAAAGTTCTACTTAAACTAGACACCTAGGAAAGTAAATTTCATGAAGTATAGTCAAATTATGTCCCTATAGTTCCCAGAAAATTTTCATATATAGGACACAATTCCAGATTCTGTTCCTGGAAACTGTCTAGGAGCAGTTCGGAATGTTTAGGTCATACTTCACAATTTAAAGGTTCAAATAACTTGATTTTGATCCATTGGAAACTTAAGACATAGGGGAACATTGTGTTAGAATAACACTTTATCTAAAAACCTAGTTTACTAGGTCAAAATTATAGTTGGAAATGAACATTTCAGCATGCATAAGGGAAATATAGTCTTAAGAATTGACCAAGAGTATAACATCAATATTGATAAGACCAGTGTAAAATGCTCTAAAACTCATATAATTGTAGGCTTGCTTAAGATCGGATAGTGAATGAATAGACACGTATGTTTAGTGCTTCAGCGCTCTCTGTTTAGTGCTTTGGCACTCTCTATTCAGTGCTATGACACTCCTGCATAGTGCTACGACAGTTCTGTTATGTGGTGCAGACACATTTTGTTTGTGCTTTGACACCTTTGTTCAGTACCGTACTGTACCTTCGGGTACCTATTGTGTTGTATCCCTCTCATTTATTGTTACTGGTCTATGTATGCAAACATTTATATGATAAGTATTTGAACAAGGAAACATAAGAAAATGGAAGTAATAAGCTCTTATGCTAAGGCATAATTTAGTTATGTTTTGTAGTGTGCCTAAGGGTACCTTATGTAAAGAGATTTTTGTTATGTATTCCTATGGGAGATATGAAAACTTTGATATGTGAATTATGTTAAATGTATACTATAATTGAGGATCACTGCAAGTGGTCATATATGTTATATGTTTTCCCACTAAGCTATAAGCTAAACATGGGTGTTTCATCCGTGTAGGTACTGAAGAGGTCGTCAGAGACATCCCGCATTCACCAAGGCCAACACAACATTAGGAGTCCACCTTATGTAGGTTTTTTATTTTTATTTTTGAAATGTAAATGCAATGTTTTGTAATAGTGGAACTTGTATAAATACAAGTAGTTGGACTTAGACATATATGTTCAGGGCAATTTAAACACCCCACTACGGTGGTAGTTTTACAAGTTTTATGTCATTACGAATTTATGATTGAAATGGGCCCACTAATGTCAGAAAATTAGGTTAAAAAGTCCATGTCTTGTGTGGCGTCTCCTCACTTGACGCGGTTGGGGGAAGGGGTGTTACATGCACAAGACTACGTTCATGTAATTAACGCTTAATGGATATAAACCATAAATGCATCAATGCAAACAATCAACTGTGGAATCTTTCCTTGAGTTATATTCCCGATATTACTCCATTCCTTGTGAGTGGACATTGATCACACCTTGTTTTGTTTTGCTTTATTTTGTTCTTATTTTAGATTTATTAAAATCATTCTCCCCAAGTCATCGAGTTTCTCACATAGTGAACGAATTCAATCGCCGGGGTACTCAATCCTCATTAAAACCACACCTTCCCTATGAGATCGATATCTGGATTTGTTAGTCCACTGTATTACTTTAGTGACCTATGCTCTTGCGGAAAAATTGTAACATAGCTTAAATCATGAATACCCAATTCTTAGTGATGAATGTCCAATTATTTTCAAATTGACAGTATGATACATACATTTTTTCTTTAAAGTAAGATTAAACTTCTCTGGATAATAAAATCTAAGACTCTGTTTGATTCCCGTTTTTGAAAATTATTTTAAAAACAAATCTAGAATAAAAATAAAATATGGAGAACACGTTTAATTCTTAGTTTTTTTGTTATAAAAATACAAAAACACTAAATTAAAAAATAAGAACAATTTTCAAAAACAAGATAATGATATCTCGATGCTTTCAAAAAACTGCTTTTAAAAAGCAAATTTTTGTGTCTCCCGGAATTCTCGCAGCCGCGGATCGTCGCAGCATTCACCAACTGGCTACAACCTGTAAAACAAATAAGAAGACGACTGGTGTTCCCTCACGCCCTCCGATGACAAAAGTTAGCTCCTTTCTAAGACTTAGAGCCTGTAGCAGCCAGCTATCTTAATCAAGCAATCTCGTGACTCATTCGCGCGCTGTTTCTCTTTACGGAGGGAGAAAGAGGATCCATCTTTCTTGAGAGTGATCGATTCTTCCGAGCAAAGATGTGGGAAGGTGGCTTTATTTCAGGAATGATGACTCTTCTTCCTTTACGTAACTCCGCTCCATATGGGTCATGGCCGGGGAGTGCTTCCTATTCATTGGAGGCGAGGCGAGATCGATCTGGAGAACTCTATACTATATCATGAAGAGCCATGACAAGCTGTCAGTGAGTTGCCGATCGGAAAGGAAGCACTGCAAAAAGGGCATCCAGATAAGAGGCTTCGGCAGGATTGTCCGGCGTTCCCGGGCAAAGCCGGGCTTTTGGGCCTAGTCCCTTTGGGGCACCCGGGAGGATAGACCGAGCATTCCTGGGCCGACCGGCTTTTGGGCCTAGTCCCATTGGGGTCCTTTGTTCGGCCGGCTATTAGGGAATCACCAGTCCATGGTACTCCACAACTTTTAAAAAATGTTAACCAAACATATCCTCAAATATCGCTAATAAATTTCATTATGGTGTGTCCATTATCTATTATCTTTTCTATTAATGATTTACATAAATATATAATATAGATGTTTAATAAATATAAAATATATCTTTCCTATTGACAAAATGATCTCATCCGAAAAGAAAACAACATATTCCAACTGAGCCAGAATCTTGTCTTTCTATTTTGAATGAATTTTTACATTTTAATCTCTTTAAAAAAAATTCCACATGGAGGGTTTGTCCAATATGATCAACAATGATCTAGGAAATCACACGAATGTTAGGTAATTCTAATATTTATTTAAAATATCACAACTCCCCAAATGATAATTTGGACGTTTGGATGAGGAAAGAAAAAGTTTAATTATTAATAAATCGACGCATGTTTCCTAAAAGAAGATTATACTATTATAGGATTATATATATTACACGTCACGTTAAAAATTAGACATTTTAAATCAATGTATTAGTAAATAAATACGCTCAAAGTTCTTTTCAAACAAAGA
Source organism: Tetrastigma voinierianum (assembly GCA_016808115.1). NCBI lineage: Eukaryota > Viridiplantae > Streptophyta > Magnoliopsida > Vitales > Vitaceae > Tetrastigma > Tetrastigma voinierianum. Next base: position 369,666 of record JAEQBH010000116.1, read on the forward strand.
AAAAAAAACGCCGAAAGTTGGATATTATATTTTAATAACACATTGTACTCGTTAATTTTAAATGGCGAAACCTTCATTGTCATCATGATTTAAATTTCTAAAATCAAAATTTTAATTATAAATATAATTTATAATCTTCTTTACATAATTACAATTGAGTGTTTGTAAGAATGGTTACCATTAAATTCCTTTCAAAAAATAGAAAGAAAAAGGAAAAAGCAATAAGAATAAGTTACCATTAAAAAAATGGGTTGTATCATTGTTACCTTTGATCGTCCTGATCTTCAAGTATCAATCCAGACAAAGGCAAACCCGCAAAAGGGTGATTTGATCTACGATGGGTCACCGGGCTCCGATGATTAAGCACAAAATATTTGAGAAGAAGAAAGTTCTCATAGTTGGAATTGCATCCTGCTTCCTCGTATGAGATCTTCTTGATTTATAGACAATGGTTGTTGAATCTTCCTCCTATCTCGAGAAAGAATCTCCTATTTTTAGGGATAAATATGTTTTCCTTATATGTGATTGATTTTCCCTTATTAAGGATTATTCCTCCGAAAAATATGTGATTTGAAAACAAGGAAATTTATGGATAAATATCCTTCGTGTATTTCACGTTTTTATCTATTTATCAATAACGAACTTATCATATACGGAAGGATGGTCGACTGGAGGACTTAAAACTCTGGACGGGTCGCCCTGAAGCTAGCCTTTGAGGAGACATCCTAGCTTTCACAAATGGGCATTCGGATTCCCCCGACTAAGTAGTGCCTCATCGGTTTTAATATGGTAGGTGGGCTTGGACCGCTTCCTATCGCGAGCCAAGTGGGCTTTGGGCCGAATGAGCCTTAGGCCCATTGAGTAGTGGGTCTAAATACCATGGTACTCACAATGCCCCCCTTTCCTCGGTTGAAACTTTGTGCTTTTTTAGTTGGGGAAATTGTGTTTTAAATCTCGAGTGTGAAAGGCTGACAGGATTGGAAAATTCATGCGTACCTCGAATGCGCCAAAAGATGAAACGTGTTGGGTCACAATGAGTGTGGGTGGTACACATCTCCCAATATGTATGTGAGGGGCATGATGATATGACGACACAATTAATGCATCTATTGATATTTTACCCTTATACATACAATCGTTCGACATGAGCCTATAACTCTTTCATCTGCCTTACTTGCTCCTCCTGTTTCCTATCTATGTCCTGACGCAAATCTAAGACCGATCTTCCTGCTGACACCACGTGATCGCCTGACATTGTCACCGCCGAGAGAATCAAATGTGGAAGGGCTCCCAGACGCAAGGGCTAGTGGATAGTCGCTGCTCAAGTCTTTGGCAAATAAGGTAAACCGACTTCCTATTCGATTCCCACAGACGCGCTTAATTGGTTGTTACCTTGATCAATCGACTCCGGTATCTGTGGCACAATGCAAACTGCAAAAGAGCGATCCGACTACTACATTTGGCCGCTCCGATGATTGGGTTAGTAAAATACTAGCCAAGAAGAAAGTTCGCATAGCTTGAAATTCCATCCTCGCTTCCTCATGGATCGTCCCGATGAGGTATTAATGGTTGTTGAATCTCCTCCTATCTCAGGAAGGAATCTTTCTATTTTTGGGCAAACTGCTTTTCCTTTTCTCTCTGGAAAGATTTCCTTATCAAGGATTATACCTCGCATACGGGATAAATATCCTTCGCATGATTGCCTTTATCTATTTATCAATAACGAACTCGTTTATATACTCAAGGATGACCAACCTGCATTTAAACCCTAAATGGGCCGCCTCAAGCCGGCCTCGAGGACACCGTGACTTATAGATGGCTTCTGATTCTCCCGACTAAGCAATGCCCCTCCTCGCTTTAATACGCTAGATGAAGCCAATCGTCTGACGCGAACAAGGTGAGTCTTCAAGAAACGGGTCAGCCCACTAAGAATGCGTCTAAAGATCACAGACTACAAGACCGATCAATGAAACCTAATTTAATGATTAAGAGTTTGTAGGAAATACATAAGAGACCAAGTTTGAATTTCTTGTAAGAAAGGAATATAATAATGTTATAGTGAATACACGTAAAACAAAAAAGGGTTAGACAAGAAAAATGAAAATTTTTATTTTTAGAGCTGTTACAAATTTTGATTTTAAAGATTTTCTTAAATTTTAAATCATCGTTGAATTAGATATATGAATTATCTACTTCATAATTTATTTCAATTAAAAAGAAAAAAAAACATTTTCCACTCAACCAAAAAATAAAAATAAAAATAAAAAGAGGGAAAATTATTTGAGTTGGGAAAGACGAACCATAGGTTTTTGGGGGAAGTTTAAGGGACAGCCAACAACCATAAAAAGGGCTACAACCACCGCCACACTAACAAAGCTTTTCTTCAATGGCGGAAGTGTCATTCCTCCTTCATCTCCACGAAGACGAGGAGGATCACGACCACACCCCTGAGAATATCGACAACCTCGATTCCCTTCCCTATTGGGGTCTGGCGATTTTTGACAAACGTCATCGTTTTTGTTTCTGATCATCCTCCCTGCTTCGCCGTCCATACCCGTGACCTGTTCCAGACCCAGCCGACCGTTCGCTTCATATTCGGCCGTAGACGACATGTCTGACCTGACTCAATCACCAACGAGGATCTGTTGGACCGCGAAAATCAGGTGAATTTCGTTTGAATATGTTTCATCAGCGTAGCTGATAAAATGCATGTACGGGTGAGACTGATCTGGTGTCGGAAACTCTAGATGATTCCGGATTTGGAGTTATTGAGGGGAATGACGAAACGGGTTCGAATTATTTGGACCTGGATTTAGGGCTAGGGTTCGGTGGGGAGTCGAATAATTTGGGGGTTGATAATTATGATTTCTCGTGTCCAAAGGGGTTCTGGTCTGAATCTATGAGTCATCGACGGTCTCTGTGGCGGAACCGTTCGGGAATAGTGTACGCGTTATTGGGTTTGAATCAGATTCGGATGAGGATGGGAATGGGTTAGAGGGAATTGGTTCTCAAGCTGAGGATGATTTCAGGTTGGATCAAGCTCACGATGATGATACAAGTATTCGCCCTTGTTGATCGCTACAGTTGGACGACGACCATAGGAAACGGAATGAAGATTTCGAGGGAGGAAGTGATGGTTTGATTGAGGAGAGAAGTTCTAAACATGGTTCTTGGTCATGATGATGAGGGACCCATTCAACTCTTTCCTGTAGGTGAGCCTGCTGAAGTGGATGTGGAGAGAGAAGAAAATATGGGGAGTTTGGATTGGGAAGTTCTGTTGGCTGTTGGTAATTTGGACCGGACCCTGGAAATAGAACATGATTCAGAACCTTATTTGGGTGAGCATGATGACTATATTTATACAGCTGAGTATGAAATGTTGTTTGGGCAGTTTGCGGAAAATGAGAATGCTTTGATGGGTAGGCCTCCTGCCTCAAAATCTGTTGTAAAAAATCTTCATGTTGTGGTTTTGACACAACAAGATGTGGAGAGTAATAATGCACTTTGTGCTGTCTGTAAGGATGAGATTAAAGTTGGAGAACAAGCAAAGCAGTTACCTTGCAGCCACCTCTACCATGGGGATTGCATTGTGCCATGGCTTGGTATTCGGAATACATGCCCTGTTTGTCGTTATGAACTGCCTACAGATGATCCTCAGTATGAGCAAAGGAGAAACCGAAGAACTGGTGGCCTCTGAATGGTAATTAAGGTCACATTTGTATGGTTTTGGAACCTTTTCTGAGAATTTGATTATTCAAGATGTAGATAGTGATTTTGAAAAGAAATATATCTCCATCCTCGAGGATAGTGAAGTCCTTGTTAAACTCATGTCTATAGGTCCAGTCTAGAATGTTTTATTATAGATTCTTCACTTGGCAATTTCCATGTCAATAATTTTCCATTTTCCATAGACTGATAGTGCTTCGTCGTATCGACAAAGATACTTTTGGTTATCAATTATAGTCTGTGTATGTATATTTAGGATATAAAATATTCGTTTTAATTTTGTTGTTCATATCTTGTTATAAATGATATCTACATATATATCTGGGTATAGCCTTTTAGAGCCTGCTGACAGTTGTTCCGGAAAGTTTTGGCATGAATCAAAGCAGGATGAGTTTTTTCACATTTTGTTGTTCCTTCGTTCTATTTCTAATGTAATGCAAGTTTGTGTATTTATTGAAATTTCAAATGCGAGGTCATAGTATATGTATGTAGCTCAAACCTCATGGAAGGTGAATGAAACTTACTCATTGTATCTTTCGGCAGTTGTTTTAAAATTTCAAACTCATGGTCATAGTAGAAAAGTTTATTTAGCTCAAATCTCATGTCAGGTGAATGAAAGTTACCCATAGTATGTTTAATTATTGTAAACAACTCTGGGTATAGTTGGCATTTGGGAACTTCTGTTTAATAAAGAAGGAAAATGAGGAAAAGTATGTTGTGTGTGAAAGCTTAGTCGACCAGATTGCAGAGGTTCTGCTATGCCGCATAACCTCTCTGTCAAATTAATATGGTAGTTATTTTTTCAGTGAATCCTTGTTCAAAAGGAATCAACGTGCCACTGGAATTTGAACTGTTAGAGCTCAAACATGGAGCAAAATGTTATTTCTTCTTACCATTATTGGTCTCCTTTGTTTTTCTTTCTTTTCTTTTTTAATGGATATAATACTTTTTTGTGGGTGAGTTTTCCTTCAAGCCACTGAACAAAGATGTAGTTGTAATGTCGAAATTTATTTTTTAAAATGTTTTCCCAAGCTATGCAGTTGCTTTACTGCCTTCACTTTTTTCTTTTCATTTTTGGTTTATATGGCTTTTTTTTTTAAGTTTTTGTTGAATAAATGTTGGTGGAATGAGGATGGTTGAATAAAGATTCTAAAGATGAAATTATAATGCCAAGTGACCTATTAATGAGCTTATCACAAAGAATAAAAGAAAAAAATTGATGTATACGCCCAGATGAATTCAAACAAGTGCATCAAGGTTACTCTACCTTTTTTTTCTTTGTCTTTCATTTGGTGTCTCGTATTTGCCCCTTCATTGACAAATAATGAATACATATCATTGAGTGCCACTTCAATTTTTAGGATTTTGAGGCTGTTACATCTTTATGACCATTTCTATCTGCCCAATCAGATTAGCTTAAATGTTATTTCGTGAATCTTTCTGCATCGTGTGATTACATCAAATCTTTTAATCATCCCCTCATCTATATAAGAGCTTGATGACATCTTTGTGGAAGATGAATCTTGTCAAAAACAAGTGGAGGTATTAGTAGAGTTCTGGTTAGCAAACACTTTATGCTGTTGATGTACAGTGTCTGCTGTCTTTTGCATTGTTAAAGAGCACTTCATTTCTTTCCTATTGTAAGTTCTTAAGGGAGTGATGAAATATTTTCTTTTGCAGGTGATCTGTAACCAATTTTCCTGATCATATCTCAAATTTTAGAATTTCAATTACCGACAAACCATTTCTTGCTTTGTGTTTTGAGTTGATTAAAAGCAAGTACCTTTCATTACTTGGGTATTTCCTTGGATGGTTTGATGCTGGATAAAGTGTCTATATCACTGTTCCTATAAACTTTCTGAGCTATATGGTGGTTAATTAGGCCCTTGTAGGCAGTGTCTGCAGGTGCATCTTGGTTTACGATAACCAGCCTACAATTAGTTCTTTGATGAGATCTGATCTGACCACAGACTTTCATGCCACTCATCTTCCCTGTCATTTTAACTGCCTTATTCTTCTTCTTGTGGTAAATTGGGATGCAGACAGTGAGTGCATGGACTTCCCACAATTAGGCTTTTAGAGTGGCATCCCACCCCAGGCCTAGAAATGAATTTACATAGTGGTAACATGGTAAGTAAAATTTTAATCAGTCAATTCCATTGAAGTTTGAATTTTTGTAATTTGGGGTCTATTAGTTTACCCTTTAAATCGTTTTTGTTTCAAAAACAAGTAGAAGAAGGAAAACACGGAGAACATGTTTGCAATCCACTATTATTTATTTTGGTTCTAAAAAACACGTAAAAGAACATAGAAACATTGAATTAAGATAATAAGAACAGTTTCAAAAAAATTGAACCAAAAAGGCCCTAGTTTCGAATCTTAAGAGGTCATCATGGGTCATTATGCTTTCAAGTTGAACTCCTCTCATCCCATTTTATGAAAGATTACACGGATTGTTCAGCATTGTAGCCATGGCTAATGCTGTGAATGTCAAATCTTGTGATTTCCCTCTGCTGTCGAAGGCTGAGTACTAATATAATAATATCACTGAAATATATTCTAATACAGTTGGAAAGGTCAACTCAGTAGGCATTAAGCTTCTGGTTCCAAACTTGTTCATCCTTATTTCCTCTTTCTTGTGGCAAGTGCAGGTCCTAATCTGGGGTGTGGGGCTTTTGTGTGTGAATTATATGGTAATTATCTGTCCACGTGGGATCATACTTCAGGTATGTACCAATTTACAAACAAATCATTCTAACTGAGAATTCCATATTCCACATGACTCTCTTGATGTTAGTCTCTAACTCTGTTACTTGCTGAAGAGATGCCAGAAGTTCCAAAACAGCCATGTATTGAGCTGTGCTTTGTCTATGCTAACCTCCTTCCGTTTTTCTGCTATTATGAAACAGGGAAAAAAGTCCCAGGGCAATTATGTGAAGAACACGTGAAAAAAGAATAGTTTTATTGTTTTAAGCTTTGTTCAAGGAATGACATACTTTCTCTGAAAATTTTGAAAAAGAAAGAGGAGAAATGGAATGATTGGGTTGGCCAACTAATCTTGTGTGGCGGGTTTGATTAATCTTGTGTGGCGTGTTTGATTGTGTTGTAGCTCACAACTAGATTCAGATTCGATTTGAGTTTGTTGTTGGATAACTGCACTATGATTTTGATCCCAAAAAGAAGAAAATAATACAGCAAGTCCATCAATAGATCTTGTGTGGGCTGATTGTGTTGTAACCTCTAAAATTAATAGTTTGACTTGATGAACTAACATGTTACTTGATCACAAAAGAAATAGTAGATAAGAGCTAGCCAATGAACAACCAACAATGGCATTATAAAAAATTGGATGGGTTCGAGCCATTTTTATCAGTTCTCCTAAAAAATTCAACTAAATTCATCGAGGTTGTTCCAAAGTAATGTAATTAGTCTTCGTTATTAATGAAATCTTTGTCGGCTTTCAGGAATACTAAAGATTCATTATCTGCAGCAAGAAATTCTCACTTTCAGCTATTTGGTGCCAACTTTTTACCACAGAAGAAGAATGCATAAATACACCTATAATAAATAATGGTAATAATAATAATAATATGCATTTATAATTAATTTCCATAATGTTTTATATAAAGTATTTATTTATTTTTGTAAATTTAAGAATTGTTTTTTTTCTCTTAATTTTATAATTCTATTTTTACTATTTCTTTGCAAAAAGGTAAACCTAAAAGATAATTCACAAAGTGTCTACCTTAGAAATCTGAACAGACGTGGGTTTTGGGGATGTTTATGGTTCTGAAAATAGGCAGGCCATGAGGAGAAAACGCCATTCAGGCTGTTAGGCTGATCCGTAATAAATTTAATCCATTTGAATGCAGTGAACTCAATAAAAAGTTACCAAGTTATTCATAAGGGAGTTTGAATGCCATCCGCCTGAGAAATTTAGGAAAAGGTGAATATAGCTCAGACTCAGAGGTAAGTTTCTTTACGCATGTTAATGGTGGATTGCTGACTCACCAGTTTATATACCTTGAAACACACTTTCCAGTTTTTTAGGAAATTGCCCTTCCACTACAAGTTTTTTTTGAAGCTTTTCTTCTTAGTTTTCCAATGATCATTGCATTTTTTTCTTTCTTTTAAGGAAGATTCGTTTTCTTTTATAATAAAATACTATAACCATAATTCGATCGAAGTTATATTAATTCAGGTTAACTAATAACGTGGATAACCTTCTGATAGTTTATGAGAATAGTAGCTCAAACATGATTGGGAAAATCAAAGATTGCAAGATTTTCAGATTCCAATTATGCCACTTAGTGTCTTAATTCTTAGACCTATCATTTTTTTTTCCTCAGGAGAACAAACATTCTTTCCAATTAATGAAATTTTACTTCAAAGATCTATAAATAGAATTTAATATAGATCTTTACAGAATTACGTCTCTCTCATGGATCGAAAAGATAATGCCTACAAAGTCAATGTATCCTTTGTTTCATTAGGTCTCACAACCTTCTCACGGTGATCTGCATGGAAGTTAATCCATTTTTAGTCCATTTCTGAGTTGTATTTGTTAATCCAATACCTTACTTCCTTAAAAAATAGTGTGTTATTCTTCATCATTGTAAGTACAATAAACACAAATCCCATTTATACCACATCTGTTTAAGTTTTAACGAACTCAAGAAGTTTTCAAATAAAATCATAATTTTATTCTTGCTGTATTATAAGTATAATTATTGCTCAAAATTAAATCCTCATAGTGAAGTTTATCAGTTTTCAAGAATTCACTCCTTGTTAAGATACATGTGTTAAGTATTTATAGCCTGCACCCTTCATCCAAGTTAAATGCTAAGGACAAACCAACTTAAAAGAATTTTGAATCATCATCTTTGTACTTGACCACATAATTATTTAAGACCATATTGATTTTATTCTTCTTTTCCAATTCACAAAATCCTTCTCCAATCATTCTCTTCACGATTAAATTCATTTTTCGTTAAGTTTTCCTTAAGATGAAGAGTTGTCTATTTTTTCACAAATCAATCTCACTAAAAGTGTTTTTGTTGAACCTTTTGCCTTAAGGTCTTCTTCTTTCTAATTGAAGCAACATCCAACGTAACTCTTGCCACTCTCTACATATTGCTACTCTCGTGATAAGAATAAGGAAATTGTGACATGCATCGATATTATACATGGATTTTAAGAGATGAAATTATACTAATCTTGAAATGAGGGATAAACTTAGTACTTATAAGTTTCGATGGCTTAGTCATGCCTAATCACTTTACTTGTTCCTTTAAATATTAATTTTGTCAACTTAATTTCAACATTTCAATTTCTTCAAATATAGCTTCTATATATAATATTTCTAACTTTATGAAAACATGTCATTTTTTAAATTATTGATTTAATTGAGTTTTCAACATTTCAATTTCCATCATACTTTCTAACCATGATTGGATATTGTTTTACTACATAAGTTTTCTAAGGAACAGCATGCCTTCCTAAAGGACTATAACTTCTTATTTTCAACTTAATGCTGGGCCTTCTAGTTCTATAAATTTGTAGACACCTTTACCATCCATGTTGTGGCAAACATTGTTACAAAAACACGAAAGATCATAACATAGCACATTTCTAAGTTGATGTCTACAATAACATTAGATGGTTAATTAGCCATAATTAACTTCATATTCTATTTTCATATCTGATATATCTCTAATTGTTCGAAAAAGATTGAGATTTATGTATAATGCTTTTATTTGGATGCCTAAGGTTAGGTTGACTAGCTTAGATGAGTAGTTGGCTTGATGTTAACAAGGTAAGTTCATAATAAAGCAACCTAACTTTGAAATCAATTGTTTCTACCCAATAATGAACCTCTCAATTGTAGTTGAGCATGGTCTAGGACTTGCCAAAGCTAGTTTCATTTCATTCACATTTACTTTAGATTCAACTCCCATCTATTTTCAAATTAATCACATAAGATGAGATTTCAAGAAACTAAGCCTTTGTCCAAATTTAGATTAGATATAATTTTAATCTGTCGGTAAAGCAAAGCGTGGTTGATATTACCGTCCAAATTTTGAAATACGTATGAGATGAGAGGACGAATAACTAAACTAAGTCATATACTTTCTTGTATTAGACCATGATTATCTCATTTAATCAATTAGAATTTGGTGAGGGTAGACCAAACCTTTATGATATCCAACATCATATCCTGCGATTTGTCCTAACTTCTTAAATCTATCATTTAAATGGTCCAACTCTAATTTAAGAACAACATTAATATGAGTGGCCAACGTCCATAAATGCTATTTCATATGAATGCATATCAATCTCACACGCATACACTAAAGGAGTAAAATATTCTTGCAGATTAAGCAACTCACTTGAGACTTTTCTGCTCATGAAGTCAGTAGTTGGTGGTGTCGATTCTCTTTCACTTATAAAAGCCCTCTACTCTCCTTTCCTTCATGGTTTCTTTCTCCTTAATCTCTCTCTGTGGGCCACCTGAAAAACCAAAGGCATGCAGACAAGTGAAAAATAGACTCCATAGCCAATCTCATGGAGACTCATCTCATCATCTTCATAGTTGTCCTTCTGAATGTCAACTAAATATACATGCTAGTTAAGGCATTCCACACACAAACTCATGTCCACCCAGTTCAAGATTCAAGCCACTTCAGCACATTATACTTGAATACATACCTGGGCAACTCTCAGATCCATCTTCCATTACTGCATGAGTTCTCTCCAAATGTATCATCTCTCAGTAATGACTCGACTTTTGATGCAGAGAAAGGGTACCAACTGCGAGCCGTTGATGAGAAGAGGCATAAGAGGCTGCAATCTAACAGGGACTCGGCTAGAAGATCGCGCCAGCGCAGGAAGAAGCAACTTGAAGAGCTGCAGTCTCAGGTCAATCATCTCTTTGCTGTAAATCATCAGCTCACTGAAAAGCTCATCTATTTGTTGGACTGCAACAACAAGATGCTCCAAGAGAATGCCCAACCCAAGCAATGCTTCTTTTCTTTCAGAACATCATTGTCACAGACAGAAACATAGTTCAACTATTTAGCTACTGACAGTTCACGGTTAGCTTCACTGCCCAGGCAGCCATGATCCCTTTCTTTGATCATTTACTAGTTTATTGTCTGTACCTTAATACCTGTATAAGGGTAATTAAAGCTTTGGAATGGTACCTTAAGTTGCAGCTTTGTTAGGATATTTACAAACTTCAAAAAAACAAAAAACAGAAAAGATGTTATACCAATCCTTATGTTTATTGCACTTGTACAAATTTACAGTAACTATTACCCCCTGATTTCAGTTGCAACAGGGTCTATGCAGCTTTAGGGTAAATTTATTGCACATGATGAGAACAGTAGCTCAAAAAGTTGAGAGCATGATGAAATTCAGGTACAGGAAGGAGGCTGGTTTATTCATGAAGTTTCCAGAGTTGATTGTGGTGAAGGTAGTGGTTACAGACTATAGTTTATAACACAAGAACTACTCCTAAAGAAGCAAAACAACAATCTCAGCGGGCAGCCATTTATGCCAATGAAGTCCACATACAGCTTCCAGTAATAAACTATGCCTCATCTCTGAACTGGTTCAGCTCCAGTTGAATTTACTACCTAACTTGTATTAGGTACTTAGGGTTTAAGAAAGCATTTGTTTTTATGGGTTGTCGAAAGGCCTGACACATGACCTAGATCATAAGATCTGCTATGTTGGTAGCCTGGTACCCTACCACAGAATAAGACACATCTGTTGATGGTTGGAATGCAATTCAGAAGAAAAAAGATGGAAGGATATTATAGACATGCAATTTCCTGTATGGTTCAGGATATTATAGACATGCAATTTCCTGTATGGTTCAGCAGTAGGTGCAAGGAGTCACTACTCTTTACTTACCCCACCAATTCATATCAGAAGTCATCAGTGAATCATGTCTTGAGGCTTTTACACAAGTGATGTAAGTAAACCACTGCTAAAGCTACGCCAAAACCACATTTAGTAAATGAGGTCTTGAAGAGGCTTCTTTTAGTACAACCTGAGTAAGTAAACCACTGCTAAAGCTACTGCTAATAACAAATAAATAAATAAAATACAAAAAACAAAAGAAGCTGTTTTTGCCTAAAGTTGCAGTTAGTAAATGAGGTCTTTGCCAGCTGAAGGTTTAATTTACTTTTCAAATCTGCATTTGCAAAGTACACTTCAATTATTTGACAATTTGCATTCAGTAAATGCAAATATTCGTTGATTACCAAGAATAGAAAAGTGTGGCCTCACCATGCTGTAAATCCATTCTTGATGTTCTATTTGGGCTCAGACAAAAGGCGAATCATTCAGTCAACCTTTTGCGTGCACTTCTATTCTTATGATGACTCAGAGACTGATGCTTGTTTACACTAATGCACTCATAACCGCAAAGGAATTCATTAACATAGATAAAATTAGCAGAAAAGTTTTTGTTCATTTTTCATAAGAACTTTTGTATACATTATCAATTTACTCTTACAGGGTAGTGACCAAGGGTTTAGAGAAGCAAGCAAATGCATCATCAGCTGCTCTTCTTGGTGCTTGCTGTTTCATTTGAGATACCTGTTGGGGTTTCAGCAGTAGAGAACCATTGCTTCTCTGATCTTCAAAGACCTGGACTGGATCTACATATGCCTCAAGAAGGGAAACCTAGGGAAATGGTGCAAACAAAGATTAGCCCATGATAATGTAGAAAATGCATGTTCAGAAAATGCTTCTTTTTTGTCATACCTGCTTGATCTTATAGTCTCATCTTCTACCATCAATTTTTGACTGTATATGTTAGCTGCAATAAAGGTAGATAAGTCACGAAGAAATCCCATAGAAGTTACATCAACTGTCAAATCAAATTAAAAAGAACATAGTGAATTAAAATTGCTAAGATTTTTTATGATATTATATCATGTAAATCACATAATTTAGTAGCTGCAATATTAGGTGGTGTAAATAAACACCTATAGTTATGAGTAATCCATTATGTTCCACTGTTAGTTGAACACAAAATAATAAGCAAGCTATGAACTCATATCAAAATCTTTCCCTAATGTAAGATAAGTGCTAAAACAAGTACAAAATTCAACTGCTCTCAAGAACACATTTTACTTATTCGACCTAGTCTTAAAAAATAACAGTTCTTCAGAGCTCAGATTCCCTAGTCAAGGAGATTTTCTCTCACACTAAGCATAAACCTTCAGAACATACTCTAGCTAAAATCTATGCTAGAGTATATGCTTATGGGCATATACTCTAGGGCATCTGCAGATGTGAGCAACCCATGGCAGAATACACCAATATAATTTGCTACAAAAATCAACATTTGAAAATGTCCCCCTAGATGTATTGCACTAATAATAAATGACTATACATCCAAAACAAAGCACATCAATTTTGAAAACCCTGGCACCTATAATGAGCACTCTTAACATAAAGCAAAGATAACATCATAAAGTGATCATTCTTAACATGGAGCAAAAATAAGAGTACAATGTCATATATATCAACATATAAAAATGCACAGAAAAGAACAAAGAGAATAAACCAAAGTGCTTATTTTCCTAAAGACACTGTGGAAGTGCTGAATGTTTTCCTGGACACAGGGCACAATAGTGTAAGGTTTGAAAGCCATTTCCTAATATCTCATTCCACTGGCAAAAAAAGGTAATATATCAAGTTCTAGTGAAAATGTTCAGAATAAAGAAAAAACGATTATCTTCCACAATAAATAAAGTTTTTAAAAAATATTGAAGGAAGCATAGTTGCATAATACAAACCAAGATTGTGGACCTGGGCGCCACTACTTTCTAGCTGGATGAATCAAGCTCATAAAATCTGTTTACTCCCTCCACAAGGATCCTTGAGAAATATTTGCCCATTAACAATCGAATATAATCAGCTTCATACTTTTTGAACTTGTTGATGATTCTGGCTGTCAATATCCCTAAACTGAATGGAAACAGTGTTATTTTCCTCTGATTTGGATCTAGAGGTTCAGTACAAACTACTGTCAAGCCAATGGTACAAACCATTTAAAGTTTTGAGTTTATAACCAAATATTACATGAAGATTCTTCAGCTACAACATAGCCCTGCTTTCAAAATATATGTTTTTTCAAGCCACAGGAAGAAGGATGTACGGAACAGTAATGAAATTTGAACTTCTAAATCCCCATTTAAAAAAAAAAAATCCTCACTTCTGTGCAACCAAACAGAGAATTAAGTTAACAATAAATAACCTATAATAAAAAAAGTTACCATAAAAAACCACAACATGGGGCATGTCTTCACCTTAGAGACATCAGATTTTCATTATCATAGAGGAAATAAAAAGAAATCCAAACAAGGAACAACGAAAACGTTAAAAAATTGCCACCTGTCAATTACGATACAGACACAGAAATCACTGCTCAATTTGATATCACAAAGCTCATTTTTCCTCCGCTCTTCTCAGAACCAAACAGGCTGAATTGTGAGAAATAAAGAAGGAAACTTTTCAGATTGAACTACAGAGCTCTCCTGAAACTTGTCACCGAGAGCATCAAGCCCCCATTATCCACCGCCTGCTTTTGTCCACAAAACTAACATTCACTGCCCGCCGCACCGTCAACCTTACAAATTCGAAGGAAAAAAAAAACCCTAAACGGATCAACACACGGAAACCAATGAAGAGAAAGGGACAAATTTGAAGAGAATGAGGACGTGAACCTCGGGTTTGGAGTCCGCCTTAGGGAGGAGAGACGTCTTGGATGTGGAGTTCTGGGAAGAATTAGCCACTGAGGAAGGAGAGGGCGGTGGAGAAGCCATTGAATCTCATAACCCAGACCGAGAAGGAGCAGTGACCGTTTTCAGCGTTCTTGGGCCCTGGTCAAACTATATTATGGTTAAGGGTCCATATAGGTTTACCATTTGATGAAATTTTCACCCTCAGATTTCCTTACTCCCAAATTATATAATCTTTATATAATTAGAAAAAAAAATATGTGAAATGATTTTTTTTTTTTTTTTTTTGAGAGGGATGTGAAATGATCTAATCAATTTTCAATTTCTTTCCTTTTTTCCTTTTCTATTTGACATTTTTATGTTGCTTTTAGGAAATATTTCTTTAAAACATATAGTTCAGAATATTTTCAAAGAAAAAAGATTGAAAATAATGGGAATTTAACCTACCACTTTTCATCATTTAGGGCTTTAGGGATAGGATTAGAAATCTCAATTTTCTAGAATATTTAAGGCTTTAGGATAAGGATTAGAAAACTAATTTGTCGGTTGGTCAAGTGTTCTCCGTTTTATTAAAAAAATTTAAAAGATTAAGGTCTTGTTGATAACTGTAATTTCTAACAAGTTATGTTTTCAAAATAAGGAAATTAAGAAATCACATTGGTAATTCAAAATTATTTGAATTTTGTTGTTTTTTCTTTATCAAATTTCTAAAATACTCTTCCTAACAGCTATATAATAACTAGTTGGAGGGGTAAAAAGGGAACTCAATAAAGATTTTTTACATGTTTCATATAAAATGTCTATAATATCCTCTTTACAACTATATAACTAGTTACAAAGATAAATAAGTCAATAACTTTTTTCAAATATTTGTATATCAAATACCTAAAATACCCCTTACAACAATCATAAAACAATGGTTTTGGAATTAAATATGTGATAATTTTAATGGCTTATTATAAATACTTCTCATTTTAATTCTTTCCCATACACAATTCTCTCTATAACTTACCTCTAATTTTAAATATTTTGTATTCTCTTTCATCAATATCTTTACAAATTACAAGTCCTCAAATCTAAGAATTGAAATTCTTACCCTCCACAAGTGTGCATCAATTACAAATTATTTTAGGGTAATCTCTACAAGTTTTCATTATCACAAGGTTGAGGTATTTATATTTAATTATTTCATTTATTTTTTTAGTTCTATATATTTATTTTATTATTTTCTTTATTCATTTTCTTTTTCAAAATTAAAATGAATCATCCTTTATAGATATTTGAAAACCAATTTTGAAGTGATAAATGTGATGAATTTAATCCGATTGAAGATGAGGAGAATTGCCCATTTAGTAACCCTCGATATTGTCTCTTGGCTACAATTCCGATCATGTAGGAAAAAAACTTAGGGTTAATGCTTGTAGTTTTCTTTTAGTTTGGAGCCATATATTCTGAAATATTGTAAAAAAAAAAATATAGCGATTGTAAAGCTAGTGGTGGGATGGGTCACATAGAAGACATGACGAGCAATGTGCAAATATGGTACGGTAAACCCTAAAGCGATAGTCAAGTCAAAGTGGATTTTCGTGTGGCTTTTATAACTACAATCATAAACATGTAAGAGAAAAAGTTGGAAATTTAAAGTTGTATTCTTATGAATCTTCCATTTGGATTTACCGAATCCTAGAATTATAGATCTAATGAAATAATTTACAGCTAGTCTATAAAAAAGGAATTCTAAGATTAATTGTCGTAATGATATAATGAAATTGCAAAATAAAACAAATAATAGTTGAATAATTTTATTATAATGGTGTGTTGTATATGTGACTTACGATGCTCTGAATTTGGTTGCAAAGATGATCATTTATAGTATAACATCACATTATAGATTGAATTGGGTCTTACATAAAAGTATTATAGGTTTTGTAATTATATAATATCCTCATGATAGCTTAACATATATTAATGTATATGAAAGTGTTTTAAAGAACATGACATAAGTAATAAATTTTTTAGTATTACCTTTGATAATGCTTCAAATAATAATAGTGCTATAAATTTATTTGTAAGAACAATTAGAACG
The DNA here is from genome assembly GCA_016808115.1 of Tetrastigma voinierianum. Classification (NCBI taxonomy): domain Eukaryota; kingdom Viridiplantae; phylum Streptophyta; class Magnoliopsida; order Vitales; family Vitaceae; genus Tetrastigma; species Tetrastigma voinierianum. Next base: position 386,238 of record JAEQBH010000116.1, read on the forward strand.
GGTCCACTAAAGGAGATGTTTAATGTGAGACGAGTTTGTCATATAATTAATTTAATCATTCAAGATGGTTTAAAATTAATATCTCCCTCAATAACTAATATTTGATCTAATTTAAAATTTATCAATTGTGACACGAGTAAAATCAAACAAGAATTTAGTGATTTATGCAAATCTTTAGGCTTAAAAACTAAAAAATTTCATAATTGGAATTCTACATACATAATGTTAAAATGTTGTAAAGGATATGAATATATAATATCAAATTTTGTCAATACTAAAATAGTTGAAATTGAAATAACTCAAATGATTGAGAAATAAGTTTCTGAGTTTTAAATTTTAAAAAGTTATTCTGAGGATTCAGAATATGTTATCTTTGTATATACACACACTCACATCTTATAACTTAGATATATTTGCAAGATAAGTGATTTATTTAAACAATATAGAATCACATATCTTTTTTTTTAAATATGTGAAAAGATGGAAATAAAAATTTTGAAATATTGGAAGACTATTCTATCACTCTTTTTCATTAGTTGCTAGTATGGATCCAAAAGTTAAGGTTGAAGGTGTAGAAAACATTTTAGACTACATGGGTGTTACGATGCTTTCAAAATATTTTGACGTTGATTAAAGCGTCTTTGTCTTCCCGATTCTTCAAACATGTTAAAACTTAAGCATATTTTTGAAAGTTTTCATTATTCTCGAAATATATTTCTTTACTTGATAGAAAAAAAGTAGATTAGATGCTATGAGATTTGATATCGGCGGGGTTGGTAGATTACGTGCTAATTTTAAGATAGCGTAGAGAAAAATAAATTCACTGAAGTTTTTACCATTTTAAAATATCAAAACTTTTTATTTCATTAAGTGATGGGTAGCGAACAATAATGGGTGTCTCATAATTTAGAAATATTAAGGGCAAGCTATGTAATTTAAATATTTTCTACACCTTCAACAGCTCTTGGACTCCATATATAGGCACATCAATGAAAAAGAGTGGTGGAAACTGGTGTACCAGTATTTCAAGAGCTTTGTTTCCATATCTTTTCCACATATTCGAAAAAAATTTGGTGATTCTATATTGTTTTACATAATCCACTTAGAAGTTGCAAATATCTAGGTGTTTGTACAAGATGACGGGTGTACTATACAACATAACACATCTCAGCCAGCTACATAAAAAACTTTTAAAAAATTTAAAACTATATACCTATTTCCCAGCATTTTGAAGTTGTCTAATTTCACCTATTTGTATTTACAAAGCCGATATTACATTTTTCATATCATTTACATTTAACATTAGGTATGTAAATTTCAACGAAAGAAGGAACATCACGATGAAAATTTTGTCACTTTAAGCTTAGAGATTTTCATAAATCACTAAATTCTTGTTTACAGTTTTTACTACGTGCCTGGCCAAATTAAATTTTAAACTAGATCGAATATTAGCTATTGAGAGATATTAATTTTTAAAGCCATCTTTCAACAATTAGAATTATGACAAACACATTTTTACATGAAACATTTTTTTAATGGACCATTCTACTTGTTCTTACAAATAGAATTTACGACACTATTATTATTTGAGCATTATCAAAGGTAAAACTAAAAATTTTATTAACTATGTCATACTCTTTAAAAACACTTGTTGTACATTCATATATGTTAGACACATCATGAGGATGAAATATTACATGAAAACCTAATACTCTTTTATGAAGGACTCAATTCGAATTTATATAATGTGATGTTACACATGCAAAAGGATAATATTTGTCATGCATATATCAGTCCACGGATGCAACACCATTATAATTAGTAAATTCTTCAATTATTATTTGTTTTTATTTTCATAAATTTTCATTATATTATTAAGACAAGTAGTCTTAGAGATTCTTTTATAGAGACGGTTGTAATTCTTAGTTAGATCTAAAATTTTAGGATCTTGGGTAAATCCCAATGGAAGATTCATACTAGCTACAAATTTAGCCAACTTTTCTCTGCATGTTCGTGATTGTATATAAATGTTTCATTGACAGGAATCCCACTTTGACTTATTTTGGGTTACTTAAGTTCTAATGCACCATGTTTTGTTAATTGCTCAACATGTCTTTTAAGATGACTGTCTTATTTCTTAGGCTTTGCAAATTATATATATATTTTTCTGATATTTGCATTGTGCTCCATTTTCTACATCTCTTTTGAATTTTTATAATAGTAAAGTAATTTTAAACTAAAGAAGTGCGTTTACGGCCCTAGGATTTTTTCCTACATGATCAGAATTAGAAGAAGGGATGAATTGAGGGTTACTAGTAGGGATGAGATTCTTCTCATCTTCAAATGAATTAAATTCGTCACATTCATCAATATCAAAATTAAGGTTTTCAACATCTAGTACTTGAGGACCCACCAATTTAAAAATAAAAATGAAAAAAGAAAATAATAAAATAATTATATAGAACTAAAAAATGAAATGAAATAACTAAATATAAATACCTCAACCTTGTTATCCCAAAAGAACTTGTAATTGATTCACACTTGTGGAGAATAAATAATTTTAATTTTTAAATTAGAGCACTTGTAATTTGTAAAGAAATTGATGAAAGAGAATATAGAATATTTTAAATGAGAGATGAGATAATAGACAATTGTGTGAGAAATAATTAAAATGAGAAGTATTCATAGGAAGCCATTGGAAGATCAATTACATATTTATCCTTAAAACTAGTCGTTTTATAGTTGTTGGGAGGGGTATTTTAGGTATTTGTTACTACAAATGTTGAAAAAGGTTATTGACATTTATCGGCCTGTGAGTCGTTATATAGTTGTTATGAGGAATATTATAGACATTTGATATGAAACATGTAAAGATCTATATTGACTTCCCTTTTTACCCCTACAACTAGCTGTTATATAGTTGTTAGGAAGGGCATTTTAAAAATTTGATAAAGAAAAAGTAACAAAATTCAAATAATTTTACAATAGGCTATGTACCGGCACGATGGTTTGACAAGATGGGTCGACACAATGGGCCATCTCCTAAGGCATGGCACGATCCGCTCACTTTGATTGTGCCGGTGACCCGCTAAAGTAGCAGAGATTAGGCCACGACGCGACATGATTTTTAGTGAGTCGACCTCGATCCAAAATGGGCGGCCGGCCCATTAGGCCAGCGCCAGGAGGGGAGAGGTGCAGGTTCAGTCGAGTGGAGACAATTTATTATATTGTAATAAATTGTTTAGTTGTCAAAAAAACACATTAAAAAATGTTTAAAATGTTTTTGGTTATCAAACAGTCTTTTAATTCTATAAAAATGAAAGAACATTCTTCCAAAATTGTTTTCAAAAGTTGTTTTTCAGAATTGCCTTTTAAATTAGGTACAAACGAGGAGTAAAAAAAAAAAAATAGCATGAGTTTCTTTCTCATAGACTTTTCTCTATTTTCTGGTAACCACATTTGTTGCTTCCTTCTTTTTGAATTCTTAGAGAAGCCTTTATTCTTGTTCTTATGACTAGACATTGTAATACTTACCAAGAGTTCACTCTGTAAATAATTCAGTTTCATTGAGGGCAAAAATATCTCCCATTTCATTATGGATTTGCAAGTAAGGGGTCTAAGAAGTTTTTCTTATTTCAATCTACCATATAATATTAGTACTCTTGCAAGAAATGATCAGTGCGAAATTAACCGCATATTATTTTTTGTTTTACGAACTGTTTATTCATGAATGAATAAGAAATAAATGAACGCGTTGTGTTTAAATTTTAATGCAGCGCTAAACCTCTATCAGCTTATCCATAGTTACTGATATTAATGATATTCGGTAGTTAAGTGTTCTCGTTTGATTTCGCAAAGATCAACGATCTCTTTGATGCATTCAGACAGTTATTGTTTTGAGGTTTCAAAGCAAGGTTTTACATTATTCTCACTCTTAATTGTTACGACCAAACATTTGAGATTTAAAACCTTATCAATCTTGCCCTTACTCAAGTGGTAAAAAAGGGGATGAGTGTAAGGGAGGTGTCTCAGGCTCGAATTCTTATAAAAATTGAGTATTACAACGATATAATGCTAAGTGAAAAAAAAAAAAAAAAAAAAAACTCATCAATCTTCTGCATAAAAGCCAAATCAAAATTCAAAAGAAGAATCGAATTATGATTATTAAGCCATAGTGTTGGTATTGACACAAAGATGAGTTAAAAAGTGATTTTATGAGAAGAAGGAACCTGATTAGGAGGTGGGGGAGTGTTGGATAATCAGCTGAAAAACTTTGATCTTGCAGCTGCAAGATCTGAATTAAACTTCTGCCTCTGCATATTGAACATGACAAGAACTGATCTGCCTCATTTTCATCTACCAATAGTCTCCACAGGAACAAGCCCCATCTCTGAAATGGTGGAAACGCTTGTTATCTCTCACAACTATATCCCTGTCGACTACCTTTGATATGAATTTGGCCGCATTATGAGTCCCATAAAATCCGAGAGATTCTTGTACACCTAACAGGTGAACCTTTAGCTGTCTTTAGCAACCCAAAGATATCGCAAGCTTCTCACTGTGCCCCCGTGGTATCTCTATTTTATCTCCTTCTTCCAAGTCATGAAGCACTGAACTTTATCTGGTATATCCAATGCTACTTATCTTCCTCTAAACTACTCCATGTCTCTCGGACCTCTTTCAACTCTGGGAGCATTTCATCACCGATGAGGAAGTCGTAGACTTTACCTCCAACTTCAATCCAGCTGCAGCCAGCATCCTTTTGAAGGCCAATGTCCTTCATCCTTCCTCTCACCATTCTTACATCATCCCATTTGCCTGATCCAGCAAATAAATTTGAGACTAATACGTAATTCTCAGGTTTTTCTGGCTCCAGTTCTAGTAACTTGTTGGCGACCTTCTTCCCCAAATCCAAATTACCATGAATTCTACAGGAACTGAGCAATGAACTCCAGATTCTAGCATCAGGATCCCCGGGCAATTCTTCTACAAGCCTCAAAGCATCATCTATGCGTCCAGCACGACCTAGCATATCCACCACACATGTATAATGCTCTAACTTTGGCTCTATGTTATGCAAATTCAGCATTTGATTGAAATATTCTAGACCATCTTCAACGAGCCCAGCATGGCTACATGCCATAAGGATGCCAATGAATGTGAAATCATCAGGCTTGAGGCCCAATCTTTGCATGTTTTCAAATAGTTCTATGGCTTCTTTTCCACGACCATGTATTCCATATCCTGCAATAATAACATTCCATGCACGCTACATCTTTTCTCCACTCAGTCTGTCAAAAACCCTTTGAGAATGCTCTATACACCCACCTTTTGCATACATATCTATGATTGAAGAACTGACAAATATGTCTTCAATCAAGCGGGCTTTTAAAGAAAAGCAATGGAGTTCTTTCCCCAGTCGCAAAGCTGACAACTGCGAACAGGCACCACACACACTCATTATTGCAATTTCATAAGGTTGGATTCCATTCAAAAGCATTTGACGAAAGATATTTATGGCTTCATCAGGGAGTCCATTCTGTGAAGTAGCACAATGCATTGCATTCCAAGATACTAGGCTTCTATGTTCCATTCCATCAAATAATACTTGAGCAGCAAATGGTTTCCCACAACAAATATACAGAGATAGTAGAGAAACACCAATAAATGGATCCACTTCTAAACCATTTCTTACCGCAAATCCATGAATTTCTTCACCATAATTGAGGAACTTCATGCGGGAACAAACCAAGTAAGCTACCAATGGTAAACCAATCAGGACCCAGACCTGAGTCTGTCATTTGAAGGAACAAATCTAAAGCCTTTCTTGGGTCTGAATTTTGTGCATAGCCACAAAGTAGAGCATTCCAAGAGCTCACTGTCTTAGTATCCATAAGATCAAAGACACGCTCTGAAGAACATAATGCCCCACACCTTGCATAGGCTGCAATAAAAGCATTTGCCACCAGTTCATTGTATTGAAAACCATGTCTCAATGAATAACCATGAAGTTCCTTCAAGCACCGTAACTCTGACTTCTCTAAACAAACTGGCAATACATTCAAAATGGTGAAGTCATCTGCTTTCATTTTAGAATCTTCAGTTTGCATTTTCTGCACAAGATTAAAGGTTCTGTTCACATCCTCTCCTCTAGAATAACCACCAATCATGGAATTCCAGGAAACAATATTTTTCTTATCGTTCCTATTGAATAAAAGTTGGGCTTCAGACAAGAATCCGCATTTTGAATACATGTCAGCCAACGAATTATTCACCATTAGCTCCTCACTCAACCCCAATTTCACAGCCAAACCATGAACTGCCATCCCCTTTTCAATATCCTCTTCCCCTGCACACACAGGTAATACAGTCACAAGAGTGGCAACATCCGGTACAAAGCTTTCCTTTCCCACCAACATTTCTCTAAAGGCGTGAAAACTTTCTTGCGAAAATCCATTATCTGAAAATCCAAAAATAATCGAATTCCAAGAAACTAAGTTTCTCTCAGGCATATCTTCAAACACTTTAACTGCTTCCTCTGAAGTCCGCATTTCCCATACATTTGCAATCGAAACGTTGCCCCACCAAACCACATCAGAAACCAAACCCATCTTCATCACCAATTCCGTGAATTATTTGTCCCAATCCCAAATCAAAAGTAGCAGAAGCCTTAATCACACACGGCAATGTAAAATTATCGGGTTTATGCTCCGTCTCCGAAATCAACTTATAGAACATCGATATTGCATCTTCAAAAAGTTCATTTCTGGTGTATGCACTCACAATTGCATTCCACTGGAACAAGTTCTTCCTCTGCAATTGGTCAAAAACCAAGCGAGAATCCGAAGGAGACCCACACATGGAGTACATTGTAATTATTCGGGTATTGAGGACAAAATCATTACAGAACTGGGTCGACGCAGAAACCATCTCGTGGACTCTCCGCCCAACCTCAATGTGTTTCCGTTGTCCACAGGCCTGTAAAAGAACACCCATAGCCTCGGAAATCTCTGCGCTTGGGATCCAAAACGACATCGTCCGACTCTCTTTTGAAGAAAACCCAAAGCTTCCTCGGGTTTCCAGATTCGCAGGCTTCTTTATCTCTTGTAATGCAGAGGATTACGACGATTTTTTGAAGAGTCAGCGAAGTAGAGAACTTCGTTTGACGAGTTTGAGCAGAGATAGAAAGAGATGCTCTTGGGGGCGAAGATTTGAGTGGGTAGAATACTTGCTCTTTGATTTGTGGGTTGTTCACTGCGATCACCGTAGTACGGCTGTGGTGAATGCGCCATGATAAATGGCGCCGGCGCCACCACCCGGCCATGTTCTAACTGTCAGAGGAAATACCGCCGGATGGATGTCGTCTTGTCTGTTGTTTCTGTTATAATGGTAATGTCAGATCCACTCCATTATCATTTGTTTTTTGAGATTACATTTATACACGAGGAAATTTCCTGCGTATCTGCAAATTAGAGAGATGAAGTGTAAAAATGGAATGTGTATGATATGGGGTGTATAGAAGAAAATGCTAGGGTATAAGCCAGAATTTACTCTTTGTTTTGTCGATGGAATTGGTTTGTTGCTAATACAACAACTAACATGCTCCCCTTTGCTAACAATTAGCTTCTCGTAATTTTCTATAATTCAACTGTCATAAAATCACTTCAAAATAAATATTTTATTAGAAAACACTTTAAAGTACCTTAAGAAAACTTTGAACGTGAAATAATATGAGTCTCATTATTATTATTATTATATGAGTTATATTAATTAAAATAATTATAATATAAATATGATTACATTTAACTCAAATATGCTAAAATTCTTATGATTTTAAATCAAATTACCATGTCGTATCAAAATTGACACCTCTAAACTATGTTTTAAAAATTGAAACTTTATGGGATATTCTTTCATTGGTTTGAGTTCAAATATATATATATATATATATATATATATATATATATATATATATATATATATATATATATATATGCTCTTTATATATATATATATATTATTTAGAGCCTTGACATACATGGGGGGCATGCAATAGCAGCAGAATCCGGAGAAAATCCATAAATTGAAGTGTGTTTTAAACATTGTCTTTAGGAATTTTATTTCGAATATAGTTCTTGGAGATGGCTGCGTAACAGGAACAACGAGAGATGAAGTGAAGCGATTCCGAAGTGGAGGAGAAGAGATATTGCTCGCGCATTACAGTTTGAATTTGTGCATCAGAAATAGTTCTGTAACTTGTTGGTTTTGAAAGTTGAAATTAAAATGCGTGGATAGATCAAATCGAATGTTAGATTAAAATTGGATGTTGAAATGATTGGGGAAATGATGGGTTGAAGAATCGGTTTTGAATTTACTTCTTTATTCAAAAGCTTTTAGCCATTTTTTATTTTTAAGGAGTACTCAAAACAAGGTTTTCATATGGCCAACCAAAAAGTAAAATTGGTTTAGACAAATCAAATGCGTCTTGTGTTATTCATGTCAAGGGGGTAAATCCATCTATTTGTAGTGAAATCTGGCTTTTGGCCTATTTTTTGTGCGTGCGAGACCCCTTTTTTTCTCAAGTCATGTACTAACCTATAATTGAGTTTTAGTATATAAACCCAATAAAACCTCATGTATTTTTTCCATGTAGGACTACATCTTTTTGAAAACTATACTTTACTAACAATACCCTGCATTTTCAAAAGGATATTTGAATTTAAGACATTTTGCTTGGAATATGGAAGAAGGTGTAAGTGTCTTAAATTTGGTGTTCAATGAACTATGAACCAAACATAGATGAATAAGATTTAATTTACAAAGTATTGGTGTAACTTATAATTTATATGAACCAGAGTATTCTTGATTGTAAATTAGAGACTTTATCATCGACAGCACACACATACGATTCTTCTTCATTCAAACGCCTTTGTGTCACACATTTAGGCTATGCGCGTACTCGATTATTTCATAAAGCACTCTAGAAATTTTACCACCATTTCATGAGATGACCCTCACACTTATATAGGTGATTTAAATGAAGTGCATCTGCATTTATATGCCTTTGTAAGGGATATGAAATCATTAAGAGTATTACTAATTCTCTCAGTGCATTTCGGCGCCATAACTACATAGTAGGAAGGAGCATTTTGTTGGTCTTGCTTCGGGTTAACAAGTGACTTGTTATTACCCATATAAACCTTCTTCATGGGATCTCGATCATAAATGTTTGGGTTCATCGGCTGCTATTTCACATTGGCTTAAGTCCCATTCCACTTTCGATGTACCAAAAATTAATTTTTCCTAAAGGTTTAGTCAGAGTATCGACTAAATTCACTTTCGAATTTACATAGTCAATGGAAATAATTCCATTTTTCAACAGTTGTTTCACAACCTCATGTGCAAACGAATGCGTATGTTTTCCCATTGAATGCTTTTTCTTTGCGATCGATATTGTTCTTTGCGTGCGTGCGCCAAACGGCGAAAGTGTTAGGCTGCGTCGAAAATTTATGACGGGGAAGTTCATATTAACAGGCTTCTTACCCATAAATTCAAGAGAAGTATAGCTTTGATTCGCTCGGTACGTAGCGATGAAGGTTTGTTTAGATAATTTTAACAACACCACTCATAAAGTAAGAAACACTATAGCTGCCCACGTGAATTTTATCTCATATGAATGAGATACTAGTTACCATCCTTTGTATTCTTCCTGACACATAGCGGAAATCCACTATATAGGATACTACAGTTCATGGTACCCTTAGCATTTCATCAGTCTATCCAATCACTCAGTGATCATTATTGGGATTATGTGTCACGCCGTTACGATCCGGGCTTAGATTGGCAAATCGAACGCGGTTTGAGTGAGAAACCGCTATATCTTTGGGACTCTTTACCTTTTTCTTTTTCTTTTTAGAGCTGAACTTATGCACAGCCAGTTATCAAACTCAATTTTATGATAGCAAAATTATTTACATATAAAAGATGTAGTCGGGTGGTGTCCGTCAAAATCTCCGCTATAACTGTCTCATTTATTATACAAATACTTATACATGCACATCTAATCGAACCTTGTCGGAGATCGTAATAGAACTGATCTTTGGTGAGCACACATCTCCTAAGATGGCGTCTTCTTGGTGTGGAATGTCACGTCACTCTTTATCTCCTCTTTAGTACCTACCGCGGATTGAACACGGGTGCTAGCTTTGCAGCTTAGTGGGAACATATGAAGCCCGATGCGACCAGTAACAATACTTCGCCGTCACAAATCTTTTATTTACCTTTCCTTATCGCCTCTTGAGAAGCCCTATTCTTATGTGACTTCTTTCGTATCATATTATACATGTAGATTTTATCATTTTAAGTTCCTATCATTATCTGTTAGCAAACACTACAATCACGTCTTTGAATAATTATATCACTATGTGACATATGATATAATTCAAAACAAACTTATACATACAATGGCAAATAGGAACATATCAAATACATACGAATTGAATTAGACTAATACAACTGTTTAATTCATTTAGTTATACTATTAAATTTTAGTTTTTCAAAAAGTGTCGGCCCCAAATCACAGGCTTGACTGGGATTAGGCGATTCAAAGTGGAGCCCTAGTTTTCCAGAGCATTTCAATTATCTTCTCAAAACATTTTTATTTTGTTTCATTAGAATTTTAGTTTTCAAAAGTGTCGCGACGATCGCGACTTGGCGGTTGGCGGATCGAAGATAGGCGGTTTACTCAGGCATTTTCAATTATCTTCACCAAAAACGTTTTGTTTTGTCTTGTCATTATTCGTTTTCAAAAGTGTCGCGACGAATCCCCGACTTGACGGTTGGCGGATGGCCGGGCGGTTTACTCAGAGCATTTTCAATTTTCTTCTCAAAAACATTTTGTTTGTGTTAGTCCATTTTAGACTTTTTAATTCTGTGAGGCGCCATTGTAGGCGACCACGTAAGCAATTACAATCAACAAAATGCATTTACAAAATAATGCCTTTATATCCACATATACTCATGCTATTCATTTCGCATGCTTTCATTTTACAAATCATTGTATATCATAACATCATTTTCAATGCGATAATTCAATTCCGCAATTCAATTTATGAATTTAGCATATACATAAAAATCCCATTTACACTCGTCAATGTTGGTTATTTCACTTTGACTATTCAATTCACATTTCGACAGTTAGTTTAATGAATCCATATATTATCATTGGTAATGTGCTACATTTTAATTCGGTCTCCCATCATGACGGATCTTTATTTTGGTGCATCCGACCGGTGAGTATCTGCTGTGGTCTCCGTCGCGGGGATGCTGTTTGGTGCATCCCGACCGCGTGGTTATCAATTAAATACCATACACCGTCGCCAGCCGGATGCCGATTGGTGCGCGTCCACATGAGTAGAGCATTCTTCCAATGCACCATACGCCATCGTAGCGGATGCAGATTGGTGCATCGCACTTAAGTATTGGACAATTTGAGTGCCTTTGGCCAGCGGATGTCGTTTGGTGCGTCGTCGGGGCGGTTTGTCCGATATCGACCAATTCACGCACATTTTATGACGATTTCGTTTAATGAATCCCGTCTTTGCATTCGCGTTAGGTGGTTTTTTCAAATATCCGCATTTCAATTCCAATTTCACTTTCGTATTATCTTCTCGAATACTCAATCTATGTACTTATTTCATATATAGACTACATATACTCATTCATATACTCATTCATGCGTACTCATTCATATACTCATTTACGTATACTCATTCATGTATACTCATTCATATATTCATTTACGTATACTCATTCATGTATACTCATTCATATATTCATTTACGTACACTCATATAAAACTCATAATCGATTATAAACGCGTTACGTCTTCCTTATCATTTATGTATGACAAACATTTGAATACTGATAATTCAAATCAATATATATATATACTTATATATATATATATCTCCCTGAAATAGCATTCCTGTTGATCATAATCACATTATGTCTTCATATCATTTATTACATTTTTTACGGTTATATGTATTAATAATCATATATAACTTAACCACATTATGTATTCATGACATATTGCGCTTCGTGTCGTATTGATACCGTGTTTTAGATTCGTTTCGTTTTTCCGTATCACATTCATGTTTCATGAACACATTTATACATGTTGCATTTTCTATATTTTCCTTGTTTCGTACCTATTACATGGCACTTCATATACTTGTAAAAGTATGATGTCTATGGAATCACACCTCATTCATGTATTTCTTATTCCTATGAATACTTTACTTAGAAATTGGAATCATTCCAATCGGATGATCCAAACTAAAGTTATGGCATTTTCATGCCAAACTAGTCAATTTACCGATATTACACTTGTGACAGTTTGTAATACTCATTTTCCAGTGTCTTGACTCCATATTTGACACTTGTTCTTTATGCTCCTTTAAATCTAAGGTACTAAGGGTTCTTCTCCAATTGGAATCACCCAATCGAACACCAAGGCTTCGAGTTATGTCTAACGGCCGGGCCCCACTCTGTACTCAAACATAACCAAAAATTTGGCTTGAACATGGCTCCACTTTGAGTGAATTTTTGAGCCACATAAAATCAGAATTTGAAGGTATCTATTTCTGGATGTTTGGTTTTCCTTGAAGTCTAGTTTAATTAACCACTTGAATCACTCAAATCGGATAAGAAATGAGCAAGTTATGGGTAAAATCGACGAGGTGAAATAGACGGTGTACCGCACATATTCGCACATGTCACCCAGGTACATGTTCGGTTACGGAGGTGTACGGTATGTTGAGTGTACGGTACATGTCGCTGCATGCCCAGAATGTGTGTTTTATCCATTTTTCAATATGTTGATACCCCGAATCAACCCGATACTCTATATACATTTAATACTCGAGTCGTCTTGTAATCTCTTTTACTCAAAATTATCTTTCAATACACCTCTTATGAACTCTATTGAACTCAAACATGCTTTCCATTCATCTCTTATACAAGGCCTAGGTTTTACTCAACCCATCTTCAAAGAAATCTAGGGTTCTTATCAAAACTACAGAACAAGAACAAACATGTCCATGCCCACATAACACTTAAGAACCCAAAGCATGTAATGGGACCTGCAGATCTTCTCATAACAAAACCCTAGAAAAACAAAGGTATTTATGATGATTTCCATACAAAGAACTCATTTAGGGTTAGTTTTCTCACAACTCACAACCACGAAACATGTATCCATACAATTTATACAAGGGTTATGCAATCATAGAATCCATACCTTTTTTTATCTTGGCTTGAACTTCTCTTCCCTTCTTCTTCTCTTCCTCTTCCTCTTCTTCTTAACTGCTCCTTGTACCTCCCCTCTTTTTTTACAGTTTGTTCTCCCCAATTAAGGACCAAATTTGGTCTTAAATCCATGTTTTGTTAAGGCCATGTTTGGCCAAGTCATTTTTAATTTCTTTTCTCATTTTTGCATCTTAGTCCCCCATTTCTCTTCTATTTGCACCCTAACTTATTAAATTTCTATTTTTGGCATCCCATCTTTTCACAATTTCCATAATTGCATATCAACTTATTGATTTATGCCATTTATGTCCTCAAGTGGTAATGACCACTTTACCCTTGTCTCTAATATTCATTTCGGGTCTCTAATTTTATTTCCGAAAATTCATATTTAGCTTATAATATACCCTAAACAAGTCCGAAAACTGCTAGGGTATATTTCGGTGTGTTACATTATGTGTATATCTACTTAATCTACACACTGCATATGCTATGTCTAGTCTAGAAAAGTTCATCAAATGCATCAGACTCCTAGTAATTTGTGCATACTCGGCTTGACCCACAAGATCACCTCGATTTTTCATTAAATGGGTTTTAACATCATAAGAGTACTCATGGGTTTTGGCATCGAAATGTCGAACTTTTGAAAGTATTTTCTCAACATAATGTTCTTTGTGATAACATTTGTGTATTATCTGTAAAGCTTACAAATCCTTTGTGATCTTCATACCCAAAATTACCTTACCTTCACCCGTATCTTTCATGTCAAACTATGAAGCTAGAAATCTCTTGGCTGTATGTCAACTGCAGCCGGTAGTGTCGAAAATCAACTTATATCATCTCATTACAATACAATGATTATCTTTTTTGCTGTACACTTTGTATATACACATTTATCCACTTCTTGGATAAAAACCCATTTTTCAATATGGCGTTATCAAATTTAAGTAGTAAATATTTAGGTGCTTGTTTTAAATCATATAAAGACATGTTCAATTTGCAAATTTTATTTTCTTGTCCAGGTGTAATACAACCTTCAGGTTGTAACATGTAAATTTCTTTCTCTAAATCTCCATTTAAAAAAGCTGTTTTAACATCCATTTGATGGATAAAAAGTTTATGAATAGAAGCCAAAACAATCAAAATACGAATGGAAGAAATCCACTTAGCCAAGACGACGTGTCAAAATAGTCGAGCATTTTGTTTTTGCAAAAAACCTTTGGCTAATAACCTAACTTTATATTTTTCCAGTGGAACCATATGACAAATATTTTCTTTTGAAAGATCACTTGTAACCAATAGGTTTTGTTCTTGAAGGTAAATTGACTAACTCCCATGTTTGATTATTTAAAATAGATTCAAGTTTTAATGGCTTATTTCCATAGTAATGTGTCAAAGGAAGAAATCGCTTTAAAATAAGAGGATGATTCATTTTCAATCAAATAAGTATAAAAATCATCTCCAAAGAATTGTCTCTTACTCATTCTCAACTCATCATAAGAGCTTTCCACATCATCCACAATAGTGGGCACATGCTCATTATATGAGTTTTCTATATCATCCACAATTGTGGGTGTATGAATTTTTCGAAAGTGAAATATATGTTAAAAAAATTAAGCATTTTGTGCCGATAATGATTTCATTCTAGAACATAACTTTTCTGAAGCAGAAATCTATAAGCGCGATATTATTAGCATACCATAAATATCTGATGAAGTCTTTGATCATATTTTTTCTCTTTTAGGATCAATAACAACGTAACCTTTGCGACGAGCGTCGCTTTGAATATTTAAGGTTAGGTACATGACCTTTTTGTAACGCCCCTTACCCTGTCGCGGAAGGAGAGGGGACGTCACACATGATTGAGACTTATAAAGATGATTTCTTGTCATTAGTGGGCCTTGTGGCGAAATGCTCTTTACTCCATTCTCGATCATGTGTGTGGAAGTGATACCGATTAGTAATTATCAAAGCCTAGGTTTAGGCGATTTTGGATAGTTTATAAGTTAGAAATGCATGTGTGTAACGTGTGTTGGCTTTAATGTGGATGTCACTTGTTTTTCTTAATAAGATGGATGACCGAGACATTGTTGAAGGCTGCTTGAAAGTGTCAATCTTAGGGAACAAGGTCCATCAGCCTTTGATCCTTTCGAATTAGTTAGAAGTGACTGTGATATTCCTGTCGAGCCAATTGAAGCTTTGCTTAAGATTTCACATGATATGGCTCGGGTTTTAGAGCGGATTAGCCTGACCCCAGCTCAGTCTGATATAGTGAAGACATGGAGCTAAGAATTTCATGGAGCAGTTTAAGAAGAATCTAAAAGGGTTGAGTTTTGGCTAGAGAAGTTACAGAGGGTGTTAGATGAAGTGAGATGTCCTCTTGAACATAGGGTTTCATGTGCGGTCTCACTTTTGCAAAGTAGGGCCTATGATTGGTGGAAGCTTGTCCTAAGGCGTCCATGGCTTCCAGACCCGATGCCTTGGGATTTCTTTGTCCAGGAATTTCGGGAAAAGTATGTTATTGATATGTATAAAGAGGTCAAGTGGAAGCAATTCTTGAATTTGAAGCAGAGAAATCTGTCAATAACTGAATATGAAAAGGAGTTTAGCCACCTTAGTAAATATGTGCCGGAAGTAGTCCTTATCGAAGCATTCCGGTGTAGATAGTTTGAGGATGATTTAAATTAATCCATTAAGAGGTGTGCTTTATTGCTTCTGCTGCGTGGAGTGAATTTTATCAGTTGATCTGGCTTGACTATGAAGGTGGAAAAGTCTGAAATGAGTAATCGGGAAAGAAATCAGAAGAGAAAGTTTGCGAGGGGAGCCTCTTCCTTAGGTAAAAGAATTAGAGAGTCTCAAGCTGAATCAATGTATAGCTCTGCTGCTAGGGGAAGAAGACAAGGGCCTACAATAGCACCTAGTTCCGGTAGAGGCACTTTAACCGGACAAGGTGAAATCCCGTAATGCCCTCATTACAATAAAAGGCATTCGGGTATTTACAGATGGTTGATTGGAGGATGCTTCAGATGTGGAAGCATAGACCATCTCTTAGAAAATTGTCCAAGAGAATCTGAAGAATTTAGGAACCGTCAAGGCAGTGGCCGGGGAGGATCAAATACACCTCCAACAATTCGTGATCGAGGTGGAGGTCGGGTGTTACGAGGATAGCGAGGGCGGGGAGTCTTATGTAAAGGGGTAAGACGCCTTGGTTCTCACGACCAGGCAGCGGCTTTATCTTGTGAAGGCTTGTGAAGATTCGGATGCTCTAGAAGTTATAGCTGGTATTTTCTCTCTCTCTATGACATTGAAATGCATGCTCTAATAGATCATGTTTCTACTTATTCCTATGTTTGCACTCAGAATTTGTTTGATAAAATGCCATTAGTAGATGGTGGGGCGACATGCATGTTACTAGTCCTTGGGAGCATAATTAATCGAAATTCAGCCAGTGTATAAGAACTATCCTACAGTGATCCATGATAGAGTTCTCTGATATAATTGCATTGCCTTTTCACGAGTTTGACTTGATATTGGGGATGGATTGGTTGTAATACACATTGAGGCATAATTGAGTGTGATAAGAAAGCGGCCCGATTGCTTAAATGTTCCGACTAGTCGGAGGTGACAATACATGGTATATGATTTGGCCCATTGTCTAATGTAATTTCAGCTATTTCTTAAAAAGGGATGTGAGGTTTTTTTAGCATTGGTGCTTGTCTCTAAGAGGGGTTAAGTAAAACTGGAAGATATACCAGTGGTAAAAGAATTTTCAGATGTGTTTCTGAAGGGGATTCTGGGTCCAGAAAGGGATGAACTTGTCCATTGAAAATTCTGGGAATGGCTCCTATCTCAGGCACCTGTAGTATGAAAACCAGCCTAAAGCTAAAGGAGTTGAGACTTAACTTCTGAGAGCTATTGGACAAGGTTGTCGGAGCTTGATATTCCACCTACGATGCTTGATTTGTTTGCGAAAGAAAGATGACACTCTACGGATGTGTGCATTGTTGATTATGGCGGCAAA
Organism: Tetrastigma voinierianum; assembly: GCA_016808115.1. Classification (NCBI taxonomy): domain Eukaryota; kingdom Viridiplantae; phylum Streptophyta; class Magnoliopsida; order Vitales; family Vitaceae; genus Tetrastigma; species Tetrastigma voinierianum. The sequence continues at coordinate 403,567 of JAEQBH010000116.1, forward strand.
ATAAATAAGGTAACCGAGTGAAAAAATAAATATCCGTTCGCAGAGAATGAAGATCTTTCGATCAATTGAAACGAGCGAGTGTCTTTTCAAAGATAGACATGCGATTGAGATATTATCAACTTCGGGTAAATGATGTGGATGTTCCGAAAACAACCTTTAGAACCTGGTATGATCATTATGAGTTTTAGTAATGCCATTTGGGTTGACTAATGCACTGGCTGCATTCATGGACTTGATGAATAGGGTATTCCACCCTTATTTAGACCAGTTTGTAGTGGTATTCATTGTTGATGATATCTGGTGTATTCTAAGGATGCCTGAGGGCATGAACATCATTTAAAGGTGGTGTTGTAGATCATGAGAGAAAACGATTGTTTGCAAAGTTAAGTAAGTGTGAATTTTTGCTTAAGGAAGTGTCATTCCTAGCCCATATTGTGTATGCAGAGGGTATTAGAGTTGACCTTGCTAAGATTGAAGGTGATTATAAGTTGGAAACCACCTTGAAATGTAACAAATGTGAGAAGTTTCTTGTGTTTAACTAGGTATTACTGACGATTTGTAAAGGATTCTCCGTCATAGGCTCTACATTTACTAAGTTACTCTGAAAAGGGGTGAAGTTTGAATGGGATGACAAATGTCAATCGAGTTTTGATTAATTAAAGAAAATACTGGTTGAAGCTTACACGGTGTTGACTTAGCCCGACTCGAGGTAGAGAGTAGCCATGTATGGTGATGCTTGAGGATTGGTTTGGGATGCGTGATGAAAGATGGAAAAGTGGTGGCATATGCCTCAAAGGCAGGTTGAAATCATGAGTAGAATTATCTACGCGATACGGAATTAGTGCGGTAGTGTTTTCTTTGAAAATATAAGCGACCCACTACTTATATGGTGAAAAGCGTAGAATATTCTGGTCCTTAAGAGTCTTAGAAGTATCTGTTCATCGAGAGCTGAGCTTGAGGCAACGTTGGTGGCTAGAGTTTCTCGCGAAGACTATGATTGCGTAGTTGATTCTGGCGGGAAAGGTAATGTGGTGGAGGACGCCTTAAGTAGAAAAGCAATTTCTGTTTTGTCCTTGAAACACTGTATATGGAGATTGGCATTTGATGGAGCCTTGTTAGCTTAATTAAAAGCTATCCTTAATTTGAGGCTGATGATGATTGATGCTCAGAAAAATGATGTCAATTCTGACAAAGGGATTTGAAATTAGTCAAAAATGGAGACAAAGATTGACTATTCTATAGAGAAGATGGAGGTTCTATTACAAAGGAAACAGGATTATGTGTGCAGAATGTCACGGAATTGAAAAGAAATTGACGTGTATGAAAGCCATATCTGGTATTCACCATGCATCCTAGAGTAGCGAGGATGTCTGGTTGAAATAGTATTATTGGTGGCAAGGGATGAAAAGGATGTAGTAGAATGTTATCCAGTGTTTGACTTGTCGTGATAAGTTTGAACATCAATCTTGTCATTGCTTGTTGAATCCGATCCGATTCCATGATGGAAGTGGGACGACATTACTATGGATTTTGTCAGGTTTTCCCCACCTAAAAGGAAACATGATTTAGTTTGGAGTATTAAAATTCGACCAGGACTTACAAAGGGATCGATCGAGATTCTTCACCAGGTCGACTTGGCCCCCATTCCATGGATCGAGTTAATAGAGCGTATGTGAATGAGATTGTCCGATTACATGGGATTCCCCTGTCAATAGTGTTTGACTGCGATCCACGATTTAAGTCAAGCTTTTGGAAAGAATTACAATCAGCCTTAGGTACTCGACTGAATTTTAGTACAACCTTTTATTCACAAGCAGATGGACAATGCAAGAGTGATTAGTGTTAAGAGGACGTAGCGGGGGTTGTTTGCTAGATTTTCGAAAGTTAGGATAAGGTATATTCCGCATGGAATTTGCTATAGCTCTTGATTAGTGATCGACATTGGTATGGCTCTCTATGAAGCTTTGTATGGCATGAAATGTGAACCCGTATCTTCGGATAGACGATGACAGTAATTGGTGCGACATATGTAGTGAAAGAGCGAGAAGAAAAAAGTTCGGATCATTGTGAAAGGTTAAGCTAGTGATAGGCAAAATCGTATGCGGATCCCGAAAGAAAGGCATGGAGTACGAAGTCGAAGATAAAGTCTTCTTAAAAGTATCACCATGGAGAAAGATACTTCGATTTGGAAAGAAAGGAAGCTAGAGATCCCGAGTTTATTGGACCTTATGAGATTTTAGAAAGAAATTGGACGATCATTTTTATCGTTGGCCCACTCCTCCGAAGTTGGCCAAATTACATAATGTGTTATGTCTCAATGCTTGAGGAGATCAGATTATGATGAATCGCATATCTTGCTAGTACAAGATGTACAAGTGCAATCAGACTTCACTTATGATGAAGAACCAAAAGGCATTCTAGCTTATGAAGTGAAACAATTGTGGAACAAACAAGTCCCTCTGGTAAAAGTACTTTGACAACACTATAGTATAGAAGAAGCAACTTGGGAGCCAGAATCGACAATGAGGACATAGAACCCACAACTGTTTAATTCAGGTATGAATTTTGAGGATGAAATTCTTTAAAGGGGGAGAGAGCTATAACACCCCGAATTATATCCTGGTATTTTTATGATATGTTTAGGGTATAATGGTGGTTTAAATTGTGTTTTTCGAAAATTTAAATGCTAAATGTAAAAAAGGACATAACCAGGATTTTTAAAGAAGTCTAAAGGATAATTGTAAATTATATCATGAGGACCCAAAGGTCATTAAACAAGAAAAAACAATTTGATAAGTTGATTTGAAAATTGAAGAAGGAGGGGGGATTAAATGGCAAAAGGGAAAAGTTGAGCCAAATCCCTTAAGACAACAAATTGTCTTCTAGGAGAAGAAAATTTTCATTTTGTTTGGCTAGGGAGTTTAGGGCATATGGTTTTGTGTTAGAAGAGCCAATTTTTGGTTTGATTTCTCTCCATTTCTTGGTTCTTCTTGTTCAAGTAAAGTGAAGAAAATGAGGGCTAGGTTGAAGTCTTCAAGATAATTCAAGGTTAGGAAAAACCCTAACTCTTCCCATGTTTAGGATCTTTTTGTTGTTTTGAATTGGGGTTTGATGTTTATTTTGATCTTTTTTTGGTTGTGATGTTGAATTGATGGTGTAATTGTGATATGATTTGGTTGTGGCCATTAATAAGGAGTAAAGACGTATGAATTGGTGTATAAGTGTTTAAGGGGAAACTCTGTCAAAATTTCATTAGACACGTGACTGTGTTTTAGCCATAATTTGGCCCACAGACCTCCAAATTGGATGATGCAATTGGAGATGAAAGTTAAGACCTATGGCTACAAATGTTTAGAAGAGACCAAGATGTAAATCCTTCTCTAAAAACCCTGAAAAAGAGTTTTATATCAAGATACAGATTCTGTCCCCTCTACAAGTGTAGTTCATGTTGTTTGCACCATATCTTGAGGTCCTCTTGACTAAATGAGGTGAATCAAAGATTATACTTAAACTAGACGCTAATGTGATAAGCTTTTAATGAAGAAGTATGGTCGAATTATGTCGCATCGTTAAGAAAATTGTTAAATACAAGACACAATTCTAGATTATGTTCCTGGAAACTATTCAGGAGCAGTTCAAAATGTTTAGGTCATACCTCATAATTTAAAGGTTCAAATGACTTGATTTTGATCCATTGGAAACTTAAGACATAGGGAACATTGTGTTAGAAGATCACTTTGTCTAAAAACCTTGTTTACAGGGTCGAAATTATAGTTGGAAATAAACATTTTAGTATGCATGAGAGAAATATAGTCATAAGAATTGACTAAGAGTACAACATGAATATTGATAAGACCAATTGCTATGAAAAACATGTAATTGTAGGCCTGCTTAAGACCTGATAGTGAATGAATAGGCACGTTTGTTTAGTGCTTCGGCACTCTTGCTTAGTACAACGACACTTCTGTTTTGTGTGACAGGTAAGTCTAATTAGTGCTATGACACTCTTGCATAGTGCTACGACACTCCTATTTCATGTTGTAGGCATGCATTCGGTGCCGACATACATTGATGCGTACCGTACCTTCGGAGTGCACTTGGCCAGTAACTGCGTCCCTCTCATTCATTGTTATTAGTCTATGAAGACAAACATTTATATGATAAGTATTTGAATAATGAACCATAAGAAAACAAAAATGTCGGCCACGATGCTAGGGGCATATCTCGGTTATGTCACAGTAGTGGCACCTCTGGTACCTTTTGATATAAAACTTACATTATAACTCCTATGGGAGATTGAACATTCTGATATGCGAATTATTTTACATGTATACTATAATTAATGACCACCACAAGTAGTCACATATGTTATCTGTTTTCCCCTTTAGTATATGCTTATACGGGTGTTTACATCCATGTAAATCTTTTGAGAAGAAGTTGTCAAGAACATGTACTCCACCAAGGTCAACACGACATTAGGTGTCTCCTTTATGTGGAGTTCGATTGCCTCATATCTTTTGTAATAGTAAATGTAAATATAATATTTTGTTATAGTGAAACTTGTAAGTAGATAAGCTGTTAGAGACTCAAGCATAGTTGTACAGTACATTTTAAACACCATTGTAGTGGTAGTTCCACAAGTTATGATTTGTAGTCTAGAATTTTCATAATTCTGGCTTTTGATACGCAAGTTTATATCAGTATGGTATCTCGAAGTGGGCCCACTAATGACAAGAAATCAGATTTATAAGTCTCAATTATGTGTGGCGTCCCCTCTCTTGCCGCGAGTAGGGGAAGAGGCGTTACACTTTCCATAACTCATAGGGTGTCTTGCTAGTTTTCTTATATGAAATTCTACTTTATAGATGACATGTAGACAATATGACTTCACCCCATAGAATATCGGGAGCTAAAGCACTAACAAGTAGAGAATTCATCATCTCTTTAAGAATCCTATGCTTTCTTTCAGCAACTCCATTTGACTCAAGTGAATAAGGAGGAGTCACTTCATGAATTATTCCTTCCTTTTCACAATAATCATTTAAAGGGATGTATTTTCCCCCCCTATCGATCTAATCCTTTTGATTTTCTTATCAAGTTGATTTTCTACTTCAGCTTTATAGCTTAAGAACATACTAAATGTTTTATCTTTATTTCTAAGCAAGTAAACTGTAGTGAACCTAGAATAATAATCAATAAAGGTCACATAAATTTTCTTACCTCCTCTAGTCATAATTTGTTTCAAATATCTTAGATTGGAATGAATAAGTTCCAACAGTTTTGTTTCTCTAGTCACTGAGCCACATCTCTTTCTAGTTAGCTTAGAAGTGACACATATTTGACATTTACTTAAGCTTGAGTGATCAATATTATTGATAAGGCACAGGATTTGCATTTTCTTAATGTATCCACTACTAACATGTCCTAATCTAGCATGCCATACATCATAGGAATCAACCAAGTAAGTAGAAGAAGTTCCATTCATAACTTTAGAAATACTGAGCACAAATAGTCCTTGATTACAAAACCCTTTTCCCATATAGACATTATTTTTTGTCATTACAATCCTATCAGATTCAAATGACACTTTAACCTCCACATTTCCCAATAGAGCAACTGAAAATAAATTTTCTCTAATATTGGGAACATGTAGCACATCATTCAAAGCCAAAGTCTTTCCCGAAGTAAGCTTTAGCATGACTTTGCCTTTTCCTAGGACTTGAGCAGTATTAGAGTCACCAAGGTAGACGACCTTTTCTTCATCCCCTACTGGAGTGTAGGAGGACAAAACATCTATGTTTGCACAAATATGCCCTGTTGCACTAGAGTCTACTACCCAATTCTTGGAATTGGTCAATATTAGTTTGTGAAACAACAACAACTATTAGGTCATCTCCTTCGACCAAGTTGGCTTTTGGAGGATTCCCACTGTTTCCAGTTTTTTCTCTCTTTCTGCACTGGGGTGCATGATGGCCTGGTTTGCCACAAACATAATAAGTGCCTTTCTTTTTTAAAGTATGGGGGTTAGAAATTGTGGGTTTGTTATTAGAGTTTTGAGCTTTATGTTTGTACCTTTTTTGGTCGATTTGGACCAAGTTTGCCTTGGTGGTCATATGTTTTTCTTTGGTTGTTTTTTTATCTTTGCGGTTTGTATCTTTTATGATGATGTGAGTAATCAGATAAGCCAGGGACAACTACTTCTATTTGTGTTTTAATTGTTGTTTGTAGTCACTCCACGAGTCGGGTAGTTTCTCTATCAACAATTTTGCTACAAATTGTTCTTATGACACCCCCGACCCACCACCCACGTGCGATGTAGGGCGAGGGTGTCACTGTTCATTTTACCTGTACACTAATAAGCATGTATCTTGAGATATATTCTATAGTGGTGGAATTTCAAAATATATTCAAGATCCACAAATGGGAGTGTTTGACTTATACAAAAACTTTACATTTGTTTACGAGCAACAAAGAATATTCACAATACGAAATAGACGAAAAGTCCTCGGTGGGCATCTAACTATGTGTTGACCTTGGAGACTAATGAGGGTTGTCCGGCCTTCTTGCCTGCTTCTAGTACCTACACGGATGAAAACGGAGTGCTAAGCTTTGCAGCAGGTGGAAATAAACTCATGGGCGACCGCCTTACGGATCATCACTTATACACATGCATATACATCTAACATATCATATCATTTAAACATGTTTATACATATCTCATATTTACTTATCATATCATGTTACATTTCTTATCAACGTTCATATACATTTCGTATGTCATATTTAAGTAATTTGTTTTATGTTTCATGCATGCATAAACCTTAGAAGTGGATAAAGGAAAGCTATAAAGGCGAAGGCGGCCATCTTTATTTATGTGAACAGTGGTTTATAAGGGCCCGAAGGCGCTGTTATCATTGTGCGAGACAATGACCATCTATAAAGGCTCGAAGGCGCTGTAATCATTGTACGAGATAATGACCATCTATAAGGGCTCGAAGGCGTATATGACCCCAAGCGGGCGGCGATCGATATGTTGAGACTTGTTTTCCACTAATAGGCATGCCATCTATCCCTCTCTTAGGGTTTTAAGCGAGACAATTCATGTGTATTTTATGTTCAGTACATATCTCATATTCCCGAATAATTATTGTCATCCGGTAATCATATGCGATATTTACAATCATTTATTCGTATATTTGCATTTTTCATATTTCATTATATGCATAAATAACTATGGTTACCATGTATTCTTATGAGCTATTTACTATCATTCTAATTTCATCAAGCTATACTTGGATAGATTCTAGACTCAAAGGGCTTTCCATATAGTCCAAGAACATCAGAAACGGAGTTCGGACGAAGAAATTATGACCTTCCGAAGATGAAGGATTCCTATGAACAGTGACTATGAGCATAACCAGTAGGGCCTACTATTTTTTGTGATTTCTAGACCTAATATGAGTTTCAATTTCATCAAGCTATATATATATATATATATATATGGATTATGGACTCAAAGGGCTTTCCATAGAGTCCAAGAACATCCAAATTGGAGTTCGGATGAAGAAATTATGACTGTTCGAAGTTAAAGGCTTCCTATGAACAGTGACTATGAGCATAACCAGCAGGGCCTACTGTTTTTCTTGATTTCGTGTTTAACCCTAACTCCATGTGTTATTTGCATGATATTGCTTAAGAGTGAATGCTTAGAGTGTGTGTGGAAACGAATTGTTAATGCATATGAATTAATGTGTTAACATGATGTTTGAATTATATAAAATATAATTGTGTGTGAGCCATTGGAATTAAATTGTTTATTAGCCCATGTGAGCTAATTTTGATGTTATTTCTATGAATGAATAACATGTGGTTATTATGTGAATTTTTGTCAATATATACATGATTGATATATTGGCATGTGTTGTGTCTAAAATACGACATAATGCATTTCATATGCTGCCGAGGCTGACTGGAAACGATAGGTGTGAGTGCATGGCATGAAAGAAAATAAAAAGGAAAAATGGTTGTGAAAGGAATTTCAAGGAAGATTTTTCGGAGAATTGTGTTGGGAAATTGTCCAACAATTCATGTTGTAGGGGCCCATGAATTGTTTTGGAGAGTTATCTAACAAATTCGCCTCGGAGGGTTGTCCAATAGATTTTACTGAAACTCAGTAGTATGTTTTCGAGAACAAAAAACCTTTTGTATTGAAAACAATGTTTTTCTCACACTTGGCTTAGGCATGCGTGAGGGAGTCAGTGAGGGCTCGAGACATGGGAGTGGATGGGTCACATTCTCATCCATATCATGTAGACATTTGAGTAGGGACTTGCATGTTTTACTTGAATGTGTTTGGTTGCCATTACATGTGCACTTAGGTGGGGAGTAACCATTGTAAGGATAATTCCTTGTCGGGCATTGCTTACCTGTCGAGGGAAGTGTTTCAGGTACCAAGGTTCACGGGGATGGGGGTCCGAGGTCTTAGAGAGATCGAAGAAATGGCCATATATGGCCTTGTTATGTATTTTGTAAAAATTTGGGTAAAAGACCCAATTTTGGATAATTGTAAATTAACTCCTTTTTGTATAAAATATACATTTTTTTGAGTATGAATGTATGGGCCAATGTGGCCATTTTACTCATGTATGGGTCCCATGATATAAAGACAATGTGTATTCAAGGTCGACAAGGGTCAACTGACTCGATTGGGTTTGGCCACAATTGATAATATCCAGATTGCAAGTCGATCTTTGAAAAGACACCCGCTCCTTTCAACTGATCAAAAAGATATTCGATTATTGGAAATGTACTTGTTTTTCACTGTCACCTTATTGATCTGCCGATAATCGATGCACATCCATAGAGTGGCATCTTTATTTTTCACAAATAAATGTGCACGCTAAGGCTTAAAACACTCGGGTCGCATAAAACCCTTTGGTATCTTAAAAGCTCTTTGTAGTCAACCTTTAACCTCTCTTCCAACTATGCTGGAGCCATCCTGTAAGGTGCCCTAGACACAAGGTCTGTTCCTAGCATAATTTCTATGGATAAGTCCACCTCCAGATCAAGGGGATTACCTGGTAACTCTTCAGGGAATACATCTGGAAATTTCCTTACTACTGGAATCTTTTCCACATCAACTTGACCTCTCTTGGAGTCAAGTATCAAGGCTAAGAATGCCTCATATCCTTTTCATAAATCTCCGCCTGCATGATTGAGATCACATTGACATTACGCCGATCTAATGCCCCGTATTATCACCTCAGACTGATTAGAGCATCTCAACACTACTGTCTTTTGTCCACAATCAACGATGGCTTCAAAAGCTTAAATAACCAATCCATTCCCAAAATCAAGTCAAACTCTCGAAATGGTAAGGTTATCAAATCAGCGAGAAACTCTCTTGCTTGTATAACAATGGGGCAATTTCTGTATACGTTTATTCACATTAATAGTCGTGGGTCTCAACGAACTAGTTGCTATGCGTATGTCATATGCTAATTTCTATCACGGTATTTCTTTGTCATTGCATGTTCCATGCACACATAAGGAATGAGTAGATTCAGGATCAACAATGCATGGTATCTCAATATCATATAAAGAAAATATACCAACTATAACCTCAGTGAGTGATCCTTGATCCTCACGAGCCTCTTCATAATGATATGCTCGTGGCCGGTGTTGTAGGCATAGATGATCCAGCTGTCTCGAAACTATGCTCGCCCTCTATGCCGAGACGGGCCACTCGAATTTTTACCTCGATTGTGAGTCGAAAGTGGTGCCACAGATCTTCCTCTTCCACTTCCTTGTTGACTTCTATTATCCCCTGACTCTCGGGGACACTGTGCTATCAAATGCTCAAGGCTTCCACACTGGAAACTGTAACACCCCGAAATATACCCTAGTCGTTTTCGACATGTTTAGGGTATTTTGTAAGCATAATTTGACTGTTTCGCAAGTTAAATGCGAAACATGGAAACGAGAGCCCCGGAAATTTACAAGATTTAAGGATAAAATTGTAAATTAATCCAAAAGAGGGAATTTAAAAGTCATAGTTGACAAGAGATTTAGAGGCCAAAAGGAAATAAAGGAAAGTTTATTTATAACAGAAAGAATACTGCCAAAAGCAAATTAAGAAAACTTAAAACCAAAAAATGGTTTTTTTGTCTAGGGGCCAAACAAGGCCTTAAATAAAAATCTGGATTTAAAAGACCAAATTGGTCTCATTTGGGGAGAACCATGGGAGAAGGAAGAAGAAGAAGAGAGGAAGAGGAAGAAGATGGAGGAGTCAAGATCAAGCAAAGCCACAGTATGGAAACCTCACCTTGATTATGAATTTAGGTGATTATGTATGAATTTCCATGCTTTGATATTATAATTCCTAAGCCCAAATCTAGGGTTTTTGCTAGGGTTTCATCTTAACCCAAAATTTATGTCAAGTAAGGTGGGTAAAAACCCCCACATGGCACAAGATGGGTATGTGGAATCCTTCCTTCAGGATGGATTCATGGTTTACTATGAGTAGATGAGTTGTGTGGTTTAAACAAACTTAATCAATCATCATAATTATTTGTGTATGGGTCTTAACCCATTAGAATTGTTTTGGAAGGAATCTTGATATGTTTCTTAAAGAAAGATATGTAATTGAAAGAGAAATTGAATAGAAAAGTGATTCCAAGGTGAATCGGAAATGGATTAGATGTGTGTTGGAAGTATAAAATTGATTTGAGTATCAAAAGTATGTGGAAAATGCGGAGAAAACACACATTCTGGGCACTGGACTTGTACCGGTACAATTTGAACTTTGTACTGTACAACTTGTGTCTCCGGGGTCGTTTTGGTTTAACTTGTACCTGGGCATGCTTAGACATGTACCCAAGACAACCCCTGCTCTTCCAATTTTGACCAAGCCAGATTTTGGGCCATAAACTTGCTCCATTTCTATCCGATTTGAGTGATTCAAGTGGCTATGTAAAATAGAATTCAAGGAGAACCAAACTTAAAAGAGAAGGAATCGCCAAAATCTGATCCTAAGTGCCCAAATTCACCAAAGTGGGGCCATGCAAGAAAATTTGATCTGTGCCTTGAACATTGAGTAGTCCGGGTTGTTTCGGACGTAACTTGAGTCTCGGTGCTCCGAATTGGGTGATTCCAGTTGGAATAGAACCCTGTGCACCTTAGATTTAAAGGAATACAAAGATACGTGCCAATATCGAGAAAAACACTGGAAAATAAAGACCAAATTGTCCTCTAAAATCTCCAGAAACCGACTAGCTGGCATGAAATGCCATAACTTGAGAGTTTGGACGATCCATTGATTGATTCCAACTCTTGGGCAAAGTAGACCATAGAAGAATAAGAATCCATGGATAAGGTGTGATTACATACGCATCATACCTTACCAAGATATGAAGGACGATCCGTCATGAACACCTAAGGCTAAGAATGCCCCATTAAAAGATAGTAAGTTATCAATTCCCATATAATTGTAAAACCACCTAAGACCTCGCTATTAAATGACACAAAGACTACTGTCTTGAATAGTACTTCGCAGACTCAAGAAGTGCTTCCGTGACTCGTCCCGACTAGTACTCTAGACACCTGACAAGGTCTCAAGACCCCGACTAGCACTCTAAGATCCCCCGACACAAGGCTCCCAAGACCCCGACTAGTACTCGGCACTCGATTAGCATCCGCACTCTTTGGATTAGTACTTCGGGTACTTCCGATTAGTGCTACTCAAGACTCCTGTCCCGATTAGTGCCACGGCACTCCCGTTCGCATTCTCGGAAACTCGATTAAGTGCCACGACACTCCCGTCCCGTTATGCGCTGGCCACTTCAGATTGTATAGTACTTGGGTACTTATTAGCCGCGGTATTACCTTATTCAGACATCAACTAGAAGTCAAACAGTTATATGATAAGTCTCTGAATAAGTCCTGATCTGATAAGTTCCGTAGTACCTATGGGTACTCCCGTATCTGAATAAGTTCTGTTATGTATCTGATCTGTTCTGTAGTACCTACGGGTACTCCTGTATTTGATTAAGTCTGGTCTCAGATCTGATCTGTTCCAGAAGACTCCACGTACTCAGATCCGATAAGTCCTCAGATCTCGATAAGTTCCCAGTACCTAAGAGTACCCCGCATTTTGACAAGTCCCGTCGAATAGCCCAAGTACCCGCAGTACTCCCGTCTCGATTAAGCTCAGAGTACCTACGGGTACTCGCATCCGAAAATGTTCCGTAGTACCCACGGGTACCCCGTAGATTAATTAAGTTCCTCGTTCTCGTCTGATGAAGCTATGTAGTACCTTCGGGTACTCCCGTCTCTCGACAAGTCCCGTAGTACCCACGTACTCCCGATATGATAAGTTCCGTAGTACCTAAGGGTACTTTGCATCTGATTGGAGTCTCGTAGTACCTAATACGGGTACTCCCAGATCCGAATAAGTTCCTGTAGTACTCCACGGTACTCAGATCCCGAATGTCCCCAGAGCACCCTACGTACTCCTGATCTGATAAGTTCCGTAGTACCTAAGGGTACTCTTGTATCCTGATTAAGTCTGCAGCATCTATGGGCAATTCTCAGATCCGAATAAGTTCCTCGTAGTACCTACGGGTACTCATGTATCTAATAAGTCCTATATCTGAACAAGTCCTGTAGTACCTACTTCGCACGATATCTGATGTCTCATCCCGTATCCGATTGTCCCGTAGTACCTACGTACCTCAGATTTCATCGTTTTTGTAGTACCTTAGTACTCGTGATCCGACAACTCGTAGAGTACTCACGGGTACCCCGCACGTAAACAAGTATAAGTCCAAAGAGTACCTAAGGGTACTCGTATCCCGTAAAATAAGTATATGTATCTGCTCGACCAGACTCGCTCCTGACTAATGTCCATACCCGATATAGACCGTGATACGTCCGATCTTAAACTCGTATGTGATACGATTATGATTAGTTCTGACTTATTGTACCTACGGGTACCTTCGCACAAGTATAAGATCTGTAAGACAATTATAAATTCTGTAATACATGTATGAGATACATGTGTAAGTTCTGTAATACACGTATAAGATCCGAATACGTATGTGCTCAAATACCGCCTAAGTTCCGTAAGACCAGGATATACTCTCAGAGTACAAGCAAGATACGAAGTACCATAAGTTTTAGTACTTTTACAAGTACTCATATAAGAACAAGTCTGTAATACCGCACACGCTCCGTAATCTCGTGGATACCCACGGTACCTCCGAACAAGTAAACCTCGAGTATAACTATAAGTTTTGAATAAAGATAAGTTCAGAATCCTCTACTGAGTCCCCACCGAAAAATAAGTCCGTTATAAGTGAAGTCCCCGCATAAGATAAGTTCTCAGAATCCTACGGAGTCCCACTCGAAAATAAGTCCGTTATAAGTATAAGTCCCGTGATATGAATAAGCCCCAGAATTCCTACTGAGTCCCGAATAAACATAAGCCTATTATGAGCTTAAGTACTCTGTGATAAGTCCAAGATATGAATACATGAAATTTCCTCGATATCTCTATGGTTATACACTTATTATAATTGTGTATATGTATCGTGCATCAGATAAGTTATAAGATTATATTTCCCACTAAAGTCAGAAGCTTAGCACGGGTTTTTAATCCGTGTAGGTACAGGAGAAGACATCAGCAAACATCCGCATACAGCTGGGCCAACACACTTGTAAGGGTTCACTACATGTAGGTTCCGTGCTCTGAATTGTAAATGTAAAAGTAAAGTTTTGTATTTGTAAATGGGACTCAGTTATATGTATATAATATTTTGAATTGTTATAAGATGTGGGCCATACCCACAAAAATTCGGGCCTTGCTTTAAAAAAAAAAAAATCAGGTATGAGTCCCAAGATTTATCTCATTCCGAAAATCAGACGTAAACACTCTCCTCGTCACACCCGCAAACACCCGAATGCCGTCTATGGCAATGAGTGCACCGGGATTTCTCCCTATCCAACTGAAGCACCTCTACCCGCACTAGATACTGCTGTACCTCCTTGTCTTCTACCTCTTGTAGCCGAACCCTGTACTGACTCGACGTGAACATCTCTAGCTCTTTTACCAGAAGAGGAGGAGGCTCCTTTTGAGAACTCGATCTTCTATTGCATCACTCAACCTCATCGAAACTTAATCAACCATGTCACCCATTAGAGAGTAGTCATAGTGCTGGCACCTCTTTGAACGCGTAGTCCATCTAAAATTGCCTACACCGAAATACTTCTGAGGACTCGCTTCCGATGCATATTTGGCCGAGATGGTCAACTCTTTCTCATACTCATCCACGATAAGTTCCTTTGCTTCATATTCCGTGGAATTGTTTCCACTCTCTAAATTCCTATACATGTTTGTACATACTTTTGCCCTGAACTGACAAAGAATTCCCATGTCATGGGATTTGGAATCACCGGACTTTTGAGCACCAAGCTTCACTTGAATCATATGCCCCACCTCGCAATAAATAGACAACACATGATGGTCTCTGATCGGGAGGGCATCTAACCTCTTCCAATACCCTTTGTAGCTTTTCTAACCAAAATTTAGCTTTCGTTAACTCTTCCATGCTCGGCCTATGGAATTCTTCTGCTCTATGTCTTCTTACCGTGTTTATTGGAGCTTTAGGAGCGGTCAATCTATCTAATACCCAAGCCATGTCCTGAGATATTCTCAGCAAGGATTCCGTGGACTCATTAGGTACATTTCTTTCTGAAGGCTCAGAAGCTGATAACTCTTGTTCCCTTGGGTTAACACTCTCAACAGATTCTTCAGGACGATCCATCTATACAAAACACAAGGACATCCACATCAGAGGTCAACACATTACTTAACATATGCATGTTTATCTTATAATCTATCTAGAAGGTTTAAAACTTATCCAGAAACGCCTAAACCTAGGCTCTGATACTAATTAACCTGTGACACCCCCGACCCGCCACCCATGTGCGATGTAGGGCAAGGGTGTCACTGTTCATTTTAATCCGCACACACCAATAAGCATGTATCTTGAGATATATTCTGTAGCGGAATTTCAAAATATATTCAAAATCCACAAATGGGAGTGTTCGACTTATACAAAAACTCTACATTTGTTTACAAACAACAAAAAGAATATTACATATACAAAATAGACCAAAAAGTCTTCTGGTGGACATCTAAATATGTGTTGACCTTGGAAACTGATGAGGGTTGTCCAACCTTCTTGCCTCTGCTTCCATACCTACATGGATGAAAACCCATGCTAAGCTTTATGCTTAGTGGGAATAAACTCGTGAACAACCACTAACACGGATCATCACACTTCTATACGCATGCATATACATCTAACATATCATATCATTTAAACATGCTTATACATATCTCATATTTACTTATCATATCATGTTACATTTTATCAACATTCATATACATTTCGTATGTCATTCAAGTAATTTGTTTTATGTTTCATGCCTCAGAGTAAACCTTTTAGAAGTGGATAAAGAAAACTATAAGGGCCGGGTTGCGCCGTGACTCACTGCATCAAAACAATGGTTTATAAGGACCATATGGGCCAAGACAACAGGCGAGACAATGACCATCTATAAGGACTTGAAGGCGTTGTTATATTGTATGAGACAATGACCATCTATAAGGGTCCGAAGGCACTGTAATGACCCAAACGGGGCCAACCGATCAGTATGTTGCAGACTTGTTTTTCCCTAATAGGCATGCCCATTTTTCCTTCTACCGGGTTCTAAGCAGAAA
Organism: Tetrastigma voinierianum; assembly: GCA_016808115.1. Taxonomy (NCBI): domain Eukaryota; kingdom Viridiplantae; phylum Streptophyta; class Magnoliopsida; order Vitales; family Vitaceae; genus Tetrastigma; species Tetrastigma voinierianum. Next base: position 419,351 of record JAEQBH010000116.1, read on the forward strand.
ATCCATGTGTATTTTATGTTCAGTACATATCTCATATTCCCGAATAATTATTGTCATCCAGTAATCATATGCGATATTTACAATCATTTATTCATATCTTTGCATTTTTCATATTTCATTATATGCATGATTAACTATGGTTACCATGTATACTTATGAGGTATCTAATATCATTCAATTTTATCAACCTATATATGGATGGATTGTAGATTCAAAGGGCTTTCTATAGAGTCCAAAAACATTTGAAACAGAGTTCGGACGAAGAAATTATGACCGTCTGAAGTTGAAGGCTTCCTATGAACAGTGACTATGAGCATAACCAACAAAGCCTAATGTTTTTCGAGATTTTTGGACCTAATATGATTTCCAATTTCATCAATCTATATATGTATGGATTTTGGACTCAAAGGGCTTTCCATAGAGTCTAAGAACATCCGAAATAGAGTTCGGATGAAGAAATTATGATTGTCCGAAGTTGAAGGCTTCCTATGAACAGTGACTACGAGCATAATCAGCAGGGCCTACTATTTTTCATGATTTCTAGACCTAATATGAGTTCTAATTTCATCAAGCTATATATGGATGGATTCTAGACTCAAAGGGCTTTCCATAGAGTCTAAGAACATCCAAAACGGAGTTCGAACAAAGAAATTATGATCGTCCGAAGTTAAAGGCTTCTTATGAACAGTGACTACGAGCATAACCAGCAGGGCCTATTGTTTTTTGTGATTTCTGGACCTAATATGAGTTCCAATTTCATCAATCTATATATGGATGAATTCTAGACTCAAAGGGCTTTCCATAGAATCCAAGAACATCCAAAACGGAGTTCGGACAAAGAATTTATGACCAAGACAAAAGCATGAGTTTTGGAGAAATTTTGATAGCATCTCCCATAAAACCTCAATATTTCCTTAATACAAATATTCTTTAATTGAGGATTACAATCAACCAACTCAAGTCCAAAACACAACCAAACAATTCCCAAAACACATATAGGGGAAGACTTATGATTTGCTAACCCCATCTTACACAATTAATGGGTTAGGAGAGTTTCCTAAGTCTCAAAAATTTGGGCAATCTATACTTAGTTTCCATACAACCCAAAATCAACCACAAAACCAAACCAAAACAACTCCAAATCTAGTCTAAAACTGTCAAACACCACCAATATACTAAGAGGGTTCTTTTAGGCCCAAATTTATTAAAAAATGGGTTTATGGTTTGATTTTTCCATACAAGTTCCATACAAACCATAGCATCCGTACTAGTGTACAAAAATCCATACCTTTCTTGGCTTTCTTCTCTTCTTCATCTTCTTCTTCTCTTCTCCTTTTATTCTCCTACCTTTATGAGCTCTCTTCCTTAAACCCAAAATGAGATATTTTTGGTCTTATTCCATTTTTATACTTAATTTTCCTTTTATTTGCATTTAGATCCTCAAAGTTCCCTTTATTTGCAAATCAAGTTATGCATATTTCACTTTAGCCTATAACCTTCTTATTTTATAACTTTTGTGTCCTTGCCTTAAACAAATTAAAAAATTTACCCTTATATCTTTTACAAATTCCGGGTTTCAAATTTTCTCACTTAGCAAAATAATAATTGCAAAAAATTTAAAATGCACTTATAATATATCATAATTATGTTTAAAAACGAATAGGGTGTATTTCGGGGTGTTACAATTCTAGTCTATTTTTTCAGCCCTTAGTTCTTACAACAATTTATGGTACTCATTGATTTGGAGTTTTTATGTCCTCATGGTCTACCATTTCATTTGTAGTAATTTCTCACAACAAATTTTTTGCTTACAACATCTCAACAAGCAGTATTTTATGAGCATTAATTCCTATATAACCTTTGCTTTCTTTGTAGACACAATAAACATCAAATAATTTGTTAGACAATGTAGTTAGATATATGTTAATAAACCTGCCTGTGATATCCAAACCTTATTTAAGCACTTAAACTATTTTGATTTTTAAGTACTCAAAACAAGGTTTTTCATATAGCTAAACAAACCAAATGTGTCCCGTGCAGGGAGGGGGGAGGGGGCGCACATGCAAATTCATCAATTTACATTAAAATCGGACATTCAGCCTATTTTTTGTACTCGCAAGACCTCCATTTTTCTCAAGTCACGTACAAACATTTTATTGAGTTTTAATATATAAACCGAATAAAACTTCTTATATTTTTTCCATGTGGGACTACATCTTTTATATATATATATATATATATATATATATATATATATATATATATATATATATATATATATATATATATATATAAATATAACATTTTCTTGGTTGCACTCATCGGGTGGCTACCATTTTTTACTCCATTATCGCTTACTTGAAGGAGTCACTTATTTTATTTGTTAAAATAAGTGCCACCAAATTCGAATACTTATAGTTCATTAACGCTCCCTTCCTTTATTAATTAATTAATTTATTCTTTTATACGCACTACTCGACAAATTAAGCAGCATACCCACGCATGGAACTCCAAATGCTTGCTCTGCCACAATAGATTAATATTTATGTATTAAAACCATCACGAGCATCAACATGCAGCGCTGTATAGCAATATAGAAATGGAAAATAGAAACGGCCATTTCCGTTTCTAAAGTTAGAAACAGAATAGAAACGAAAACAAAATATTGCTACAAAATTTGAACTGATAAAAATCCGTCGCTAATTGTTGGTGGAGTAAATGGCGGAGGATAGAAACGAATTAGAGACGAAAAATTGAAATGGTCGACTTTCCGTCGCAAATTTATCGCGCGAGTCATCAAGTGTAAAATAGAGTTAACTTAGCGACGGAAATTCTGTTTCTAAAAATAAAGTATAAAAATTAATTTGTTGATAAAAATAGAAATCTACACCTGCTGAAATAGAAACGGAATTTAATTCTGCTTAAAATAGAAACGAAATTGAATTCCCGTTGGAATTAAAACTAGAACAATTCCGTTTCTACTTTTTTCTAATTTTAGAAACGGAATTGAATTCCGTTTCTACTTTTTTCTAATTTTAGAAACGGAATTGAATTCCGTTTCTAAAATTAGAAACAGAATTGAATTCCGTTTCTAATTTTTTCTAATTTTAGAAACGGAATTGAATTCCGTTTCTAATTTTTCCTAATTTTGTGAAACTAATTCAATTCCTTTTCTAATTTTGAAACTGGGAATTCACTCCGCTCTATTCTCGCTAGATTTTATAAAACAAAATTCGGCTATTTTTAGAAAAACAATATTTTTATAAATGTTATTGTGAATGTAAAATTAACTAATAACTTATTTTTTTATAATTATTAATAATAAGTAAAATTTTGATTTTGATAACATTGATTATTTTAATGTAAAATACTTGAAAATGAATTTATTAAAATTATTAATGTTCAATTTAAATATACATATGAATTATTTTAAAATGATTTTATTAAAATTTTTCATCATATATATATATATATATATATATATATATATATATATATATATATGTTCAATTTAAGTGACTTATCTTAATGTTTGCTTATATTAAAAATTAAAATTATTTGAATATTTTGTTATAAAGTATAAATATTAATTTAAATACTAGAGTAAAAATAGAAAGGGAATAAATTCGCTTCTAAAATAGAAATGAAATTCGCGTGATCCAAGTGAATACAATTAAACGTCGATAAGGATGTTACCTCACGAGCACATAAAATTTTTGATTCCGAACGATTCGGTCGAATGCTAGCATAGTCAAGTGTCTGTGCCTCTAGCGGTATCCACATGAACGTATCTTCGTTGTTACTCATCTTACCTACACAAATCGGATCTAGCTCTGCTTTTATTTTCGCTTTTATCTCTCCCGCTTCTAAACCTCGGGAGACCTCGCATTGGTGTTCAAAACGAAAGTGTTAGAAGTGGTAGTTTCTGTAAAAGGACGATTTGCTATTTAATCAGATCCCTCAAAAAACTCCCTTTTGGTTTTGAACACACTTATCTAAAAAGATGTGTCATTAACTGAAAAACCAACATGATCTTTATCTCGATAAGATGTGTTTTTATTCTTAAACGGTTAAGGTTACTGATTATCTTATTAGATAAGATGTGTTTAACCTAACTTAACCTCCAAGTCTTATCTGATAAAATGATTTTTGGAGAGAATTAAATCTAATCACCTACTAAGTGTAAATCATAACAAAAAAAGGGATAAACGTGGGCTTTAATTTCAGTCTGCTTTAAAGGTCCAACATCTAATCTAATACTATTCTAATCGTACATTACACAACTTTATTACATTCGAGGGGAATTTGAGACGAAACAAATTTACAACTTGGAATTGTAGAAAACAAACAGGCTGGGTCCAAGGGCACGCCAAGGTCCAAGGTAGCACTGGCGGTATCCCGCTGACCGGGTCACTAGGGGTCAAGGGGCAGCGCCCTTGTGGGATCGGGGCGGAGCCCTAAACAAAAATAAACAACTAGCTGGAATGTTGCCATCATATTTCCTTAACAAAAAAAAAAAAAAAAAAATTATAAACCCGAGATTGTCAGTTTGGAAAATTAGGGGTGGTTATGTAATTTTAAGAAAATATAGTATTTTTATTCCAAGTGTTCTGCTAAGGGAGCGTAAGAAACCCTAACCCTATCTTATTTTCTTTCCCTCCCCACTTCTCAGCATGTTCTCCTCTCACCTCCTCACTCTTAAAGCTCGTCTCACCTCCCACACTATCTTTTCACGCCTCGTATCCTCCTCTCTTCTCTCCCCTTTCTCTCTCGTCTCCCAAACCCCTGGCTTGTCAATTTAATCCAACCACATCTCCTCGTCGTTTGCATCTCTGGATTTCGCAAATTCTAGGGTTTCGTTCGTCCTAGATCGCTTCTCTGCCCTAACTTTCTGGTTCCACTCTCTCAGTCATCGTATGAGGTAAATTTTATTTTTCTCTTCCTCCTTACATCTTTGAAAGTTTCGAAGCCCTAATTTTTATATTTCTTTGTCTTTATTCTCTTCAAATCTTGGCAAAGCCTTAATTCTTTTCGCTTTTCATAGTTCAATCTTGTGTTTTGCTTGGTTTATCAATTGATTCATGTATGTTGTTATGTTTCGAGATGACTTTGCTTCGATTTCACTAGATTATCAACATGGTTTTACATCTTTCCCATAAATTTATAATTCTTTCCGTTCTAGTATCAATTAGAACATATATATTAGAAACGCTTGCGGATATTCTTCCGTTATAATGCTTTGTTTTATAATTTAAAGGTGTAATATCACTTAAACTATGAAACTCCTTAGCTAGGCAAATATGCCAGACTATGCTCTATTGAAGATTGAATTTTTGTTTATTCATTTATTTAATTTTGGATAGACAAAGACTTGTATTAAGAAGGTAAATCTAAAAACAGGGCGTAGCCCAGTTTACATGACTTAGAAACATGAGAATGCCCAAAGACGCAACCTTGGGATCAAAGGAATGCCATGAGAATATTAAGCTTAACTCGGGGATCGATGTGTGGGAAATTTGATATATGATACTTAGTACCTAGAGCAACCTACCGAACAATGTAGAAAATAGATATCCACCACAGTTTGGAATGTATTTACATTTGTATTATGGTTAGGGTTTCAAACTGTGGCCTAGAGATTGAAAGTATCATCTCGAGACCTTCGCATTTTAATCTCTCGCTCAGCTCCTGTCTCTAATTCAATGATATTAGCCATTTCTCGAGCAATTTAATATTGTCCATTAAGGTCACACTCCCTTCAGAGTTACCAAAAATACAGTTCTTTTTATGCATTCCTCTCTTGATTTTGTTTGGTTCAGAGGCAATAGCATTTCCCGATATTGTGGCTGGTTATCTAACTGTATCAAGAAAGCTCAAGTATAAGATGAGTTGTGCCAATAACCCTTCCCCTCATGGCTGGATAATCCATTTTGGATGTTGTTTTAAATTTGAGATGCTATCAAACTCATGCTTGGTGTTAGTTCTAATGGCTTGAAATCCATAATTGCCTAAAACTATCTTCTGGGGTGTCGTTTAGTTATTCACGTGGATGATCCAGAAACTAGTGGTTTCATTATGTGGAGGAACCATAAATCTTCAGCCTCGATATGTAACTATTATCTGATTTACAAATAAAAAGGGAAATGTGGGCAATTGCTCGCTACAAAGAGTTATAGGAGTTAACTACTATCATCTCCATCTGTTTCTCCTACAAGTGGGATGACCAAACAAAGAGGTAATATTTCATATTTAAATTAGTCTAGTATGATGAGAGTCTAATTTTACCAGATTGGTTATGTTTGCCTTTGTTTTTGTGGAAATTACTTGACATGGAAATGATGAATTTGATTGGAGAAGTGCTTTAGTTTTCTTTTAAGCACTATTTTTGTTTTAGTATTTGATTGCCGAAATGGAAAATTCCTCGTTGTTTTTTTTCTTAAGTTCTCATGGAAAATTCATGTTGTCAATGGAAATGGGTTTGGACATTGTGGTTGCTCAAAATTCTCCCGTCCATTCATTGCCTTACTGCACCTTTGCCTTGCCTATGCTTGATGTGAAAGATTTCAGCCATTAGAAAGTACTAGAAGGGCCTTAATTGTGCCTTCTTGATGCACGGATGGTATTAGTGTATATTTGCTTTCTTGATATCATGTTCTTTGTATGATATCTTTGTAAAATTCCATGGAATAGGAAATATTTTATGGGGACATCATTCACAAATCAACACTTTTATTAAAAAATAAAAAATGAAAAACCCTAAGGTGTCATGGTGATCGTCGCGTTAAGCTTGCTGATGGCTCTTTTACTTGTGTTTAGGACTGTAGCCTTTGTTTGCTCAATGAAGTTTTGTCTCTCAATGTTCTTTATGTTAATGAGTTTGTCTTACTGATGCTATCCTAAGTAGTAAAGTAATAGTTGACCTCTGTTTGCCTTGTCGAGTTCTCACCTCACTTATTGTATTTTCAAGACCCGACAGGGTGGGATGATTGGAAATGTTAAGGTGTTCTCGGGACTCTACTACTTTATGTGTGATCTATCCATGGAAGTGTCTTCAATAAATATTATTTGTAGGATTCTAGTTCTTCTCTCACCATCGTCGTTAGGTTATACTTCTCCCACTTTATCGCTAGGCAAATCTGAAACTTCTCTTATACGTCGTTTATTTTCTAACTTAATTTCCCGATAATGACTCTTTTGAAGAGTCTGCATTTCCAATTCAACATTGTGGCCATTCGGCCATTCTCACTTATTCACGGTGATTTATGGGGTCGTCAGGAGTTAATTCGGGTTTCAGTAAAGATGGTTTATTTCATTTTATCGATGATCATCTTAGAGTGTGTTGGGTTTATCTTTTGTGTAATGATATGAAGTTCTTGTGATGTTTGAAAATTTTTATCTTATGATTTACACTTGATATGACTCTAGATTGATTTCTTCAGGCCAATAATGGAATCGTGTCACACCATTCGGTCGGGCAGATTCTGAATCGAGCGGTTTTAGGTCTTGAACCATTCTTGACTAACTGTATTATTTTTTGATTGAACTTATATCACGTGGTATCTGAGCAATTTTTTGTGACAACCAACAATCACTGCATTTTACCGATGAACTACCACTTAGGAATGGTATCCCATAAAAATTTATACACATATACTAAGTCCCATTCACTTATCTGAAATACATATACATATCTAATACGACATCGGAGATCGCGAACTGATCTTGGTGAGCACACATCTCTGAGATGGCGTCTGGTAGTGGAATGTCTGTCCTCTTTATCACTCTTCGATTACCTACGGATTGAACACGTGCTAAGCTTTCACGGCAGTGGGAAACATATAGACGATAGCGACCCGATAACGATGTCCTTGAATCCTCACTATCTTTTTACATTTTACTAAATACTTATGCATATAACGAAGTCTATTCTTATGTGACTTCTAACTCATATCATATTATACATAGATTTTGCACTCCTTTTAGGTCCATATCATTATCTCCATGTGTCATGTCTTTTTACAATTTTTCAATTCATATCTTACACATGTGGCATAATCATATCACGATGAGCAAACTTATATATACAATGGCAATCGAAACATATCAAGTCATATTAGATACATCTGGGGTCAAAATCGAATATGCAATACATAGACTCATTTACTATCCACGGGCGAAGCCCTTAATTAAATCCCTTGTTGCAATTACATTTCATGTTCTGGGATGCCCGTTTAATTCCTTTAGTTATCGTTTTATTAAATTTTCATTTTCAAAAGTGTCGCGACCCGAATCCCCGACTTGACCCGGTTGACGGATCCAAGCTAGAGCCCGGTTTACTCCGACGTTTTCAATCAAAAAATTTGTTTCATTTTATTAAATTTTTATTTTCAAAAGTGTCGCGACCCGAATCCTCGACTTGACCCGGTTGGCGGAACCAAGCTAGAGCCCGGTTTACTCCGACATTTTCAATTATCTTTCCAAAACATGTTGTTTATGTTATTACATTTTAGATACTTTAATTAAGCGAAAGCACTTCTTTCCGGGCAATCCATGACCGTTTACAAATTGAAAGACCCATAACATTCACATTTAACAGTATTTACAAAACAATTCCTTTATATATCGATTGTAATGTAAAAATACTTATAAATACACTTTTCAATACCATGTTTAAACTTTTCGATTTGTGATTTCACATACCTTGCAAATTGACATTCATGGCCGATTAGGTTGTTGAATCTGTATGTTTGTCATTAAGTCAACAATGTGATCTCACATTCAATATCACCGTCTCACATATGGTTATGAAATTCGACATTCCACGGCAATTCGGTTGTTGAATCACATGCGTTTTGTCGTCGGTAACAATGTGATTTAGCATTTTCTGTTAGTTCACTTTAACTATAGAATTGGCATTCATGGCCAGTTCAATTCTTTGAATCTGTGTTTCATTAAGTAGCAATGATCCACATTCAATATCAACGATCTCACATATGGCTATAAATTGACATTCACGGCAGTTCGATTGTTGAATCTTGTGCATTTGTCGATCGGTAGCAATGCGTTTAGCATTTAGTATGAATTCACTTTAGCATAAATTGACATTCATGGCAGATTCAATTACTGAATCTGTATCATTTGTCGTCGGTAGCAATGTGATTTCGCATTTTACGGTATGATTCCTTTAACTATAGAATTGACATTCGCAGCGATTCGATTCTTTGAATCTTGTGCATTTGTCGACCATTAGCAATGTGATTTCGCATTTAAGTATGATTCACTTTAACTATAAATTGACATTCCATGGCGAGGTCGATTCTTTGAATCTGTATGTTTGTCAGTCGGTAGCAATGTGATTTCGCATTTTACAGTATGATTCACTTTAACTATAGAATTGACATTCATGACAGATTCAGTTGCTGAATCCTGTCTGTTTGTCATTCAGTAGCAATGTGATTTCGCATTTAACAATTTCGGTTACCTTCATGACGAATTCAGTTGGTGAATCCCGTCATGTTGGTAATTCAATATCACATTTCAAATATGTTTACTTTTATGCAGTTATTTCACTTATTGTTCAAATACACGCATACATGCATGACCCATGACAAACATTTCGAATAACAATGATTCAAATCATTATATATATAAACTTATATATATTTCAAAAATAGCATTCCTGTAGATACAATCACATTTCGATTCAATTTCACTTTTCGTATTATCTTTTCAAAGATATACTCAATCTATATACTTATTTCATATGCTCATTCATAAATTCATTTACGTATACTTATTCACGTATACTCATTCATACACTCATTCTCATATTCATTCGTATACTCATTCATGTATACTCATTCATAAATTCATTTACCTATACTTATTCACGTATACTCATTCATACATTCATTCACAAATTCATTCATGTATACTCCTTCATGCATACTCATTCATAAATTCATTCATGTATACTCCTTCATGTATACTCATTCATAAATACTCAATCACTTATTCATTCACGTATTCTTATCATTTGTTATCATTTCTGGTTATATGTGATTATAATCGTATATCTATCACATATTGCCTTTCATGTTCACATTCATGTTTCATTTCATTTCATTTCATTTCCATAATCATTTTCATGTTTCATGAACACATCATACATTTTCATTTTCTACATTTTCCTTGTTTCATGCCTATTACATATGGCGCCTATATTCTAGTGAAGTATGATGTCTATGAAATCACACCTCATTCATATATTCTTATTCCTCCTATGAATCTACTTTGCCAGGAATTGGAATCAATCAATCGGATCATCCAAACTAAAGTTATGGCATTTTCATGCCAAACTAGTCGGTTTACCCGGATTACACTAGAACAGTTCGTATTACTAATTTTTCCGGGATCCTAACTTCATGTTTGACTCTAGGTCATTGTATTATTTTAAATATAAGGTGCTAAGGGTTCTATTCCAACTAGAATCACCCAATTCGGAGCACCGAAACTCAAGTTACGTCCCAAAACAACCGGTATTCTACGTTCCATTTGGAACCGGAAATTTGGCTTGCATGGCCACTTTGAGTGAATTTTAGGCCACTTAGGGTGGGGTGGCAATACCTATTCTTTTTAAGTTTGTTCTCCTTGAAGTCTATTTTACGTAGCCACTTGAATCACTCAAATTGGATAAGAAATGAGCAAGTTATGGCCAAAATACGAAAACTGGTCAAAATTGGAAAACAGAACAGGGTTGTACCGGTACATGTCTAACATGTACCGGTACATGTTGGCCAAAAACGACCAGAACCGAAATTGTACCGGTACAAGTTCAAAGTGTACCGGTACATGACACCCGAAATGCCCAAATTGTGTGTTTTTCTCCCATTTTACCATATGTTTCAACCCCAATCAAACCTATACCTCATAAATACTTCAAGACCACTTCAAATTCATCTTATGATCCTTTTCTACTCAATTTATCATTCAATCCTTCTCTTATTTCAAAGACCTATCATGAATTTCTTTCAAACCCACTCTAATATGGGTCTTAACCCATACATAAGCTAAACATGATGTTTAGTTAGAGTTTATTCTAAACCCTAACTCAAAGACTCTCAATTAACCATGAATCCATCCTAAAAGAGAGGATTCTATGATTATCTTGTACCATATGGGGTTTTATCAACCCTATTTTCAAGAATCCAAGGTTTGGATACAATTCTATCAAAACCCTAGCTTTGAAGATAATATATTCACCATACAAAGCTTTAAAATTCCATGTGATCCATACAAAATCCAAAGTTCCATACCTTTTTGGAGCTTGGCTTTGCTTGATCTTGGCTCCTCCCTCTTCTTCCTCTTCCTCTTCTTGCTTCTTCCCTTCCCTCTTCCACGTTTTCTTCCTCCCCAAAAATGAGACCAATTTTGGTCTTTTAAGTCCATGTTTGCTGCAGGCCTTGTTTTGGCCCTCAAAAACCCCATTTGGGTTAGGTTTGTATTTACTATTTAAGCCCATAACTCATTCTATTTATAAATAAACTTCCCTTTATTTCATTTTGGCCTCAAATATTCTTAATTCATGTCTTTTTTGGCCTTTTTGGACAAATTACAATTTTGTCATAAGTTTTGTAGCTTTGAGATATCTAGTTTCTATGTTTAGCATTTAACTAAGCAGTCAAATAACACAAAATACCCTAAACATGTCGAAAACGACTAGTGTATATTTTGGGGTGTTACAAACCGAATATTTCAATGAAACTTTAAACAATTCTCTCTTAAAAAAGGGCATGCTACATCAAAGTTTTTATGTTAACACTCCGCAGCAAAATGGGGTATCCGAACGAAAAAATTGTCATCTTCTTGAAATTTCTAGACCTCTCTATTATTTGCATTAAATGTTCCTAAACGTTTTTGGGGTGACGCCTTGTTGATTGCATGTTTTCTTATTAATCGTATGCCATCTAAGGTATTACAATTTCCAAACTCCTTTGCAAAAATATTTTCTGAAAAAGCGTATTTTTCTAAACTTGATGCCAACGTATTTTGGATGTCTTGCCTTTGTACATTGCACGATCCTTACTCTTAGCAAATTGGATGCAGGTCGTGTAAATGTATTTTCTTCAGATATTCTTGGTTCAAAAGGTTATAAGGTGTTGTCGTTTGAGAAAAGAAAATATTTTGTTTCTAAGATGTTACTTTTATTGAAAAATACTTTCTTTTCAAGCATCGATCGGCGATGGATGGATAGTTTCATCTTGGATTTATATGTTCCTTTGTAAATGTTCCTTTGTGCTAGTGAGTCCCAATTTAGTATTTATTGTGTTTTGTTATTTAAATATACAACATGCTGGTGTGTAAATTCACTACATAATAATCATTCACTACGTATGAGTATTATCGTCCTTATTATATTTAACAGGAATGGAAAACATGATCAAAACTGATCGTCTATGGATGAATGTTAGATTAAGAGATGGGTTTTTGACTGATGAGTTTGAAGCGGTGTTGACCTCAGACCAAAACACATATACAAATTTAGTTGCACAATTACCAAAGGAATATTATCTAATCCCCGGAAACTGCACCATAAAACTTGTTGAGACCAAAAGTCTTCTAGAGTTTATCATTTTTCAATTTGGTTTGGCACGATATATTGCAAGTACGGTCGACAAGTAATAAAATGGATATAAGTCAGATATCAGTCCCCTGAGATCTCCAAGAATTTTAAATCCCAACTACCACGACTACTATAAACTCACGTACTATTTGAATGAATAAGAGTGATATTAGGGTCAAGCAGAAATTTGAAATTATACCTAACGCAGTAAAATAAGAAATGAACGATGGAAATAAGCGGGATATAAGAATAAAGAATAAGAAACTAGTTAAGAAAATAAATGGACGAATAATTATCTTCCGGGACACATCAGAAGTATATTGCTTTATGGTGAGAATTGCCAATTCTGTAGTTATCTTTTGATAAAACTTCTTGAATATTTCGGGTTTTAAAAATACGTCGGCGTTTAGCGGTAAATTGGATTTCTCCACACTCAACATTTCATTATCTAATTTTTCTGATTCTTTCGAAGGCAGGGGAATGAGATAACACTACTTTTAAAAGATTTCCTAAATCTGGGTTATTTTCTTTATGACCTTCATACCCATTTTATGAATTTGTAAACCTTAGCTCTGATTGTCGGTCGACAAGGATATACAACTTCAGGATGCTCTTCCTCAAAGAATTAGAATAGATCACCCTCTCCCTTGATTAGATCTCGGCTAACCTGAGATTAGCCTCACTATTAAATTGAGGTGGCTCTCTGCTTGTTTAAATTGATAACTCATTTCAACTCTTTCTTGTTCAAGTGAGAAGAGATTTATCAGTAAACTTGCAAAGCTCATTCAGATCTCAAATAGCGAGGTTAATATACCTTGTGATTGTTCATAACTCTCGGGAGATACCTTCTCTTGTGTCCACTTTCAGGGCCTCATGAAAATCGGGAACAATGAGACAAATCTTATAGCAATTTATAAGGCGATGTCGAGGATCAAAACGATAAACCCATTGGAAATAAATTAATAGCGAAATTCAAAGGCTGCTTGGAAGCGACTACGGGGAAAATTTACGACTATGCGCATTCACTTAATGGAAGGCTGGATTCCTCAATTCTTGGAGTACACACTACAACATTCCTCACGATCATAGAATTCACGCAATTCGGCTGAAGAAGTTGAATTCGAAGGTATTGTCCCGAACAAACATTCGGAGTAGTAATTTGAAAGAATAAGTGCATTAAACTACGCTTTCGAAATCGACAACACCAGGATCCCGAGAAAATAAAGCGAACAATAAAAGCGATAAATCTAATCTAATCTCTAACTATCAACATTGAAGAAAAGAAAGAAAAAAAACTCAAAGAAAATAAGAAAATGACTTTAAACTCCCCGGACCTCTAATCTGATGTGCCGCTTGAATTTGCGTTCCTCTTAAGGTAGCTGCGTATTTATAGGAGTTTCTCGGGTTGGGCGCAATCGCGTGATTCCGTAGTTTCAAGTGGGTAGCCCAAATTCTTTATTCAGTCGACCTCGAATCCTTGCCAGCGACGCCATCCATGTGACATCGATCTCCGTCGCGATCAGCATCTCTATAAACCGAGCCCGGCGGTCGTTCATGATGGCGACCTCAATCTCTTGTGGAAACGACATCAACCTGCGTCGCCTGCGGGCTTCAAATGGTTGCTCTTGATGTCGCGACATCGATATCTTGTCGCGACAAGTACATATGTCATTGAAGGTTTTAATGGTTGCTTCTGTTTGTCGCGACATCATTCTCTTGTCGTGACATCAGCTTAAGGGACTTACAAGCTTCCACTGATTGCTCTTGGTGTTGCGACAACAATCTCTTTGTCAGCGACAGCTCAACTATGACTCACAGTCTTCCATGACCGTTCTGTTGGCATCGGCGACATCAATCCCTTATCGACATCGATTCATGCCCTTGCGGGTTTCAGCGAGTCGCTCGATGTGCGACTTGATCTGTCGCGTGACAACGGGTTACCTCGGCTTCTCTCACCAAGCACATCATAGCTTCAAGGCGATTCTCTTGTCGTGACCTCCATCCAGAGTCGCGACATCAACCCTTGTCGCGACATCGATCTTGTGTGACATCATTCCCTTAGCCTGGTTAAATGCAGTACCTTATCCGGTGACTCTTGTGGTGACCGGTTGCTTATTTCTCGCTTTTCACGATGTCCACGACCTTCTCTCTTTAGGCGATCTTGTCGTGACTTCTTTTTCTTACTGCGGCGATGTGTGACCTACTTTGCTAATTCATTGTCGATGTCACGACAGCATCCGGATGTCGCGACATGAAGTCTTCTTCTTCCTCATTTCCTGGTTGCTTTACACAGGTTTCTTTACTCTCATTTGCCTTGTTCTTTAAGTAAGTTTCGTTTAAATGAGTTTCTTCTTTGCAACTGGATATGCATTTTGATTCTTGCCAAAGCTTCACGACATGAGGTTCCTTTATCTTTATTAACCTTTAACAACGCCCGACCCGATTATCGTGCAGCTCATCCACCTTCTACGCTTCTTTTACGCAAATATTCTTCTTTTCTTGAATTCTGCCCATTAACGAGTTTGGTTAGTTATTCCATAATTACGCATCATCAGTCTTGTTTAGATAAAAATAGATCGGAAAAATGGACTAAAATGGATGACTTTCAAGCTCATCAAACTCCCAAACTTAAAATTTTGCTTGTCCTTAAGCGAAAGAAAAAGAAAAATTGTTTGTCCTCAAAGCCAAAATAAAGAAAATTTTTAAGGACATTTTTCGATTTGTTATGATAGATAATTTAGTGAAATACAAGGTATGCATTATTTTTTGTACATCTAGCTTCAAGTCCAGTTCAAGGTTGGTTTCTACTCTTTATAGTATACAAAACTAAACTGTTGAAATTGTTTTACAAACAACATAATCATTGGATCCTGTTGAAAAATAAATTGTTTTCCTTTCTCATCTTCATAATTATTCATAACTCCCTAGGTCTTCAGTTTCTTGTTTATTGCTTTCAAAATTCCATAAGCTTGTTGTTCATATTGAAGTCCACTAATGTGGTAATTCCATCCTTGAGATCAATCGAGGTCTTTGGAGCTTGTAATGTTAGGCTTGGGTAAGGTAGGATGAAAAGGAACTTTTTGGTTTAGATTACCACGAGACTTTTCTCTCTTCTTTCTCACTACTGCCCTTTTTCCTTGTAGTTTCTTTAATAAACTCCCCCAAACTTCATTTTTGGGACATCTCCTGGATTTCTTCTATTCAGAACTGTATGCTCCCATTTCTCATTTGTAATTCAACTGGGGGAATTTTCTTTGTTTGTCACCATTCAGGGATAGTGCAATGTTTTACCTTCTTAGGCTTTCTAACACCCTTAGCGAACTTTGGGTTAGTAACTCCCATACTAGATGGCATTAGGGTACTAGGTGTTGAAACACCCCTAAGAACTTAATAGTTCAAGAGAATTAGGCCCTGGTAAAACTTATCCCCTTTTTATTATTTATGCTTTGACCCTTTTTCTTTCATTCCCCTCTTTCTGTCTTTTCTCCTTGAGTTCTTCAAAAACAACCTCCCCCAAACTTGCTTTCCTTCTTCCTCTTTCGGTTCTTGGGTAATCACAGGTTCTTTACTGGAAGATTGATTATTTTGGAAGGTTTGGGGTTTAAATTGGCTGATTTTTAGAAATATGGCTTGACTGGCTCGATTTCTGAAACTAAGGTATATGCTTTAGCATATAGATAGGGATGGCTTGAATGGCTTAAACTTTCCAAGAATGGCCTGCATCATTTTTTGTCAGCTGTATCACCTAGGATTTCGCCTCAATCAATAATCTAACAGTACTGATCTGGGTTAGCTCTTTGTTTTTGACCATTAGAGTTCCTTGATTAATTTTTGTTGATGAGTAGTTAAACTCTTTTGTATCCAGCGGGTTCCTTGACTCATTATTCATACCACAATCTCAAAAATATTTTGTTTCTTCCAATTTCATTACTTCCCTCTATTCTGGACTCATGATTAGACTTAAGTCACTTTTGCACTTTGTGTTTCAATGTTGTATTCATTTGGCCCTTATTCTATTTCGAACATTTCTAATCTAAGCTGCTTCCATTGAGCGTAGCTCATGACATCTCGGCGGTTTTGATACGGAACTAATTTCTACTTTTATTTTTCCCAATATGCATCACAAGCAACACAACATTGAACAAACAAATTCAAAATAGCATAACAATTCAATTCAAATTTCTTATTTTATTTACGATTCAATTGCAACGTAAAAACACGTCGCGACTTCAATTTAAGCCTCTTTATTTGAGATCATTGAATTTAGGGCTTTTTAAAGTGAGTTAATGGCATTAAAAACTCTGTTATGTCGCGACATGCTAAGTTTGTCGCTACATCAGTGGATTTTTAGGAATTGTTTGATTATCATGTTGCGACATCTTTTTTATTCTGTTTACCATTCTTCCTACCTTGTTGGGGTTGTTGCGACATCATTTTTTCATTTTTCACAGTGGTGTCTCGACATATACTTTCTTCCTTCAATACTCACAAATTGCCCTTTCAAAACAGGTCACGACATCAATGTTTTGTCGCGACATCACTTAGCATGTCCGCGACAGCCTTTGCAGTCGCGACCTAAGCCCTTTCTTTCGATGATCTGAACCTTGAATTCTCTTATTGTTCCTAACCCTTTTAGACATCTCTTCGAGGCATCTCCAAGTAAGATTTAACAATCCAATTCAAGTATATCTCTGGTGGGTTAGGGAGAGTTACTCCTTTTCTCATGTTGTGACTTTACGCAAGTTCTTTGGAATTGTTCTGTAGTTGCCTTGCCATTCATGTCTTTAAACCTTGCGAAGCTCAACGCAATATTCAAGAAAAATCTAATTAAACACCATTAATTTCTAAAAAAAAAAAAAAATTCTACTAAATCTATCTTTATAAAAACAAATGATCTAATTTTCATCATTAAAAAGAAAAAAATATTTCAAAACTTAAAATCGGAGATTGATCATATGGGTTGCCTCCCATTAGGCTTTCTTTCGATTTGAGTCCTTGTTTGAAACTTCTTTGTTGTGGTACTTCTTCTTTTTCCTTAAGAACAGGTTAGATTCTTCATTTCCCTCTTCTTTGTTTAGATAATGCTTTAACCTCGTCCATTGACCTTAAATTCTTCCCCGAATTATCTGCCATACGGTGTCATTGCTCAGTAGCAGTACTTGACACCCTTGTGTATGGCCACTCCATTTGAATTTTAATTTCCACGAGCTTGATTTGATCTAGGGTAAGCAATGAGAACATTCCCCTGCTCACGAACTCTTTCTCAAAATTCTCCCGATCATGCCATTTCTTTGTCTTTGTCTTTGTATATTACAGCATTGTCGTAGAACTGTTGCCGGTGCCGATTCCAGACAGGTTAGACGATCTTTCTTCATATGACCTTAAAATCGAAGTTTAACTTCTTGATGGCCCACATTGCCTTAATGTATTCCAATTCAAGAGGTAGATGACATGGTTTGCCAAAAGCGACTCGTATGGGGACATTCAATGGGGGTTTTGTATCTGATCTGTAAGCCAAAAGTGCATCGTCAAGTTTGGAGGCCAATCCTTCTGGCAGGCTCACGGAGTCTTTTTCAAGTATTCTTTTTGATCTCCACTGTTGGAAATTTACGCTTGTCCGACCAGTGCAGGGATGATAAGCTAAACTCATTACCAGGCTTGATCCATACACGCTCATGAGTTTTGCAAGTATTTGTTTGCAAAATTAAGGTTCCCCCATCACTAATGATAGTTTTGGGTGTTCGAATGCGCTTTCAAGTATTCTTTTGCAAGAAACTCACAGCGCCAGTAGCATCATTCCTTGGACAAGCCCTTTGCTTCCACCCACTTGAAGCGTAATCTTTGCTAGCTGATATGTATATGTTCAAATGATGGTGAGAAGGTCCCATAAATCTATTCCCCGTATGAAATTTGTATCACCAAAGAAATACCTGCGAGGGCATTTCATTCTAACAGCGATATTTCCAATCTTTTGGCATCTATCACAATTGCCCTCGGCCACGATCTCACGAAGATAGTGGGCGATAAAATCCTGATTTGAGTATCTTGTGGTATTTCTCGAGAAAAATGTCCCAGCGTAGGGTGATGCATGGCATTCATTTAAATGTTGCCTTGTTCACTTTACAGCACACATCTTCTTATTATCATGTCGGCACCTCTTTTGAATAATAGTGGATCATCCCGAATATAATACCTTCTTTGTCGGAGTTACGAGTTTCCTCTTACATTTGGTATTTGAATTAAGGCATTACTCCACGAAGCGAGATAATTCACAATATCGACATACGTAGAAGTTGGAGGAAACCTTAAACAATTGCTAAATCACAGGAAGTTCTCTGTTAACATCATTTTCTTCTTAAATCACTTCCTTCTTTCTACTCTTGACAAGTGATCGGCTATCACATTGTCACATCCCTTTTTATCATGATTTCCAAATCAAACTCACGCAGGGCGACACCCACCTTATCAATCTTGGCTTAGCTTCCTTTTGACGCCAGTATTTGATTCTTTGCATGATCAGTGTGAATTACCACATGGGATCCTAAAATGCATTGCCTAAATTTTTCACAAGCAAATACTATGACTAGCATCTCCTTTTCAGTTGTTGAGTAGTTCTCTTGTGCTTCATTGAAGGTCTTACTAGCATAGTATATGGCCCTGAATACTTTCTCTTTTCTTTGCCCCGACCACGACTCCCATGGCAAAATCGGCATACGCATTATTTCAAATCCACGATCCCGATGCAGTCTACTTGACCAGGTGCTTGTACCCGATGCGATTTTGATTTCTTCAAAAGCATCCTTTGCGGGTTTCATCAAATTGAACCTTGTATCTTTCCGGCCAATGCATGAGTGGTCGGCTATTTTTGAGAAGTCTTTGATGAATCTCCTATAAAATCAGCATGCCCCAGCTTCTTACTCCTTTTCTTGTGGTAGGTGGTGCAGAGTTTTGATAATGGATACAACGGATTGGTCCACTTCTAGTCGATGTAAATTTATGCCCAAGAACAATACCTTCTGTCACCATAAAATGACATTTTTCCCAATTCAGTGCTAACTGTTTGTCTTGGCATCTTTGAATCTTGTTTTAGGATTGTTTAAACATTGATCAAAACTGGATCCATACACAGTGAAGTCATCCATGAAAATTTCCATCACTTCTTCAACCAAATCTGAGAATATTGACATCATACACCTTTGGAATGTAGCAGGAGCATTACACAGCCCAAATGGCATCCTTCTGAAGGCAAGGTACCATAGGGGCATGTGAAGGTGGTCTTCTCTTGGTCCTCGGGTGCAATACTTAATCTGATTGTATCACGAATACCCATCGAGAGAAAACAAAAGTAGAGGGTGTCCTAGTAGCTTTGTCAACTTATCCTGATCAATGAAAGGCAAAGGGAAATGATCTTCACGGTTCTTCGAATTCAACTTCACTGTAATCATACATACCCTCCATCGACCATTGTTAGCATTTGGAATCAATTCATTTTTTTCATTTCGATCCTGATAAGCCCTTTCTTTGGAACCACATGGTGGGCTCACCCAGTCTTATGCGAAATAGCATAGATAAAACCGGCGTGACATTTAGTACCTCCTTCGACTACTTCCTTCATCAGATTCAGTCTCGCTTTGGTGTTACGAGATGGTTTGAAGTCTCTTTCTTGAATCTTATGCATGCAAATTGATGGACTGATACCCTTCAGCTCTTCGATGGACCAAGCTAGTGATTCCTTATGCTTCCTTAATATTTTCAGCAATCTTTGTTCATCGACATCTGCGAGTGCGATTTGAAATGATCCTTTGGTTTTTCTTTGGTAATTCTAAATAACATACTTTAAATGACGTGGCAACTCTTTCAAACTGAATCATACTGTGCTGGTTTCTTGATGAATTTCCTCTTTTTCCATATTTTCCCCATTGTCATTTCTGTTTTGCTTCAAGCTCATCATAGTTTCTAAAGAATGGCCAGTGTATGGAAATTCGAATAAGACATCGCCCCGATTATCTTGGGAATTCATCTCTTTTTTCATTAATAGCGGAGTGTACATTCATTGTTAACTTGTCGGGGTTAGGTATAGACAAAATGCGCTACATTGTATTTCATGTCTTTGTCTATATTTTGCATACTTTTGATCAAGTTAAAAGCAGCAACTTCTTCTCCAACCCTCAAGATGAGAACTCCTTTTTGCATGTCAATCAGAAAGCAGCTCCGATGCTAGGAATGGTCTTCGATGCGGGGTACTTGTGAATCTTCTTCCATGTCGAATGAAGTCTGCGGAAAAACAAATTTCCCAACGTGACTAGCATCTTCTAAGACTCCTTGGGTTTCACCATCGATCATGCGCCATTTGAAAGTATGATGGTGGGGAATAGCCTCCCCCGAACTTAGTTTCTTGTAACGAGAAAGAGGCATCAAATTGATACTAGCTCCACGAGTCACAGGAAGAGCTTCACGAGTCAATTCCTCGACAATACAAAAGGAATGTCGTGAAGCTCCTGGGTCTTTCATCGCTCTTGGTAGTTCTTTTCGATTCTTGCCTTTGCAGTGGCGGTGAGATTCACTATTCCTTCCTACACTATTTTCTTTCTTGCTCGGTATGTCCTTGAAATTTGCATAGAGTGACATCGAGTTACCACTTCGATAAAAGGCATCTTGATCTCCGACTTGGAAAGTTTTCTAAAACCTGCTTGCTCCTCATCTTGGATTTGCGGAGTCTGCGTGAAATGGGAATTGCCAGAGTCTAGATTCTTGGATGTTCTTCCCTTCTACTCCCTTCTTTTTCTTTTTCCTCCGATTACCTCTTCCCTTTGGTCTTGCTCCTTCTTTGTTCTTTGTCGTCTTTTTCTTTCATCTTTTCTATTTCTTCACTTCTAAATTTGCCTGACCATGCGATCCTTTGGATTTTTCTTTGTGTCACTTGGGAGAGAGTATCTTTCCTACGGCTTTGCGGGGGTTAGAGACATTTGCCACTACTTGTGTCTCTGGTTCTTCGAGGGATGCATTGGTGGTGAAAAATTTGAGAATTGGTAGCGGTTGCTTCAACTCTGCAAACTTTGTTCATGGAGGTTAATGACTTCTTATTATCCCCATGAAATCGACATCTATTCTTAGATTGGGCCTCCTCGACCACGATGTTTCGTTCGTGCTCATTTCCTTCTTCTTCTTCTTCTTGGAACCCAGCAGTGGCTGTTGATATATTGATGATTCTGTCCACATATGGGCCTTGAAGCCCTCCGCCCATATGAAATTCTCATAGTTTCTGAGTCTTTGGGTGATAATGTCTTTGTGAGTTAGGATTAGGTTTGAAATAGTAACTTCTCTCTTGCTCACACCAAGTATTTTACCTCCTCGACATCATAAATTGTTCTTCGACGGCTCTCTCGGCCACTTTCCTTGATAACTCTCTTTCAAGCGCTCCTATTTCATGGACGGTGTACAACCTCCTCTCTTGTTTGTCCGTTCGATGCATAGCATCGACGCACCTTAGTAGCATTCATCTTGCTCAACTCGCGATCCACTTTCCTCTGCTGCTCCGCGAAGCTTCGAAGGAGTTTTCATATTGCATTTTGCCAGGTCCTCTATCAGCTCTCTTGCCCTCTTGACACTTTTAAGCGAATGCTCCACAACATGAAGCATCAATGATCCCCTTTGATATATCATTCAAGGCATGATGCTCCGATGTCCATCTTAGTCTTGAGATCTATCCGGCCATTGGACATCTTCGTGACCGTTTGAATCTTTCCCGAGCACATATAGGCTCTCATGCTTCCCCATAGCGAAAAACAATGATTTCTCCTCCTTTACGAGGTGGTGATGGAAAGAATATTCCCAAATAGGCCTCTACGGCTCCTCCTAAGTATCATGAGAACCATATGGTAAAGATTCGCTCCATGTGGGCTGCATCTCTTAGAGAATGGGAATAGATGTAATTTGATAACCTGCGGTCTCACCCGTTCAGCTTAGCGTGTTCACCATCTGAGAAATCTCCCAGGTGTTCAGTAGGATCTTCGGTGGGATGACCCGGTCGCGGTGTTGCTGCACCATTGTAATTAGTCTTCGGTTTTTAGTTAGTTGTTGGCATGATAGTATTGCCCCGATTGCAGTACTCATGTTGAATAATAGGCTTCAGTCCTCCGATGTCGGTGATTGGAGGTCTTAAGGCAACTGTGTCCTCATGTTGATCCTGTTTCATCTGCCATGGTGGTGTTTTACTTTCCTTGTCTTTCTCAGGCTGCGGTGTTTCCCATTCAGAATCAGTTGGAATCGAATCGGTTTTACTTCCTATATGCGAGGATTTTTTTAAAGCAAAACACACTCCCATTAATAGGATTTGTCAAAACAACGAATAATTCAATAGTTTGTTAAAGGTTGATGATCAAAATGAACCACAGCGAAAAACTATTTTTGTTCTTTTTCTTTAAATGTCCAAATTAGTATTTCCTTCTTTAAATCGAATATTGATCCCTATCAAATTCTTTCGATCCCAAACACTTGACGCCATAAAACTGTTAAGAGACAAAAGACATATACAAATTTATGAATGTTATTACAAGGACTATTATCTAATCCCAAACAGCAACATATAAAGTGTTGACCTCGAGACAAAACACATATACAAATTTGGTTGCCTGATTACCAAGGTGTTATCTAATCAAGGCTTTTATAAAACTGTTGGGGCCAAAGTCTTCGAGTTAATCATTTTCAATTTTGGTTTTTGCCTGATATAATGCAAGTGCACAGGTCGACAAGTAATAAAATGGATATAAGTCCGAATGCTCCCGATCACAGATCTTAACAATTTTAAATCAACTACGACTACTTTCGAAACTCCGTACTATTTGGACCATAAAGTGATATTAGGGTCCAGCTTAAGAAGCTGGAAATTATACTAGCGCGAGTAAAATAAATGAGCTGATAAAATAAAGCTTTGGAATATAAAGAATAAAGAATAAAGAATAGTTAAAGAAAATAAATGGACAACGAATAATTATCTTTCGAGGACACATCAAATATATTGCTATAATTGTGCAATTCTGCCAGTTATCTTGATAAAACTTCTTGAATATTTCAGGTTTTAGAATCTGTCCAAGGCGTTTAGCAGTAAAGCTGGATCTCTCCACACTCAACATTTCATTATCTAATTTTCTGATTCTTTGGCAGGGGGTAGATCTTCACTAAAGTTTCCTAAATAAGAGTATTTTCTTTACTTAATACTTAATACCCATTTTATGGATGTAAGCCTTAGCTCCCAGTCTGGTGAAAGCGGATATACAACCAGGGTGTCTTCCTCAAAATTAGAATAGATCCTCTCCTTGTTAGATCTCGTTAACACGGGATTAGCCTCACTATTTGAATTGAGGGAGGTGAACTCTACGCTTTGTTTAAATTGATAACTCATTCGACTCTTTCTTGTTTTCAAGTGAGAAGAGATTTATCGAGTAAACTTGCAAGCTCATTAGATCTCAAATAACGAGGATAATATACCTTCAAGCAATTGTTCATAACTCTAGGAATGCCTTCTGTGTCACTCGAGGCCTCATGAAATCGAGCAATAGAGACAAATCTTATAACGGGTATAGAAATGATATTCGAGATCAAAAGCTTGATAAACCCCGACAGGAAGTAAATTCATAAAAAAGCCCAAAAATTCTAAGCTGTTTGGAAAGCGACTACGGGGAAAGATAATTTCGGCTATAGCATTCACTTAATGGAAATTTGGATTCTCAATTCTTGAATTACACACTCTGACATTCCTACGATCATAGAAAGTGCATAATTGAGCGAAGAGGTTGAATTCGAAATTTATGCGAACTTCAAACATTCGAGGTAGTAATTTGAAAATAGAAGTGCGCATTCGACACGCGAAATCGACAACACCGGATCAGGAAAATAAAGCGAACAATAAAGCGATAAATCTAATCTAATCTCTAACTATCAACATTGAAGAAAAGAAAAGAAAAAAAAAAACTCAAAGAAAATAAAGAATGAGCCTTATTTCCAGGACCTCTAAATGCATTAATCGGCGCCAGTAGCGTTCCTCTTCTAGGTAGGCTAGCGTATTTATAGGAGTTTCGAGTTGGGCCCTGTCTAACGCGTGGTTGTGGATTTCAAGTGGGCGGCGAGTTCTTTGATTAAGTAAACCTCGAATCCCTTGTCGGCGACATCATCCCGCTAATAAGCATCGATCTCCGCGTCGCGACATCCAACTTAAGAATCTATGCGACCTTAATTTAGTCGTTGTGATGTCGCGACCTCAATCTCTTGTCGTGACATCAACCCACGTCTTCTGCAGGCTTCAAATGGTTGCTCTTGATGTCGCGACATCGATATCTTGTCGCGACAAGTACATATGTCATTGATGGTTTTAATGGTTGCTTCTGTTTGTCGCAACATCATTCTCTTGTCGTGACATCACCTTAAGGACTCATAAGCTTCCCACCATCGCTTCTCGTGTTGCTACAACACCCTGGTCGCGACACGTACCATGGCTCGCAGCCTTCACTTGATGGTTCCCGTCGCGACATCAATCCTCGTCAGCGACATCACCCATGCCTTGCGTGTTTCAATCGTCGCCCCGATGTCGCCGACTTCGCCCCTCTCGTCGCGACAACAACTTGAGTTACCTCGCCATCTCACTCAAGCCTCGCTATAGCTTCAAGGCGACTCGCCGCGGACTTCCATCCCGAGTCGCGACATCAACCCTTGTCGCTGACATCAACAATGAGCGCCGTCGCGACATCATTCCCTTAGCTTCCGTTAATCCTCACCGCGATCTGCGACTCTTGTCGCGCACCAGCTGCTTATTTCTTCACTTTTTTTTCCCGATGTCGACCTTCTCTCTTTGAATGATCTGGTCGTGACTTCTTTTCTTGCACGCCGATGCCGCGACTAATGCTAATTCACATCGATGTCACGACAAAGATTCGTGATGTCACGACATGAAGTCTTTCTTCCCTTTACCGTTGCTTCCACCTGAGTTTCTTTAACTCTCACCGCTTTGTCTTTTAAGTAGTTTCGCTTCGACCGAGTTTTAATGCTTCAAACTGGATAGTGATTTTGATTGTCGCTAAAGCTTCACGACACATCAGTTCCTTTATCTTTGTGCGCCTTCTCACAGAACTTGCTTCACCACCATTCCCATTAACGCCATCCACCTTCCGCTTCTTCTTTTCTCGCAAATATTCTTCTTTTTCTTGAATTCCCGCTATTTCAAGCCAGTTAGTTATTTACCGCATTACAATCGCCTTAGTTTAGATAAAAATAGATCAGAAAAATGGACTAAAAATGGATGACTTTCAAGCTCATCAAGCGGGGATTGAGGAGTTTGTTGATTTTGCTCAAAGGCACCCCGAATTAATGGATGGATCAAAAATAAGATGCCCATGTAATGACCGTAAATGCCAGAATAGGAGTTTTCAAGAGCTAGACATCAGGCGGGTCTCATCTCAAAATGGATTTGTTAGAGACTATTATGTTTGGTATAAACATGGGGAAACAGTTGTGCAACCAACTTCAAACCAAAATGTACAGAGAAGTGTTGAACTGATGCTATAAATAGAATATGCCCAACCCAACAATGCATGTCGCAATGTTAATGGATGTTGTCGTCCGGTCTCTTCAATCCTAATGTCACCGGTGATAACCCTAAACCTAGCAACACAAGAACTTATGAAATTCTTAAAGCATCAGAACAAGAGGTTTACCAGAACATATGTCACCAAAGTATCATGCTATGGTCGTGACCGTTGAATTTAAAGGCCAAACATCATTTTCTGAGTGTTTTCATGACATTTGCCGCTCATCCGAATTGTTACTGTGAGAATAATGTCATGATGAGATAGCTTTTACAAGACAAAGAAATTAATAAGGTCTGGGTTTGCTCAGAGAAAAATTCATTGCTGCATTAATGGGTGCATGGATAGAGTATTTGGGTGAAGACAGTGAACTAATTAGTTGCAATTTTGTAACCATCTCTAGATAAAAGACATCATGCATCTAATAGGCAGAAAACAAATGTTCCTCATAAGAAGATGTATTACTTTCCGCTCACTCCTCGTTTGCAAAGATTATATGCATCTAAAGCCACCGCTAATGACATGAGGTGGCACAAAGAGCATAATACTGAAGAAGGTGTCATGCGACATTGCTCAGATTCTCCAGCTTGGAAACATTTTGATCAAATTCATCCATCTTGTAGTTGAAAGTCGAAATGTTAGATTGTGTGGTTTTCGCATGCAGGGATTTACTTCCATTTGGACAAACAGGGCAACAATACTCGTCATGGCCGGTGATAGTTACACCTTATAATTTGGCGCCATGGATGTGCATGAAAGATGAATACATGTTTCTGTCTATTATAGTGCCTGGTCCGAGAAACCCAAAAGAGAAGTTAGATGTTTTCCTACAACCCCTAATTGCGGAGCTAAAACATTTGTGGGAGGTAGGTGTACAAACATATGATGTATCTAGTAAGCATAACTTCCAGATGCGAACAAAAATTTATGTGGACTATAAGGATTTTCCAAAGATATTCTATGTTGTCGGATGGAGTACTGGCAGAAAATTAGCTTGTCCTTATTGTATGGAGAATTCATGCATTTTCTTGGTTAAAGGTGGAAAGACATCTGGTTTGATAATCCATCAGAAGTTCTTACTAATGGAACATCCATTTTCGAGGAATAAGAAGGCATTTAGGAAAGGGTAGACAGTTCTAAAAGGTGCACCACCTATTAGCTCATTGAAAATTATATTTCAAAAGGTTACGTAAACCGGGCGCCGATGGAGAATGCAATAAATTTCCAAGAATTGTCACCGTGGTTAAAGAAACGAAGCATCTTTTGGGATTTGCCTTATTGAAAACAAACCTAATTAGGCACAACTTAGATGTCAGCACATTGAGAAGAACTCTTTACAATATTTTTAATACTATCATGAATGTAGAAGGAAAAACAAAAGACAATGCTAAATCAAGAGAGGATTTAAAAGAGTTATGTTCACGTCCAGAGTTACATAGGAATGAAACAACAAATAAATTCCCTAAGGCTTGTTACAGTCTAGAGAAGGATGCAAAGGAAGCTTTGTGCAAATGGCTGAAAGAGCTCAGGTTCCCTGACGGATATGCATCTAACATGGGAAGATGTGTTGATATGAAGAAGCATAAGTTATTTTGATGAAAGTCATGATTGCCATGTGTTTATGCAGAGGTTAATACCCATAGCATTTCGTGAATTACTTCCAGGAAATGTTTGGCAAGCCGTGACCGAAATAAGCATTTTTTTTAAAAATCTCACTTCTACTGTCATAAAAAAGGAAGATATGAGCAATTAGAAAGGATATACCCATCATTTTATGTAGACTTGGTTTATTTTTCCTCTAAGCTTTTTTGACTCCATGGAATATCTTCCAATCCACTTAGCTTATGAACTCAATGATAGCAGTTCAGGTAAAGGCAGATGGATGTATCCATTTGAGAGGTTATATATTTTTCTACTCTCTTCATCTATAATTTCCAATGATCTATAAATAAACATTATTGTAATTAAGTATTTTTCGATATCTTCAAAATTGAAAACATGTTAGAAATAAAGCTGTTGAAGGATCGATATGCAATGCGTACTTGGTTGAAGAAGCTCAGCATTTTGCGCGCACTACTTGAGCCAAGTTTATACTAGGCATAGAAAATGCCAATGAAATTTTGATTATGGTAATGTGGGCGGATTAGAAATAAGAAGGTATGCTTTCCATTTTCAAAATATGGGCCTGATCATATGGTAGAGCAAAATCAAGATATTATTCATGACTGTGAGTATCATGTTGCTCACACATATATCTTGTATTGAATCGTTTAAGGGGGTTAAACCATATATCGAGTAAGACTTAATTTTTAGTTTATAAGCTTTGTTTCTCATGGTATGTCATATACCACTTTAATATTCAAATTATCAATTTGTTTTTGTAGACTTATCCTAACGAATTAAGGCAAAGTGAACCACATATTGATGACAATTGATGCTAAGCTTGGCAGATTTTACTGGTTTTAGAAATTTGTCAAGAATAAATTTGACTTGTCCTTTAAATAAATAACTTGCCTATGGCATAGTTTGATTATATTTTTTTTCCTTTCTTAGCGTTATAATCTGTCATCAAATATCTCTACTAGACAAATAAAGGATCTCGTAAGAGGGTGTGGGCCATTACGGTTTGCAGATTTATCCCCATTATGTAAATGGATACAAATTTCACACTTTAAACATGTCAAACAGAGCTACAATGAATGCTGGTGTATGCATTTGCGGGTCCAACTATAGCATCTAATATAGACTTCTTTATTTTTATCGATTGATTGAAATTCTGCATCTGGAGACCCGCTTTTACCAATTATATAATACCCCCATGGCGTGAAATGGTTTGATCTCGATTCCAAATTTGGGTACTAGACCATCATCAATACAACCTTGATGTGCACCATAAGAAATCTTATCAAGTACGATCCATTCATTCTCGTTGTGCGTAACAAGTGTAAGATACCACCCATCCAACCACAAGAAGAAACTCGTGACTCGTGGCTATTTGTAAAATAAAAGCTAGGATCAATTGTAGAAGTTCCTAAACGGATGTCATAGTCAACCACTCAAAGTACCCGCATTTCAAGAGAATATTGTGTACCATCAAATTAACCCGTGGGCGCATGACGGACCTCTAACATTGATTTGCAAAGATGAAACTATTTTAGATAACATTAATGCACATTATAAAGATAATGATCAAGAATTAATAGTAGAATCAGATGAGTATTGAAGAGTTAGATAGATGATTTGTTTGATATTTCATGATGATTAGACTTTAATTAACTTGGATGTTAGTATTATATTTCTTCTTTTTTAATCGTATATTTGGCTTATTGAATAACAATTGTTTTGAACTTATGTATTTGTTAATGTGTTTGTATTGATTTTGTTATATTGTATTATTGATTAACTATAATTGTTGTCTTTGAATGTTTGATGCTATGAAAATTGTATTGAAAAGGAGGTAATCCATTCAAGTGGGCCGAGGATCTCAACTTCTGTGGCCTGGCAGAGGGAAGTCAAAAAATAGTTCGTGAGGAGAATCAATGTTTTCAAGGGGAATAATACTACAAATGTTTTAATTCTCATTCACCTACATGTACAGAGAGGATACGTTACCACCTCCTCTGATACACACGTATCGGCTCCCGCAGTGACATTCCATCTCCATCTCATTCTCAAGTAATCAAATTGTAATGTTAGCCTATCCCACCTATCTTAGAGGTGCATCCGATGCTACGCAGTTCGATCACCACGGTGGGATTTTCACAATCCATGTATAGCAGTAAACCGATGATAAAATCTTATTCGACCCACTCTTGACAATAAACAAGTATAATGGCAAAAATTCTATTACCTCATGCATGGTTATTATTTTCTTTATAGCTTGTTGATTATCTTGTAAATGTGCTTTTTTAGTTCATAATCTTGTATAATTTGTGATTAACTAACTTTTCTTTTTTATTGCACCATCATTATCATTAAGAATAAAATAATATCATGCTAATTTATGTTTGCATTACTTTATTTTAAAAATAATAAAATGAAATTATATCAAATTATTAACAAAAGCTTCATTTTTTTTTCTTTATATATTTTATTTGACAGGTTTATTCCTTCACTTCTAAGAGAATCAAGATATTTATGAGGAATAGTTATGAGGGTGCATTGGTTGAGCAAAGTGCCTTCAAATATGGTATGAATATACAGAAGAATTTGAAGTACAATTTAATGCATTTAGCCTATTTGATAAGTGTTGAATAAATTAATAATTAATAAAATAATGCACTACTATAAATTTGTTTTTTTTTCTTTTTTGCTGCAAAAATATAAATGGAATCCCGTCATATCTCATATGGGCTACATGGAAACATGTGGCTAGGTCCGATACAATGACAAGTCAAAAATGGAGAAAGAAGTGAAGATGCAAAGCCAAACAGTGTTCCTCAAGAAGTTTGGTAAAATGGTGGGAATATTGAACAAATAAGAGTTCAAGGCCTCATCCCTGTAAGGCATTCCCAAAATCGCTGACGTAGAAAGCAGTGAAGGATCGGGGACCTTCAAAACATATTGGTATTCCAAACGACCATCCACATTCTATAGATTTGGTAAAAGTTCTTTCCAATTTAATTTGTTGTTAACTTTGTGTATGCAAAGAATATCAATCACATCAAAATATGCCGCGTACAATATGTTAAATATTATTTATTTTTAGGAGGTCGAAGTTAGGACGCTCCACCAACACCGCTTTGAGGTGCTTAAGCGCATGCACAAGAAGAAGGATGGGTCAATGGTGTATCAAGCCGTCAAATGATATTAATGTGTTTTCAATATTATTTTCATTATATGTTAATGTTAGCATACTTATTGCATTTAGAATTTATTGAATATTGTAATTTGAGGCTTAGTATTTTCTTCCTGTGTCAATTTTGTATTTACAATCATTTATGTTAGGATTAAAGGGTCATATTATAGATTTGTATTTATATAGATAAATGGGCCCTATGTATTTTTAATCTTATGTGGACCTGTGTGGATGTTGTATAATATTGGGACAGGTTGCCATGAAATTACACAGGTTGTATTTTGGGTAGAGCTCTCCGTACAAAGGAGACTCCCCGCCCCGATTGCTAAATCTCGGGTCCCGGGAAAAGGGGACTCACCTGACGCAAGGCTGCCATCTGACATCCACAAATTCTTCGTGGGCTGACGTGGGTTGTCACTCCAACCCCGGATTTGGGGTGCCGCCACATAATGTTGAATTGAGGTAAAATGCTTATTGCATTTAGAGTTTTAATGGGTTTTCTTTCCTAGCATCCAGTTGATGGGAATTTGTATTATTCTGTTATATCTACAAGTTTTATTATGTTGAATTTGTTAGAAGATGTGGGAGAGAATATCATATGGTATCATTTTTTCTATATATACATATTATTCTTGAATTCTCAATTTTTATATATTTTGTTTATTTTGATTGACGTTTAATGTAGATAATTTGACCTAAATTTGAAATCCATGCCATTCGTTTTATCGGGGTTTATATCTAGAATCTCGTTGATGAATTTTTAAACTTTTGTCAATTGTTGTTATATAAACATGTGATTTCTTTGTGGGTTTTAAGTAATTGAGTATTATTTATCAAATGAATTTTGTATTTACAATCCATACATATAATTGTTGTCTTCCTATGTGGAATTATAAAATATTTTGCCTTTAAATAAAATTATGATATGCATGCACTCGGGTGTTTGTTTTTTTTTTATATATATTTTACTAATATACTATATATTATTGTATTATACAATTGTAGGAAGCTGTGGATAATATGGTTGCAATTGCTTCCTCAATTGACATGAATCTGGCGTAGGTCTAAAGATTGATGTTGCTCATTTACCTTCAAAGCCGCTGGAGGGAGCCTTAAAGCGCGCAGTGTATGGTCTGTACCCATGCATCTACATTTTGATCCATTCATCTCGAGCTCATCCTCCCGCCTTTCCATTACAATACTTTATTCACGAAAGCACAAGGGAGGAGTTGCGGAAATCTAAGAAAATTCTGTACAAAAAAATGAAGAGATACAAAGAAGAATGAAGAGATGCAAAACAAATCAAGAGATGAAAAAATGGAATAAAGAAAGACCAAAAGAGAGAAGGAAATGCAATGTATGATTTTACATATGGAGCAAACTATGTGTAAGTTAGCCTGCACTTCATCTATTTTTATCAACCTTGAGTAGAAGATCCATCCAAATCTCTGTAGGTATCATACTCATACCGACTCGAGTGATAGACTTTTTTTTTA
The DNA here is from genome assembly GCA_016808115.1 of Tetrastigma voinierianum. Taxonomy (NCBI): domain Eukaryota; kingdom Viridiplantae; phylum Streptophyta; class Magnoliopsida; order Vitales; family Vitaceae; genus Tetrastigma; species Tetrastigma voinierianum. The sequence goes on from JAEQBH010000116.1 coordinate 451,844, forward strand.
TTAAACATTGTTGCGTTAAACTTTGTTGTGTTAAACTTGTTGTATGATATTACAATTTATAGTAAATCTATATGCAATATAGATGGTTAAAGCTTGTTGTATGTTATTGGAATTTATATATATAATATGAAAAATATTAAGATGGGCGTATGTAAACTTATTTTTGAATGAAAAAATTTTATCCAAAAGGTAATTAATAAAATATTTACTCTTAATTCAAAATAAACAATTTAATAAATTATTATAAACAATCGGGGTGGGCAGAGCATTTAAATTCCGCTTTCTATTTTTCTGAAGAAGAAGTGCGGAATTATTCTCGCTTCTAATCGGTTTCAGATTCCAACAAATAGAGAATTAATCATTCGTTTTCTATTTTTAGAAACAAGTCTGCTTTCTATTTTGTATCAATCTGTGTCTATTTTACTATCGGCTAGAAACGGGAACGCCTTCTATTTTTCCAAATTAGAATGAAATAGAGTTTCTATTCCGTTGCTATTTTAGTATCGGATTAGAAACAGAATTCCCTTTCTATTTTTTCACATTTAGAAACGTAAATAGAGTTTCTATTCCGCTTCTATTTTAGTATCGGGACAGAAATGTAAATTTCTTCTATTTTACATTTAGAAACGGAAATAGAGTTTCTATTCCGTCGCTTATGTTTAGGAACTAATTTTCCGGTTGTAAAATTAGAAACCCGACACACAAATTCGCTTAAAATAGAAAGGAGCCTTTTGAAACAGACAATTCCGCTTCTAATTCGCCGCTATTTGCAATAGTTATGGAATTAGAAACGGATTTGACCGTTTCTAATTTGCTTCTTTCTTGTAGTGCATCGTTAGAGTTTTTTATAGTTTAATCAGAGGTCTTGAGTTCGAGTTATAAAAATATAATCATGTTTTATGATAAAACTTTATTGCCATTGTGATTTATTCCATCTTGAATAAGAATTAGTTTGAATATGATATGACTTAAATATGTATTCCATGTGTATATGAACCCACTTAGGACACCTTATGACTTAACAAAAAAAAAAAAATGCTTGTTTTAGAATATCATTTTGCAAAACGAAGGATGTATTAAGATGCATTAATTTTTAATTTTATTTTTGTACTGAAACAACGAAGTGCAAGCAGAACAATGATTATTTAGAAGATAATTGAAATTTTCACAACTGCAATCATATGACAAATTCTCAGCACCATATTCTCTTTTCATTTTCTTTCTGATTGGCGAAGGAAAAGCACATTTCGGCATGAGGTCTTCATGATTTTGTTTTTGCGCTTATTCCTCAAAAGATATTCATATTAATTGGATATTGTCAATCCTTATCAAGTCATAATCTTTCCTATTCGTAAAAGATGTGGGACTTTAGGTGCAAACCCAAGGGTGTTGATATTTAAAAGATTATGAAGATATAACAATGACGCTTAAAAAGAGGATAATTGGCACATTTTATCAATAACATGCTCTAAATGTTATCTTTGATTTAAACTTTACTTTTAAAGTTTTATATTAAAAAATATATTTATATCTTATTATTAAAATAATGAATTCTTTTACAGTGAAATATAAATTTAAAAGAAACTACAATCAAATTGAATTTTATTGATAAAAATATCTTCAAATATTGGTACATAATAATTTGGTTTCAACCAATAATGTAACTACCAAAACATAATAATCACAAGTCATATCTCAATTTCTAATTCTTTCAACAAAAAAAAAAATTGATACAATCTTCATATTTTTTGGTATCACCTCCTTTAATATAATAAATTTTCATTTTTTGGTTAACCACTTTTATTTGAAACTTGTCACGCAAATTTAGAATATAAAGCATCGAATTATATGTATGCAGCGAGCATAAATATAAAGAACTATGACTTTCAAAAAAATTTGTAAGCGTCAATATATTGGGTAGCAACAATTTAACAACTAAATAAAACTAACAAGTATACAAGATACTAAAATCCTATAATGAAAAATACTATAAACAAGAATTTTTAAAAAATAATGGCAAAATAAAACAAGATATAACTATGAAAGTTCAGATTTTTTTAGACTTTGATAAATTAGATACAAAAAATAACCGACTTACAAAATCCAAGAAATGCCAAAAATAACATTATAAGAACAAGTTGTCCTCTACATCCTTTTCAACAACATAATAACAATAAACTAAGGAACTTATTACAAGTTAACATTTTTTCTAGTTAATAATAATTCCATAACTAAAAAAACAGACTTGGATTTTCTAGTTAATAAGAATTCCATAACTACAAAAAAAACATAAACTATCCTACAAATCTTTTGGGTTATATTTGGTTCTTGGAAACTAATAAGGAAAAAAAGTTAAGAAAGGAGAAACAAACGTTAAAGGAAAATGATTTTCTTATATTATGGAAAATTTAAATAAATGTTAAGAAAAATGATTTTCTTATATTATAGGAAATATTAAGAAAATGATTTTCTTATATTATGGGATATATTAAACAAATAAACAATAGAAGAATAAATAATAGGAGAGACCTAAACTTAGGCCATAGCGCCAATGTTTGTTCGGTCGATCTGTTGGGGCATCTGCTGACCCCTTGATGAATGTAAAAGAGCGTCAGACGGTGAATGATGTAGCGACCCCTAAGCGCGTCAGGCAGAAGGCGAGTCGACGAAACCCGAGGGACGCCGGTTTATTTCTTTTAGTTATCGTTTTATTAAATTTTTATTTTCCAAAGGATGTCGGCGACTCGAATCCCAGGATGGAACGAAGCGAAGAAGTGAAGCGGGAAATTGAGCCCAAGGCAGAATGGCGGATCCGGCCGGAGCCGGTTTACTCAGGCGTTTTCGTTATCTTATCAAAACATTTTTATTAATTCATTTAGTTGCGGAAGCGGTTTTTCGGTTTTGGAAGCGAGCCCGTAATCATTTACAAATATAAAGCTTGATTCGGTAGGCCCACGTAAACATTATGAAAATACATTTACAAAGAAAAACATTCTATGCTCTTTTCAAGATGATACACAATCAAGTTTCGAGTTTAACCCTTTTGTTTACAAAACACCACTTGTTTAGTATTATGCAAGAATTCGGATTGTTATACACTTATCTGTAGTACTTTCCTCTATGATTTCTGTGTTTGCGCGATCTTGGGCTTCTTCTCTTTGCTTGTCGATACTGCGCGTAGTTAAAACTACACGCTAAGCATTTTCATACTTTAGTGGTTCTATACAGTTACATTCCATATTCAATTCTTTCGTGATCATTTATCATTAAACTATACCTAATATATCAACATATACTCATGCTTTCAATGTCTGAATCATTCTGAAGTATCATATCATATCATCGTTTTCAAGGCATGATTCATTTCATGATATTCAAACATATTCATGAAAATATCTCATTACGCTCGTCAGCGTTGGCTATTTCACCTTGACTGTCGATTCACAATTTGGCCCGGTTAGTTTGATGAATCAGCCCTTGTATCATTGGTAATGTGCTTATACATTTACAGAATTATCTCCCACGTCATGGCCGGATGCAGTTTGGTGCATCGGCGCGTGGTATCACTGTCGGTCTCCGTCATGCGGATGCGTTTGGTGCATCGGCGGGTGATATCAATTAAATGCTATACGCCCGTCGCGGCGGATCTTGGGTGGTGCATCACTTGAGTGGGACATTTCTTGATGCCATGCGCCCGTCGCATGACGGATGCCGGGTTAGTGCATCCGCGAGTGGGGCGTTAAGGTAATTTCGGGGTGCCTTTGACGGATCTTGGAATTGGTGCGGCCCGGGTCGAGGCCCGATTCATTTGGTATATTATTCACTTCCGCGATTGAAGCGGTTACTGTTTGGGTGAATCCGAGTCTTTATCATCATTCACTTTTCGGTATTATCTTTGGGGAACATACTCGATCTACATAATCATATCACATACTCGTTCATGAATTCGATTCATATTCTCATTCATAGTTAATTGGTAAACTGCAAAATACTTGAATTAAGGATAGAAGTCGAAGAACAAACCAATTATCGATTCGTTTCTTTCTCGATGTCAATCTGAGCCAGGTTAATGCGTCTTCACACTTTGGTCGAATCTGATTTATTCACTCTTAGTGATTATCTGAATAATCGTGCTTGAAGCGAATATCGTTGAGGCAACCAAAGCTTTCTTGAGGCGGTGGTCTGATGCGTTTTGACTTAGACACATTCTTATTCCCCATGAGTCACACTTTACTTAGGAATTGGAATCATTCCAATGGGATTATCTGACTAAAGTTATGGCATTTTCATGCAGGCTAATCAGGCTAGATTACTGCCCAAGGGACGGTTGTATTTCTAATTTTTTTCCGGGGTTCTAACTTGATTTTTGACACTATCTCTTTGTACTCATTTAAAGCTAAGGTGTTAAGGGTTACATTCGATTGAATCACTGATTCGAGACAGAAACTCAAGTTACGTCGGCTGCTTGGGTACTCTATGTTCAAAGCTGGAACGAGTTTATAACACTGTAGCCCTACTTTGAGTGAATTTTTAGGCCTCTTAGGATAAGAATTTGGCAATGCCTATTCTTTAATTTTGTTCTCCTTGAAGTCTATTTTACGTAGCCACTTGAATCACTCAAATCGGATAAAATGAAGCGAGTTATGGCGAATAAGCGGTCGAAATTGAGAAACGAGCAGCGGGTGTGGGTACACCCCCAAAGTGTACCGGTACACTTTATTAAAAATGACCAGAAGCAGTGTCTGGGTACACTTTCAAAGTGTCTGGAAGTATAAGTCACAGAAATGCCTTAAAATGTGTGTTTTCTACATTTTTTTATACACGATCCCGATCAAATCTACGCGAACACACATCAAAACCATTCCCGAATTCACCTTGGAATCTCTTTTCTACTCGATTCCTCTTTCAATTACATATATTTCTTTAAAATTCTTTTATGAATTCCTTGAAGATCATTCCAACATGGGTTATGACCCGTCCTCGAATAACCATGATGAATTGGTTAGGGTTTATTGACTGCAACTCGAAGACTCTCAATTAACCATGGATGCATCTGAGAGGATTACATGATTATCTTTGTCTCTTAATGGGGTTTTTACCCACAACACCTCAACAAGTTAAGGGTTTGTGTGATCTATTCCACAAAACCCTAGACAAAAGGAGGACCATTCTCCAAAACAAAGCCTTGAGAAATCAAAACACATGATCTAAGATGAATACATACCTTGAATTTTGATCTTCCTCTCCTTCTCCTTCTTTGCTTCCTCTTCTTCCTCTTGTTCTCTCCCTTCTTCTCCTCTCCTTTTGGTTTTGCTAGGGCAAAATTAGGTGAAATGAATTTTAACTTTTGTTTTCCATTTTTATATTTTCAACTTTTCATAAATTGCAATAGCCCTCATATCTTTAATTTTTGCAATTCTGACTTGTTTTATTTTTTACTATGGCCATCTCTACTCCCTTTTGATTTTTCATACCCCTTAGCAAATCTAAGTTTTATCCTTGTTCTAGTGCCAAAATTTAGGGTTCACTAGATTTATCATTTCATAACTTGTCAATTTATCATTTTCACAGGAAAAACCCAGAGTTTATTTCGATTCTTTCCCAGGAAAAAAATTTCTTATAAAAATTCTAGGGTATTTTTGGGGCGTTACAAGTGGGCTGGCCGCCTCTCCGATGATTAAGTCAGTAATATGGAGAGGAAGAAGAAGGAGGTGAGATAGTAGAGTACGTACGCTTTTACGTGGGGATGTTCCCTGATTGCTTAGGGTTCGGTTCCCCCGATCTCGGATTCTTATTTTAAGAATAATATATGTTTTCTGTTAAGGATATCTTTTATGGGATAAGATATGTTTTCCTTGTAGAATTATCCTTTTATGGGATAGATCTATTTTTTCCTTATCAGGGATTATCCTTTTATGGGATAAGATAAGTTTTTCCTTATTAAGGATTATCTTTCTAAATAAAGGATTTAGAAATTAGGAAATTTTAGGGATAAATATATACTTTGCGTATTTTCCCATATGTGGTGAAGTGGTCGGCTGGGGGGACTCGGGATCCCACACGGGTTTTTAGAATTTGCCACATGCGAGGGTGGGTTCAGTGTGGTTTTTAGTGTAAAGGCGCCTTGGGCCGCTTCATTAGAGCGGAGCGAAATAGGCTTTGTGCGGTATTGGGCTTTGATAAATTAGTGGGTTTGGGCTTTAAAAGCGAGTGGTACCTGTGCCGCTTTTTCGGTGAAGGTTGATACTTCGGTCGGAAAAATCTGATGCTGAACCTTGAGTGGAGAAAGTTGAAGGGGCGAAATGTCACGTCCATTGAGCGCATGTTTGGATCGCGGCGGCGTGTGAGCACTTACGTTTCCCGGATTGCTCGAGGTCACTGAGAGGGAGCACAACGAGCCCTTCTTGTCAGTGAAGAACTCGCAAGAGTTAGGCTCTAGCCTTTTTCCTTACATAACTCTTGTCATACCTCGTTTGTTGCCAGGAGAGGTCGTTGGGGGTGAATATTTTGTTTTTGTTGATATTTTGAAGGAAGTCAATCTCGGGTAGCTCTTCCCAAATGGGGTTAGCTCGAAAGCCTCGAGCCGAGATCGCTGAAGGGGCCTTATTAGCTTCGTCCGGCCTGATCAGTCACCTTTGAGGGAACAAGATGAAGAGCACTTTTAGGCGTGAAGAAAGAAAGCCTGAAACTTAGAGCCACGGTCGACCCAACTATAAATTACGGCGACTTGCGTGAGAAGTCGGCGCTAAGGAAGTGCCGGACGGCTTAAACTACTCGTCACGGCGTGGAAATGCAGACGGCTTAGGCATTAAGCGCCCGTCGGACTTTAATGTCTGGCCGAGTTGGGCATTAGCCATCTTGGGGACCGGAATCATGGCGCAGCCATCCGGGCTTTAATATGAGCCGGCTACGCCATCCGAACTTTAATATGTTCTTATTTATTGCACCATCTTGGCCGGGCAGGTCGGTTTCCCTTGTCACCCGGACTTGTAATTTGACCAGCTAGACGTGGCTATGTTGGGCCGGGCAGGTCGGTTTCCCACGCCACTCGGACTTGTAATTTGACCCAGCTAGACGTTGCTATCTTCGGCCGAAGCGGCGGTCGGTTTCAGCATACGGACGTAAATTGACTAGTTAGGCATGGCTATGCTAGGCCATGCAGGTCGGTTTCCCGCGCCACCCAGACTTGTAAGTTGACCAGCTAGGCGTGGCTATGCTGGGTCGGGCAGGTCGGTTTCCCACGCCACCCGGACTTGTAATTTGACCAGCTAGGCGTGGCTATGTTGGGCCGGGCAGGTCGGTTTCCCGCGCCACCCGGACTTGTAAGTTGACCGGTTAGATGTTGTCTATCTGGGTAGGACCAGTCATTTGCTATGTGCTCCCGGACTTTTATTTATTTATTTATTTATTATTATTATTATTTTATATAGACCGGTTAGATGTTATCTATACCGGGCCGGATAGGTCATTTATTGCGCCATCGGGACCTTTTTTTATTTTTGATATAGACCGGTTATATGTAATCTATACCGGGCTGGACAGGTCATTTATTGTGTCATCCGGACTTTTTTTTTTTTTATATAGATCGGTTAGATGTAATTTATACCGGGTCGGACATGTCATTTATTGCGCCATCCGGACCCTTTTTTTTGATATAGACCGGTTAGGTGTAGTAAGCGGCCGGGACTATCATCATTTATTCTAGCCATCAGGACTTTTATAGTGGGGTGTGCAAAGATTTATAGAGGATATTTTAAAGGAAGCTTTGATGATAATACCTCTTCCTGGAGTTTGAGATTTCTCCGATCGAGTGCAGCCCGAGTTAACATGACTTTGCAACTCCTTCTTGTCCCTCCTTCTTCCTCTTTGCCTTGAGGCAAATGGAGGAATTTATCTTCTGGCGATTGGATCACAAAGTTGCATGACATTGCGACTGCCCCGGAAGAATCAGATGTGGAATGGGGATCCGGCCAGAATACAGGTGACGAGCCCTTTGGATGTCGTCGAGACTGACTCTTGTACCCGATCGTCGGCGAAGTTTTGTTCGATTTCCCACAGACGACGCCAATTGTAAGTACCAATTTTGTTCGTCGATCTTGAAGACATTGTATTGCTTGATATGAACGCAAAGGGCTATCCGTGATTGGTGGGCTCGACCGCCTCTCCGATGATTAAGTAAGCAATATGAAGAGGAAGAAGAACGAGATTGAGATAGTGAGTCATACGCTTAAATGGGGATCTTCGATTTATAGGATTCGGTTACGTCTCAGTTCTTATTTTAGGAATAATATATGTTTTTCCTTATTAAGGATTATCTTTTTATGGGATAAGATATGTTTTTCCTTATCAAAGATTATCCTTTTATGGGATAAGATATATTTTTCCTTATCAAGGATTATCCTTTTATGAGATAAGATCTGTTTTTCCTTATTAAGAATTATCCTTCCAAATAAAGGATTTAAAAATTAGGAAATTTCGAGGAGATAAATATCACTGGTATTTTCCTGTATGTGGTGAGTGACGGTTTGGGGGGGACTAGGGATCCCACACGGGTTTTTAGGACTTCTGCTGTGCAGTGGGTTCGGTGTGGTTTGAGTGTAAAAGGGTCTGTGGGCGGCCGTTAGGCGAGGTCGAGCAATGGAGCTGTCTTGGTCTTCAGGCTATTGAGTGGTGTGTTGGACCTAAGGCGTAGTACCCACAATAACTATTTTATTGACAAGTATACTGGATATTTAATCTTCGAAAAGCACAAGAGAATTACAGCACATCTAAAAGTAAAAGCGTTGTAAGTGAATCATACATGTGGACATTTTCAATGGTCAAACTCGCAACCTTTGCTAAACACATCACAATTCACAAGTAAAAAAAAAAGTGAAATTGTTAGCCTAAAGAAACTCCTATTCCATAACAAGTCATTTTTTAATCAAGATAAATATTTAAATTTTTTTTAAAGTCTCTTAATAAGTTTATATAAAGCATTTAAAAAATTATTTTTGTTAAAAAGTGTGTATTACATTTTAAATAAAACTAGTTAAACGAATCCAAGTAGTACAAAAGTATCTAAGATCATCCAAACAATATTTAACATCGAAGTTCCAACCATGGGAAAATTATGAACTTATCCCTGCATCAAAACCAATCATAAACAAACGAAAAAAAATGATTATGTTATTAAATTTAAGAGAATTCCCAACTGAAGTGTTTTTCGTCTTTTCTAATTGTCTCCCCTTAATGTTTAAGTCATGAACTCTAACCAACCGTACATGCAGACATCATGATCACCAATACATGCATTACCTACATTCACTAAGTGACTTGTTTTTGTCGCTGTATCAACAATAAAGCTTCAAAATTTAAGAAAATTGAATATATATATATATATACTATATATATATATATATATATATATATATATATATATATATATATATATATATATTGATGCCTTTTCAACGGATTGGGTTGGAGCGTTTAGGAGTCGTTGGGCCAGGAACTAGAACTTTGTGGGCTAGTTTGAAGGCTACGGATTGTCGAGTAGAATGGGGCTGGCTGCTGACTCAAATCTGCCAGGCTGCGGATTATTAGCACTCCCTCTGTAAAAACAAAGAAGAAGAAGGGTCGGGGCTTCTCAGTGGCCTCTCCGATGTAAGTCAATTCCTCCCGAGAAAAAGATATTTGCTTAGGCGAATATTTTGCGTACACCTTTCACGATGGGGTGGCCTGGTATTTATAGTATATGTTTTCCGATTGGATGATGATTATGATTCTTTACGTTGGACCGGAATATTTCTTGCCTTTATCGTGCTCCAGTTCGATAAGGGATATTGAAAAACTTGATTTATTAAATTATCTTTCTTCACTCGTTGGTGGGATCAGGCGATCGTAGGATGGTACATTATATCCTGAATTATCTTATTTTCCTTGTTGGTGAGATTTAGTTAGATTTGTAGGATAATATGTTATTAGGGATTATTCTATTTCCCTTATCGATGAGATTTAGTTTGATTTGCAGAATGTGGGCTTTCTCAATTATCCATAACCGGCCTTTGGGCCGAGCGGACTGGGCCTTCATTTTGGGCTAGTGTCAAAGGCTTGAGTGTTTCAATGGGGGCGCCTCTTCTTTGGGTTTGGCGAGTGGGCATGCGAGCCCATTTTTCAAACCCTATCAATTGCCCCCCAGCCCTTGTGTACGGTGTGCGTGGGTAAGGGTTGTAACGTTTCTCGTATCGGATGCAATTTCCACGTGTACGCTTTCGGAAATTTGGGTTGGACGGGGCTTGGTGGCAGTGTATGTCTTGCGATAATGATGACTCTTCGGTTTTCGCGCTCATTTCTCCCCCTTCTTTTAGTTTCCTTTTGTTTCTTCCGCAGACATCCTCTGTTTTGTGTGCCCTTGATCTTGAAACTTTTTCTTCGCTTTTAACGAGTTCGGACTTCCCTCTTCCTTAGTTTCCATCTGAACCTTTTTGTGCAGAGTCCTTTTATGGCATCTTTCCTGAGATAACTTTCCGTTTATTCAGGGGCCATTGCGACTTCTCTCTTTGGTGTCTTTTCGAGCGATACGTCGAGGCTTTAGGGTTAGGTCGACCAAGTTTTGTTCTCATTACTGCTATCACCATGGGTTCGGGTCGCTCTTCTTTTAACGTATTGGAAGTGACTCTCTTGGTATTCTTGGTGCAGAGCGAAGCGGCGGCGCCTCTACTAAAGTCGATAAAGTCGATCTTGAGAGATGCTCTAGGCGTACCGCCAGACAAGTGTAAGGGGAGAGTAGACCAGTTAAGTATCTGGGGGTAGGAATACCTAAAATCCTGATTCGAGAATGCTTTATTTGTGAGGCTAGCAAGAGTTGGTCCCTTGTATGGGGCCACTTTAGCCGGCGTTACCTACCTCGTTTTGGCGTCAGTGCGGTCCTGATGTTTTGACTTCACATGTGGTTTAGTACCTAATATGGTATGCTTCTTTGAAGTAACTGTGCAGTCTTAGCTTCCCTCTGCATCCCTTCCATAAAAGGGTTTTGCCGCCCGATGTACGTCCTTCTCGCTTTGCATGTGTTTGGGGTATTTTGGTTGGTCTATTGGTTTCTTTAGGGACGGGAACCGGTGTTTGATATAGCTCTGTTCCTTTATCTTTTTAGCCTTGAAGGCGCAGGAGCTTCCTCACATTTTTCGAGCGTCTTTTGGCGCTCCTCTTATGATTTCCAATCTTCCCTCCTCTCACAGGCTTTGGAAGGGACGTTACTTCTTTGTTAAGCGGCCTTGGTGGATATGACTCTCTTGCTGGGAGCAGCCTTACAGGCATTCGGTTACTTGGACCGCGAGAATCTACGTGAGTGTCAAACTGTTTTATTATAATCTTTATGAGGTCATTGGATATCTCACAATTTTGCATTATCACGTGCCTTTCAAATTGCTCGACTAACGTCATAACCTGACGTTGGTTTGATGTCCCCGCGTCCTACCCAGCGGGCTGATCCATCGGATATTCACGGCCCTTAGAGCTGAGGTCAGCCGCTCTACGTTTGCGAGGCCTTAGCCTCTTCCACCATAAATCTCCCGCCAGACGCTTCATTGCCGAAGCCCGCAAAGGAAGCTTACGGCTGGTGGAAACGTCTCGGAAGTCGGGCGTGGCGCGGAAAAATTTGGTTCAGGTGAAAAAGCATCGACTTGCAGGCAAGGTCAAGTGAGGCGTCTTCCTTTCCCCTTCTACCCCGATTCGAACATCGGGGCGGATATTATCACCTTGGTGAGGTCCACAAAGCCGAGGCTCATGATCCCATTAAATGCATTGCAAAGGCCAAAGGCTCACTCTGGAAGGCGATTATTGTGGTAGGCTGTGTGCCATCCGTTTGAGATCCTCTTGAGTGTTTCAGCCACCTTCTCGAGGTCGGACGGAGTTGAAGAGGAAGGGTTAGCCCCAGCGGGGATAGGGCTCCTTGCTCCTTAACGTAGAGGGCTTGCGGCGGCGCGGTCAATCATCCTTAAAGGTCGACCTCGAAGTCGGGCTCATTGCACGTTGAGAAGCAGCTCTTAATCCCTCCGGGGTTACCTCTGTAAGTTCCTATATCTTGTCGTGTCTGATTTTACCCTGAGTTGGGTATTGGTCTTCTGTTGGATGCTGATCTTTACGTTGGATGTGACAGGTGGCTACTCATTTGAAGAGTTTGGCCAAAAAGCGATCGCCAGAAGGCGATCAGCTGCGGTTGGTGCTGCTCTTAAGCGGATGATTGCGGGATCGGGTGCGGTCTGTATGGCCAGGAGCGGTGAAGCTTAAGTGCGATTTGAAGCATACGCGTCGGCATGTGCGTCGAGGTAGAAGATGAGGCCGAAAGCGACGAGAGCGGCGAAAGGCGAGAGCCCGAGAGGTTCGGGATGAGTGGATGAAATGACTTGCTAGAGGCCGGGGGGCGGGTTGCGGTTGCTGATATGGAGCTTGGATGGTTAGGGATGAGCTTCTTACATCCTAGGGCGAGCTGCGGGAGTCTAAAGAAGAGCTACGTGCGACCAAAGATGAACTACGCGATAAGACATCGTTGCTGGACGGGGCTCGTCGTGAGGCTTCCGAGGCTGTAAACTCGGCAGAACGCCTGACTGAGGAGTGTTGTGGGCTGCGTGGGGACCTTCATCAACAAGTAACTCTGGTTGCTCAGCGGGACGTAGTTATAGGAAGATTAAGGGATGAGGCTGTCTGTGATAGGCTGGGTGGCTTGCCTTTGGAGGAAAATTTGCTGTAATGCTACGGCACGGACTTGGCTTTGACATCCTGCCGGCGAGGAGGTGAAGTCCTCTGCGGTGGTAATCTGGAGAAGCCAGGACACCCAGCTAAGGCCTCCCTTCTTCACCCTCTGCTCCTCCTTCGATGCTGATCCTCTTGCACATCTTCGGCAGCAGCGTCGATTTTTATTTTATTTATTTTTCTTTGAGCTGGGACTGGGACCAGTATGTAGCCTTTTCCTTAATAAATGTTCATTTTTTACCACTTTTGTCTCTCTTATGCATTTGTATTTGTTCTTATAAAGCGAGTTAATTTGCCAGGCACATAGCTGAGTTGAAGCGTGCGAGTTGGCGGCTTGGTACATGGTTTGAGTTGAAGCGATTTGAGCCCTCGGCCGGATTAATCGGGCTCTGGCGCTGAACCTCATGGTGCGAATAACTGGTGAAGCCCGACTCTTAGGCTACATGGCTGTAAGTAGTTTGAGCACCGTGTGTTGCCTAGGCTGGGCGCCCCGAGGCCTTATGGGGTGGGTCTTTGAGCTAAAGCCGACTCTTAGGCTACGCCAGCTGTGCGAGTAGTTGAGCTCGTCAAAGTGAAGCTACTAGGCTCGGGCGTTGTGAGGCCTTATGGGTTGAATAACTTTTGGCGATCGACTACCCAGAATTTGCATGGCACGGCCGGAGTGGTCGAGCTCGTCGAAGCGGGGCTATTTGGGCTCCGGTGATGAACCTTGTAAATTCGGGCGGTGTCGAGCTCTTAAGTTCAGCTGACGCTGGCGAGTGGTCGAGCTCATCAAAGCGAGGCTGTTGGGATCAGAGTATTTGAAGACCTTGTGAGTTTGAATAGCTTGAAATTTGAAGCGACTCTTAAGAATTGCATGCTTTGTCTTGCGGTAGTGGAGTATTTCGTCATATTGGTACTAGGCCGAGCCCGGGCCTTGTGGGGTGAATAACTTTGAAATTTGAAACTGACTCTTGGTACATAGCTGTCGCGATGATGGAGCTCAGTCAAAGCTGACTGGGCTCGGACCAGCAGGGCCTTAATGGTTGAATAACTGGTAGGCTTGATCTTAGGGCTGCGTGCTTTGTCTGGTGGTGAGGCTCGTCAGGCCCGAGCCTCTTGGGCTCTAGGCGAGGCCTTATGGGGTTTGAATAGCTGGTGATCGACTCTTGGGTTGCGTGGTCGGCGGAGTAGTCGAGCTCAGTGGCCAGAATCTTGGGCTCCGGCCGGCCCGAGGCCTTGTGGGGTGGGCTCTTTGGTGAATGGCTCTTGGGTGCATGGCTGTGTGGGAGTAGTGGAGCTCAGTCAAATTAGACTATTAGACTCCCAGGCCATTTGAGCCTTATAGAATTTGAATGGCCAAAGTGATCTGCTCTTGGCATGGCTGGCCCGATAGTCGAGCTACGTCAAATTGTTTCTTGATCTGCGACAGCAACCTGGGCTATGCTTTGAGTTGATGCGGCTCTTAGGCTCGTGGCACGGTAGGTAGTGGAGCTGCGTCAAGCCCATTTCTTGGGCTCGGGCATTGAGGGCTTTGTGGGCTCGGAATAACTGGTAGGCCGGCCCTTAGGGTGCATGGCACGAGACGGAGTGGTGGGCTGATTGCAAGCGAGCCTCTTGGGCTCCGGGCGGCCCCCGAGCCTTATGGGATTTGAATGGCTGGCGATCGACCTCTTGGGGTAGCATGGCTGAGTGGAAGTAGTCGAGCTCGTCAAAAGCGTTTGTTAGACTTCAGTATTTGAGGCTCTGGGGTGAATAGATGCGGTGATCGACTCACTTGCGTTCAATGTGGCACGAGTAAAGTAGTCGAGCTCGTCAAACTGAGCCATTGCGTGCAGCCGTTCGACTTCTAATCTCTTGGAAAGATGAGAGCGTCTTTGCATCTTTGGTTCATGGAGGGGTGGAGATTTCGCGAGTTCAGGAGTCTGTATGTATAAATGAGCGCTCAGTTGCCATGGAACCCATACTTTGGAGATTACGGCCCTTCCAGGTGTGTAACTCAAATCTGCGTGAAATGAAGCGTCGAGGCTTGATCGTCTTTACGAGATCCCTTTGAGGATCTGGATTCGATTTGGACCCTTTGCTTGTGGGAGTTGTGTTTTCCCTAGTCTCCCTTCCATGGGGTGTATTCCTGGCCGTGCTTTAGGGAATGCGTCGAGAGAGGCGGTACATTTCTTGTGCCACTTTCTCTATTTCCTATTCTTCTTTCCTCTTGCTCTCACTTTCTTCTCCTTCTCATGCTCTTTCATTCTCTCTTCCTTCCTTCTTTTCTTCCCATCTCATTCTCCTTTTTCCTTTCCTTTCGCCTCGCTCTCTTTCATCCTTTTCTCTTCTTCTCCTCTTTTCCATCTCTTTGTTCATGTTCTCCTTTTTCATCTAGTTTTCCTTTCCTCTTTCTTTCTTGAATTTTTTTTGGGGCCCGTCGTGGACTTCCCGGGGTGTGTGGATGACACTCTGTTTAGCCCAGGTGAATGTGGTTGATTGAATAGAGACTTTTCCTTTTGATCATGAACTTTCACATTAATTGTATGTAATTTTAATTCTATGTCATTGTTGAGACCTCTAATAAAATAACAAATAAGCGCTAATCGTCATCAGAAAATTGATAATGCTTCATTCACGAATTACAAACCAAGATACTGCCCGATAAAAAGCGCTTAAGGTGTTCCGCATTCCCAAGCATGATGTAGAATTTTCCCTCCTGCATGCGGAGCTTGTAATTGCGGTCTAATGGCGCGGGATATGATGTGAGGCCTTCCCAGTTGGGGCTGGTTTCACGTAGTGATTCTTCCTTCTGAGGAGCTTCTTCAAGACCGGTCATCTGTCATGTAATACAGTTTGACTTTTTGGTTGTAATCTTGTAATCTTCCTTTGGTAATCCTCAGTGCGCCTTATGACTGCTCACGCTTTTCATTTAAGAGGAGTCCAAATTGGCGGAGGCGCAAAATCATTGTGTTCCGTTGTTACTGACTCGATCCTTAGGGACTTTAACCCGACCTCGGCGAGCTGCGCGTTACCAAAGGCTGGGGCGAATGGGGTTTTCTTTAGATTCTTGACTTGTCTGCGTGAGTCTGTGGGCCCATAACACCTCGAGAGTATTCTACCCATTGCGCTAAGATCTTCCAATTTGGTCTTGATTGTGGCGTAAAAGTTACGATGGTGACTTTTGCGACCATTAGACTCACGGATGTGGGGCAGAGTAATAGTGCTAATTTTGAGCTAAACACAAAAATCCACCGAACTTGGCGTTGTCAAATTGCTTTCCATTGTACGATACGGGGCTGTAGGATGCTGAGCACGCATATGGCTCGCCACATAAAATTGCGTATCTTTTGTTCTGTGATTGTGGCCAAAGGTTCGGCCTCAACCCACTTGGTGAAGTAATCTCTGCCCAGCGATGATGCGAGATTCCATTGGCCGCTTCCCAGGCGAGAGGTCCCGGTGTCGTCCAAACCTAATGTTGAAGGCCGGGGCGTGGGTTGATATCGAGGGCTCGAGATGGGAGGGCGAGATCTTGGCATGCTCTGGCGGATCTTCAAATCTCGACCGGTCGGTAGCGTCTGCGGTATTGTGGGCCGTGGTATCCTGCCTTAAGACCTTCACCGCTATTTTTTGAGAACTCAGATGTGATTTACATACACCTTCATGCACTTCCCTTAGCACATAGTCAGCATCTTTACCCGCAATGCACTTAAGGATGAGTGTGGAAGAAACACCAAACTGTAAAGGCTTCCGCGCCAGTTAGTGAATCGGTAGACCTCGTCTGATTTTTGGTACCTCTTGCGGGTGCGTCGGGTAGATGTCCATCTATTATGTAATCCCAGGCTAAGTCCATCTAACTTCGGCTTTGAAGCGATCGGGGCAACGCCGTCACGAGATCTATAGAAGGCTGCGAGGTATTAGACGGCGTTGACTGCGAGGTCTCTATGAAATTTGTCATAGTTTTGCCAAGGCATCGCTCGGAGTTCTACGGTGAGAATATGTACGACTTGGTAGTGAACTTTCATTAAATCCCGTACCCTTTTGAGGTATAGGATCATTCTTTCACTTTTGGCCTCGTAGATATCTTCTATTTGTCTTACTACTAGTTAGGAGTAGCTGTAGACCTCAAGCTGGTCAATTTCCAGTGAATGGGCGAGGTTGAGGCCTGTTATGACGACCTCATACTCGGCCTCGTTGTTGGAGGCTTGGAATCCGAATCTGAGCGCGTACTCAATATCTATTCATGCAGGGAGTCGGATTAGACCGGCACAGCCAGCCCCAGTGCGTTTGTGGCCCCATCATAGAGTTTCGGATAGAGTCGGTCGGTTGAGCTTTCGAGCTTCTTGAGTGGGTTCATAATGATGCGCTAAGACACCTTGCACATTGCGGTTTGACTTATATATGATGTCGAACTCGCTCGGCTCTATAGCCCACCTCATCGACCTTCACGAGGTCTCTGGATTATGTAACACTTGCTTCGCCGGATATTATGTTGGAGCTTGCTATGGGTATGAGCACGAAGTAGGCGGGCCAGGAGCTGTGGTTACTAATGCCAGATTAATTTTCCATCATGGATACCTCTCCTCCGCTTTTCTCGAGCTATTTATGATAATGGCCCAGGTCTTTGCTCGGTCTTTGTCACGACGAGAGCAATGGCGGTCGAAAATTAAAACGACTAAGTATAAGTGAGAGCTCCCCTTGATTGGGAAAACACGAATGGGAGCCAGATATGTCTTCAATCGCGAGAATGCTTTTTCGCGCCATTATCCATTGAAAGGCCTTTTTAAAACTTGGAAAGAAGGGTGACATTTGCTCCTTTAGCCACGGATCTGAATGGGCCGCGTGATCAGCATACGTCGAATAGTGGACCTCCTTTATGCCTGATGGCGATGGCATGTCGAACACAACCTTTATTTTGTCTGGATTTGCCTCAATTCCTCGGTTGTTGACTATGAAACCTAGAATTTCCGGTGATACTCGAAGAACTTGCCATTTGGATTCGGTTCATGTTGTACTCTCTCAGGATCTGGAACGGCTCGGACAGATGAGCTATGTGGAGTTCGGTAATGATGGACTTTACCAACATATCGTCTTTGTATACCTCCATGGTCGTTCCTATTTATGGAACATCTGTTTACGGACTCGATAAGTAGCTCTGGTTCTTGAGCAAAAAGGCATCGCACGATAGCGATAGGTTCCACCTTTTTGTGACAAACGAGGTCTTTTCTTGGTCATGCGGATCGGTACGTCGATTATAGTCGGAGCATCCATAAAAGTAGAGTTCATGGCCGTGATGGCATCCCGCGATGAGGTCGATTAAGCGGCAATGAGCGGCATCTTTTAGGCGTACTGCGGTGGCGTCGATGAAGTCGATCGCAGTCGCCACCACAGTTAGCTTTGACAAGTGCGGCGTTGTGACCATTGGGATATTCCACCTCTTTGATTGCTCTGCTTGGAGGTTCGCGATCTCCTCGTTGATGGCTTTTGCCTTTACGGCCCGAAGCAGCTCCTCCTCTTTTGTTTAAGCGGCTTGAAGGATGGGGGCGCGTTCGGCTATGAGTGATGCGTAGGGTCGATTCCTCCCATGCGCTGCTTCCATGCGAAGGCGTCTTTGTTAATCTCCAAAAAATGGGTGAGAGGCTTTTGAGGTCCTCTCTTAACTGGCCGATGTAGGCGAGGTGTTCGAGTTGTCATCAATGGTAGGGTTCAGAAGCTCTTTTGAGGGCTCGGGTCGGGTGAGCACCTCATCGTGCATCCTTAGAGGCTCGTCGGTATATGTTATCATTTGTTTTTTGCTTCATGGATCTTGAGGGCATTCCACGGCTACCGCGTTGGTCTCCTCGAACCATTCCTACTCTAAAACTACGGTAGAAACTTAATCATCATGTGGTAGCGGAGGGAATGGCTTTGTGCATTGAGAGAGGAATTCTTCCCAACAACATAGCCCAACAGGCGGATGGGTGATTAGTGCCCAAAAAAGTACAATTTGAACCACATATTGAATGGGTTTGAGTGCTTTTTGTGCACTAATCATGTCATTAATGCCAATTGAGTATTTCAAGTCTTCTTAGTATCACTTATGCCGTTTAGAGGTTATTTTTGGGTACATTTTGCGGGTTTTGCGCACTTTGGGAGTTGATATCGAGATGTATGGCCAGATCATGAAGTTTGAACTTCAGTGTCGACCATCAAACCCGGCCCAAAGAATCAATGCATGTTGAAACAAAGTGAAGAAAAATTGATGGGGTTGAAGACGGGATGAAATGCGGTGGAAATCAATAGCCACAGATTTTTAAGCTGAAGTTGCGAAAATTTTAGCTAGAGGATGCGAATTGTGACCTTAAGCGAAAAAATTCCCGCTGTTTCTCTTGAGAATTGCCATTTGGCTAGACGAACCCGATTTAAGCTAGGCCGCATTCTAAGCGAAATTTTGTATTTCGCTACTCACTAAAATTTCGTAAAATTGGCGAGAATTTCGCTAATCGCGAAATTACGAGCCTTAAGCGAAATTTCTTGTTTTCGCTATGCACATTGATTTCGCTACCCTATGGTCTTGACCTAACGAAATTATTGCTCGTCATGCTTTTGTATTTAATGCTAACTTAGGCTTAAAATTTGGTGTATTACTCTCTTGTTCTTTAACTTAGCGAATTTGTAGGTTTTTTGGTATTTTCATGTATTGAGGTGCTTTATATAAACCCCTCTCTTTTGTAATAAATATAGAGAATTTTGGGAAGCGAAGGAGGAGAGAGAGGAACTTGTAAGTTTTTCATTTTTGTAAATAAAGTCTCGTATTTTATTTAGGGTTTTGTTACTCCTCTCTTCTCTCTCCTCTTTCACACTTACTTTCTAAGTACACTTGACACCTCTTGAGGATAATGACTCGAGATGCTTGGTAAGCCTCATTTCTTTGAAGAGGAATTTAGCTTGGTTGTGGGGCATATGCATGTTGTCCTCTTATGTGAAATCCACCAGTCTTTGTATTTATGGTCCTCATCTTCTCAAATTAGGGTTGAATAGCTGAATGTTATTGATTTGCTTGATACTCTCCATGCTTTAGGATCTGATTGCATACTTATTGCTAGATGCTGCTTGTGGTTCATTAGATAAGTCTTTCTGAGCCTACGAAATGATGTTAATGCTAGGGTTTCAAACGGTAAAGGGTCATAGATGCATGCTACATGTTGACTCAAATAGGAGTTGATTTCAAGGGTGAGTTTGCTAGTTAAACATAGATCCGGTTATGCCTTGGGCTATAGGTTGCATGTCATAGCGAGGATAAAACCCAGAGGACACTTGTTTCCCTAACTTACCAAGTTAGTGACTGTCTTCAAAGTGCTTTTAGCACTTCATTTTTCGGTTTCTGATTTCTCGAGTTTCAACTACTTCCTTTGTTTTAGCGAATCGAAAATTAAAATAAGCCTTGCAACCGTGCACTTATGCAAATCATTTTTAGGTTAAGCCCGTCCACAGTGTTCGATACACAGACCCTTTATCTTTGCGATAGCTTGACTACGGTAGTAAAGAACAGGTGTATATAAATTTTGTTGATTTTAGCTCGGCTGCGTGGCCTGCGAATCAAATGGCGTCGTTAGGGGATGGTGCCCATTTACTAATGGTAAGTTGGAAGTGTACTTGTGATGATCCGCAGTGAAGGTAACCTTTTACCTCTTTTTGTCACTCGTTCACGGGAAGGCGCGATTTCAGCGCAGCGATGCGCCCTTTGTTTGATTTTTCATTCGGTTAGTTTTAATTTTTGATAGCTAATCTTAACCTTTTTCTCTGACTTTGTTGAGTTCTCTTTGTTGTCTAGATTTTGTAGCAGTGTTTAGCCTTGATGGGATAGAGACACATCGGGTGGCCCATAGAATCGAGTACCTGACACAGACGGTGGGTGAGTTGGTGTACCTGCGATACCATGGATCAAATGCGGACGACAAAGTGACCCGAACCCGTGAATCCCGAATGCTATGGGACCGCGGGGATCCATCCACCCTCCCAGGTTAATTGCCCGTCTGTATCATTCCTCTGCTTGAAGATGTAGCGGTGAGGCCATATTTAGTACCCCTACTCCCACATATCATGGTATGGAAAATGAAATCCATACACACTCATATTAGGGTTTTGAGGAGTCTGCACTACCTTTAAAGAGAAGGTATGATGGACATGGATTTGCTAAAATTTGAAAGCTTATTTCCATTGACCACAAGGATAAGGCAGAGATTTGGCTAAACTCATTGAACTAGAACCATTCGAAATTAAAGTTTGAGGCTGCGGTTTGAATTCTGAGTTCTTCGATTGCTCATAAGACCAATAATTTGAAAAGACAAATTTATACCTTTGCAGCTCATGATGGTGAGAGATTTTACCAGTGTTGGGAGAGATTTATGGAAACCATCAGTGCCTGTCCACATCATGGGTTTGACACTTGGATGTTGGTGAACCCACTTCTATGAGTGGTATGTCTCTGCCATGAGGCGGCTTTTTGGAAACCATGTGTGGAGGGACTTTCTAAGTAAGCATCTGATGAGAAGCCATTGGATTTTACCCAAATTCGTGGCTGAAACCTAGCAGGGTTAGGATGAGCTTAACCTGGGAAGTGAAAGGATGAGATCCACGATTAAGCGAGGAGATTAGGATGTACCTTGCCAGGAAAGAAATAGAGATGAGAGGAAATTTGGGATTCTGACCCTAGCGAGGAAAGTTGAGGAGCTTGAAGGCAAACAGATCCAGAGGTGCATCTCTGATGATGAAAATCTACCGCAGTCGATCCTTGCGCGATTTCCAATCCTTGTGCACCCAGTAGAACCATTTCCTATGGCCCCTACTTGATGAGGATTTGATGTCGAATGTGCAAGCTGTAGGGCAATTCAAACTACAACAATCAATATATATGGCAATACTTTAATTTCGATTGGAGGAATCACCACAACCTTGCATGGAGACCCGACCCCTGCATGTACCCCGGGGAGCGAACCTCGATTTGGTACCCCTCCACAAATCTGCTTAACCACCATCCTCTTCTCGATTGGAACAAGCCATATTGAATGCGGAGTAGGTGGTAGGCCTTTTGTTAGAGGAACAAAAGGAATCAATGTACGAGCTAGCATAAAGGGTTGATCTTTGTAGAAATTACTGCTTGAGATAAGAGAATAGATGGACTTGAGGCTTGATCTCAGCCGAGAAAATTGACAACCTACGGTATTCAATCACGAGATCAACAAGTTGCTAGAATTCTGAGAGAAGGGAGGTTTCCATCACAAGCAGTGCAAACCCAGAAGGAATCCATGAAATTGGATCATCGACAATTCGGGGAATGGATGAAGTTAAAGTATAATTGCAGTGGAAAGAGGTTGATCGACCCGGTACGAGCACGGTGAAGAATCAATCAAGGAGAATTGCGATGCGAGCATATTCTCTAAAGGAGGATTCAATGAAATCCCAGCATACCACCTCCATTTCCCGCAGACACTTAGAGGTAAGAAGAAGGCATCTCGTGACGGGCATTTTAGAGTCACAAGAAGTGAAGTGAAGGTTAACATGCCTCTTTTGGACATAATCAGAAGCAAGTCCCTGCTTGGCAAAATTTTTGAAGATCTTTGCACAATTAAGAAGGATTAGGCATTGAGAGAAGGCATTTCTCAGCGGCGAGTCGGTGCCATAATCAAGCGAATACCTGTCGAATCTGAGGATCCGGGATCTCACTTGATTTAGTCAATATTGGTGGGAATTGCATAGACAAGTCATTTGCTTGATTTAGAACCGGTATGAACTAATGCGTATTCGAGTATATAAGCGATTAGGTTTAGGTGAACTTAAACCTACCAACATCACACTCTCATTGGTAGATAGATCGGTGAAAATCCATGGGGATAGTTGAGGATGTCTTAGTGAAAATAGACAAATTCTACTACCCGGTAGATTTTGTAGTGCCCGACTTGAGCCAATTGCAAGTGAACCCGATCAGTAGCCCTCCAATCCTCTTAGGAAGGTATTACGGCCCGCGACCAATGCAATCATCAATTCTTGGGAATGGAGTCATCTGACCGCCTTTGGTAACATGACTTTGGAGTTAATCGTCTTTCATTTGAACAAACATGAGTTCTTCCAGAAAATGGCATCGAAGAACTAATGAAGTTGTTTCAAATGTTCGAGTATGCGGGGGAAGCAGCCACAGTGTCGGGAATTGCAGAATGTCGGCCCGAGAGATGAGATATTGGTCTTGCCATCGACATCCACTTCTTAGACCCGATTACTTTCCCGATTCAAAAGCCATCGGTGAAGACCACTTGGCAAATTTGGACCCATCCCGACACCAATAGGTCACCCGGCTGCTGCGGGGTTGAGGAGATCATTCTCCTTGACCCTCCTTAGTAATATTTAGTAGGCCCCAGTGGGATGTTTTCAAAAGCGGATTGCGATTCCAAACAATTTTCACTTTTGTCTTAATTTAGTTCAATTTGATAATTTAGGTTATTTTTGAAAATTTCCTAAATTAAGCGATTTTCCCTTTTAATAATTTTGTTTATATACTATAGTACTTTGTGTTAAATTTTTAATTTTGGTTTCCATATAGTAAATTTTATTATAATAATTTTTATTTCACATAGTACTAATATTTAAAAGATTATAATTTTTTTGAATTGCAGGTGATGCGGTGACGAGTGTTGAACCCGGCGAAATAATGAGGACAAAAACTCTTGGCTTCGTTTGCCTATAAGAAGAAGGGAGTGGGTTGTTTGTTGGGTAAAGCCATTTCTCCTCCTGGCGAAGCCACTGAGTCCCCGATCCACCAGATTCGGGCCGTGCTTTCATTCTTGTAGTTAGCGAGTGACCACAGCCCTTCTTTGCGCTTACACTAAACGGTTCGGTGTCTGCAGAGCCACACAGTCACTTTGCCTCTCATTGCTCTCTTTGTATCTTCGATTTGCGTCTTCTACATTGGCCATGGGTTTATTTGCCTCTTTGTAGCCTCATGCACATAGCCCTTGCACTGTACCTTAGTCTCGGCCTCATTGGGGCATTGGCGAGCCTCCACCACGCGGCGCCTGAGCCACGGCCCAGTTCATTGCGGCTGAGCCACCTGCAGCCGAGCCTTGGTGAGCCTGTTGCCCGGTACATCAACTGTAGTGCGCCGGTTGGTTATTTTGCGCTCTTATACATTTGGTGCTGCGAGCCTTTGTTGCCGGGTTCGGGGTGGGTTGGTACATTTACTGATGAGCCTGGTTCATTGCTATTTCGGAGTGCCTCGTCGTCTTCGGAGCCTCGATTTAGTTCTACGATGCATCATTTGCATTTGATGGTCGAGCCCTTTTCCAGTATTTTATTTCGATTACAGTATGGTTCGTACTCGAGGTGATTACGACATTCATGCTTGGTGAATTGATGCGAGAGGAGGCGACTCCGGTCAGAGCTCGATACCATGCGATCCCGGCGTACTGAGGAGCCTCGGGGATTAGGCCAATATCGAACCACGGATGGGACCGGAAGTGCCCCATCTGTACCTCAGAGGAGAGTTCGGAGGCCCAGGCCCTCCAAGCGGGCCCGCACATCGAGCCCAGGCGAGTCATCATCCTCTCGGCCGCAGCCGTCACCAGTCACATCTGCTGCGGAGGCGACTTCATCACCTCAGTTGTCGCCTGCCTCCCGAGTTCGAGGAAGCTTGTGATTGTTTGTAAGAACCGAATTCAGGGAATGTGCGACTCCGTCGCGAGGCCAGTTCCATCGGAAATTCGTACTACGGCGATCCATGCTTGGTCGATCACAGATCACGAAGTCTATGAGATTGATCGGGGATTGACCATTTGTGCCTTTCATGACCAGGGCGTGTGCGCCCACGGTGGTCTTTGCCCCGGTTCTGCATTCGATGACGTCACAGAGGATCGGCTAGTCGCGTGAGCTAGGTTCGGTATTGATGACGTAGCGGAGTGCCGAGCGGCGATATTTGTGACTTCTTGGCTGCGTATTATCTGCCGACCAATCTGGGGAGGGTTCTGAAGTGGCCCACGCCTCATCGCGAGATGGATTCGAGCGACCGGAGACATTTCTTGGACCCCGTGTTTTACGGGAGGCAACTCAGCCTCGGATCTTTGTTCTTGACCATCGTTGGGGCGAGGCTTATTCAGCCCCGGCCATTACGTACGGAGGAGGAGCCATCTTGGAGCGCTTTGCCGTGGATCTCGGGGGATTTGGTTTAGTCCCTACGGTTGGTGATCTTCTGTTCTGGTTGAGGAGGTCCATGGAAGGACGGTACGGCGGAGAGCATTCAGTACTTATCTGAGACTATACGCCCATGTTCTTGAGCATATGGGATTTCCAGAGGAGCCTAGGATTGAGATGAGGGTTCGATGCCCCCTGGTCATGTCAGTGGAGCGGGTGATGACTATGCCCGTATCTTTCCACTTACGACCGGGACCGGGGAGGAGGTGGGTCGAGAGGCGAGGACCACCATACGGATGATATACCACCTTGCAGGCCGGGATACGACGAGTCGGTTCCACGGATATCACCTTCATCCCCTCCTCCATATACTACATCGTTGTTGCAGTTGATACCGGCTTCATCTGATGACACACGTTCGTAGATGCGGTCGTACGATTCGAGAGAGATAGGCGGGTGTGATGGATGCTATCTGCTCATTAGCATCTACGAGCTGACCGGATCGGAGAGTTGGCCCGGTGCCATTCCATCGCGGCCGCAGTTATGGCGCTCACAGGTCTTCCTCATGTTCTGATCGAGAGAGAGGACCCCACCCGCGGTATGGCTTCTTTGGATGTTTGGGCTGCGAGCGGCTCCGAACCAGCGCCCGCCACCGCGCGGCGATGAGGTGGTTAGGTTTCTTTACATTTTTGTATAGTTATCGACTATCAAGCGCCTCACGATTTTGATTAGGATTTTGTATTAGCCATAGTAGAGGCAGTGATACTTTTCTATCATTTAGCTTGATATTCATGTATTAGCCACTTTGGCTATATCGAAAATTGTCGGTTTATATATATACGGCTTTTTGTACATATATGTGTTTTGTGCCTTTACCATGCCAATGTTTTTCTTCGATTGAACAATTGAATTTACTCTGATTGGACAATTGAATTGCTTTTGTTGGAAAATTGAATCCTTTGTTTTGTCACCTCATGTTAGAACAAATTCCATGCTTGAAACGATTTTGGTCACTTACGGTTCCGGCATGCTCGGCAAAATTTCTCCTTATGCTAATTCACACATCCACTCCAGTTATTTCAATAGAATTTTGTGATTTGTTTTACTTCCTTCGCTTTGCATAGCCAGGCCTTAAGCATGTTGGCAACCTAGGATAGGTTGTGTTACCATGCGAAGACCAATGTTGTCTTCGAAAGAAAAAGAAAAGAAAAGAAAGAAAAGAAAAAAAGAAAAGAAAGAAAAATAAAATAAAGTCGTGAAGTTTGCCTTAGAGCAGAGCACGGTCGAGGGTATATAGGCGAAAACCTTTGAAGCCGTGCCACACAAACCTTAATTGGTTGGGAGTCATCGATTTAGTGTTCGTTACATGGGTGAGATAGGTAAAGTCCTAACGAATTGTAAGGTGCTGATTTTTCGAAGTCATTCGGAGTCCAGGGTGAAGCCTTTAGAGTTAGTGGTCATTGATCCTTTTGGCTTGATGCCCTAAACCTTAATTGGTTGGGAGTCGTCGGTGAATCCCCGTTACACGGACTTTGGTGAAGTCGAATTTTAAGCATTGCATCCTCTGATAGTTGAATAAAGAAAAGAAGTGCGTAACTATCCTTATCTAGGTTGTTCGGCTTGACTTAAGGCCATGTCGGTGCTAGGTTGGGGAGGGACAAATTTTTGCAATCCATTGGCGTAATCACGGTTATATAAAGAACCATTAGACTTAGGTGGAAATTCAAGTTGAGAATCATGGATCAGATTGGCACAGAATTTGTTTCTTGTATGGATTTGGTTCTTTCCTTATCGGTTTACAACTTTGGCGTCGATTTTGAGTTTAAGGTAATGTTTATATGTACATAAACCTTTTGAATCATAAACTTTTGAAAATCACTACATGCATCTCCTTTTGTTTTTGCATTGCTAAAGGGACTAGCAGCGTTTCGGTTGGAGGGTGTGATTAATTGCCCAAAAGTACAATTTTGAATACTATATTAGATGAGTTTTGAGTGCTTTTTATTACCTTAATCATGTCGATAATGCCCGATTGAAGTGTTGAGTCTTCTTAGTATCACTTATGCCGTTTAGAGTTATTTTGGGTACATTTTGCGGGTTTGCACACTTTGGGAGTTGATATCGAGATGTATGTGAATCATGAAGTTTGAACTCAAGTGTCAGCCATCGAAACCAACCCGAATCAATGAAAAACTGAAGTAAGTGAAGAAAAATTGATACGATTGAAGACGGGATGAAATGCGGTGGGGGAGATCGACAAAGCTGGATTTTATTTAGAGTTGCGAATTTCGCTAGGATGCGAAAATTTCGCAACCTTAGCAAAAATTCGCAACACTCGCAATTTATGACCTTAAGCGAAATTGCCCGATTTTATTTAGACGAACCCGGTTCATTTAGAGCCTTTGTTCCTAGCGAAATTTTAATATTTAATACTCACTAAAATTTCGGCTAAGCTAGCCGAAATTTATTATGTGAGTACCAGGCCTTAGCGAAATTTCTGTTTCGCTATGCACAGTGATTTCGCTGCCTAGCGAAATTCTTCAACCTAGCGAATTCAGCTACCTCGTCATGCTTTTGTATTTAATCTTCATGAGCTTAAAATTTGGTGTATTACTCTCTTGTCCTTTAACTTAGCCAAATTTGTAGGTTTTTTAGTATTTTCATGTATTGAGGTGGCCTATATAAACCCCTATCTTTTTGTAATAAATATAGAGAATTTTGGGAAACCTTGAAGGGAGGGAGAGAAGAATTTGTAAGTTTTTTCATTTTGTAAATAAAGTCTCGTATTTTATTTAGGGTTTTATTTTCCTCTCTCTTCTCTCTCCTCTTTCCCTTACTTTCTGAAGGTACGCGAACACCCCTCTTGGGGATGACAATTCGAGATGCTTGGCTAAGCCTCCTTTGCTGAGGAAGGAAGGTAGCTTGGTTGTGGGGCGTATCGTGTTGTCCTCTTGTGCTGAAAGTCACAGTCACTTGTATTTATGGTCCTCGTCTTCTCAAATTAGGGTTGAATAGCTTTGAATGTTATTGATTGTGATACTCTCCATGCTTTGGGATCAGTTTTATACTTATTGCTAGATGCCTTGTGGTTCATTAGATGGTCTTCTGAGCCTCTGAAATGATATTTAATGCTAGGGTTTCAAGCGATCAAAGGGTCGTAGATGCATGCTACGTGTTGACTCGAATAGGAGTTGATTTCAAGGGTGAGTTTGCTAGTTAAACATAGATCACAGGTTATGCCTTGGACTATAGGTTGCATGTCGCCAGAGGATAAAACCCAGGGACCTTGTTTGCCCTAACTTGCAAGTTAGTGACTGGAAATCTTCAAGTTAACTTTTTCGCACTTCATTTTGATTTTACAATTTCTCGATTTTCAACCTACTTCCACTTCATTTTGAAGCAAATCGAAAGAGTCGAATAGAAAGCCTTACTTGCAGCCGTGCACTTATGCAAATCATTTTAGGATGAAAACCCATCCACAGTGTTCGGCCACAGACCCTTTATCTTTCATTAGCTTGACTACAGCTGATAGTAAGAACAGGTGTATATAAATTTTGTTGTGATTTGGCTCGACTGCGTACGAATCAATGGGCGTCTGACGGAATCACCGTCGTCGTTACTGGCATGGGGATGCTCCCGAGGTGAGCACTAGTTGTATTGAGCCCAGGGTAATACTTTTCTCGGAGAATCCTCGCAAATGGGTGTTGGCCGGGTTCAGTCTCTCACTTAGGTGCCCGTCTTATGAAGGCGAGGCGAAGATGATGTCATTTGAACTCCGTTGTCAACTAGGACCCAGATGGACCATTTTTGTTGGCCCACTGGCCTTTCGAATTACCAAAGGGTCGTCATGAGTCTTTGGCGTCCCTCGGATATGAGTCGATGTTATGGATGTGTCGGCGGCGGAGTTGGACCGCGACTTGCCTTCCTTTACACTCTCACGACACGATCTTTGCTTGTGAGATGGGCCTTCGAGCGTTGGATTCCCCTCCTCCTGCGAATCCTCCCGAGATCCGCATTGATTTCCCACAAAGGTTGTTGATCTTGAGTTGTTCTCTGTAGGAGTGGTGGCGGTGGGCTGGCGAGCTGAGCTGGTTACGGGGCGATTTTCGAGTACATGGGCGTTGGAGATACCAGCAGTATTGATACTCCTATTTCCTTCACGGTATGTACGATCATGCGTGCGAGTGCGTCGTCCACTATGGAACTCGCGATACACAGTGTTGTCTCTTGTGGCGGTCGACTTCATTTGAGTTGGCCACCTCGGGGCTGATGATTCGCGCCGAGCGGGACACGTGATCTTGTTTGATAAGGGGTGAATCGCCCAGAGGTGGATGCGATTGTCATCTCGAGTTGAGTGGGCAGGTGATCTTTGAGGCTTCCACGCCTTTCGGGAATGGGTTCTGTCTTTCTTTGGGACCTCTCCGGTCGCTTTGTCTTTTGGGCTCGAATCCTGCCGCTTATGCATCGTTTTTTCTTTATGGGTGGAGTAGCTCCCTTTCTTGGATATGAGGGCTTCTTCGCCATTAATGTACTTCTCCGCTTTTGCGAGCACCTTAGCCATGCTTGCCTGAGGATTTTTAGAGATGGAAAACATAGTCTTTACATTGCACCCCCAACTTGACAATGAATACGGTGATCGTAGACCTGTCAGGTATATCTACCTTCAGAGACTCTGCGTTGAACCTTTGAACATAGGACCTCAGGCTCTCCTGCGAGCTGCTTGATGGTCAATAGATGGTAACTTGGCTTTCTATCGTTACGGCTCCCGATGAGTGGGGGGCGAGACGGCGATGAATAGCTCTCTGAATGAGGATATTGATGAAGGCGGAAGCCTGTTAAACCCGAGCCCAAGTTTGGGCCTTTTAATGTGATAGCGAAGCTGCGCTTCGCGCCAGGGTCTTGATACCCGTGCGGCTCCATTTGGTTTTTGTAAGTGTTGAGATGATCGGCTGGATCCTGCGGCACGCCGAATGCTTCCACTTGTATACGAATTTTCTTTGGAAGAGGAAGTGAAGCACCTCGGCGTGACGATGACTCGGTCTGTTGTACCAAAGGTGTCCATAGTGCTTCGAGGGCGCGTCACTCTGAGCCTCCTTGCCTGGCCGAGCTCTTGTTGGAGGCTCTTAAACCTCTGCTCCCATGATTGCTCTCTGCTCCTTCAACGAGGGTAGCGTAGTTCTTAGCTCGACATGCCCCGTGTTAGCCGTTGCCCTCTTCTCCGGGGCTAGGTGTGGTCCGTGCCCGCCAACGGCTGGACTGCCTTACCCATTTTGGCTCCTCGAAGTGCGAGAATGTGTTGCCCTTCATGAGGGGTGAGGTTATGATCTTCCTGAGTTTGTAGCGCCTCTTGCGGGCGTTGCATTTGCTGGTGGTACTCGCTCTCGTATCGGCGTTGGTTGGTGGCCGGGCGCGCCTCACCTCTTCGTGTTGGCTCGCATCTCTTACAGCAGTACAAGGTCACAGCTGTCTGCGTCGCTGGCGGGTCACGCATCCTTGGTGGATTAGGCGTTATGCTTGTCATTCCTGGAGTTGATACCATCGATGGCGAGATATCAGTCTTTATTTGTGAGCTGTCGATTCCGCGGTGTGGCCTTGGTGATGGTCGCTTTCAGCCGGTTGGGGCACAGACGTTTAGGGGTTGGTAGAGCAGGCTGTATGGGCCAGTGCGAAGGCTGCGGATCATCGAATGGAGAGATAGGGTTCTTCTTTGAAATTTGGTTGTAGGCTCTGGATGCTAGCCTCCTCTCGAAAACAAGAAAGAAGAAGAATTCGGCGGGGGCCGCCGTGGCCTTCCGATCTCGTCGATTCCTGTTAAGAAAGATAAATTTGCTTAGAGGGCGAATATTTTTGCTTACCTTTTAGCGATGGAGTGACCTGGTATTTATAGTACAAGTTTTCTCAGTTGGATGATGATTAGGATTCTTTCCCATTGGACGGGATATTTCCTTCCTTTATTGGTATCGGATTCGATGGGGATGTGAAGAAGCGATTTATTTAGATTATCTTTCTTCCTCATTGGTGGGATCAGAGCTTGATGCAACGGGATGGTACAGTATATACGTGAATTATCTTATTTTCCTTCTTGGTGAGATTTAGTTAGTTTGCGGGATAATATGTTATTGAGGGATTATTCTATTTCCACTTATTGATGAGATTTAGTTTGATTTGCGGAATGTGGAAACTCTCGATTATCCATACTTAGGCCTTTGGGTGATGATTTGAGCCTTCATTTTGGGGTTGGTATCAAGGTTTA
Organism: Tetrastigma voinierianum; assembly: GCA_016808115.1. NCBI lineage: Eukaryota > Viridiplantae > Streptophyta > Magnoliopsida > Vitales > Vitaceae > Tetrastigma > Tetrastigma voinierianum. The sequence continues at coordinate 482,949 of JAEQBH010000116.1, forward strand.
GAGGTGTTTCAATGGCGAGCCTCTTGCTGGGTTTGAGCGAGTGGGCTGCGGGCCCATTTTCAAACTATCTTATCTGTATATATATATATATATATATATATATATATATATATATATATATATATACTCTATATTGCTTGAATAATATCTAATGAAATTTACAAACTGTACCAAGTATGAGAATTTAACAAAAATAATTTCTAATGATTTTTAATAAAATAGAAAGCATGGTGAGTTTGGGGTCAAAATGACCATTTTTTTCAAACAAATATTGATTTTATGCTTTATTCCAAACTATTATTCAATCTAGTCTTCTTTATACCATGTGGGAGAGATGCTTAATTTTTTTTTAATCTAAATTAGAAGCCGTAGTTGGCCCGATTATGGTTTCGTTTTGTCACCCAAAGTGAGGTCTTTGGCCCATGTGATGGTTATAACTTCTAACTTTAGTATAAAAATAAAGCGTAGTTGTTAACTACGATTTTTTAATACATAAATAAAATTGTAGTTGGTAACTACGAATTTTTAATACAAAAATGAAACGATAGTTGATAATTATGACTTTTTAATAAAAAAATGATATTGTAGGTAGGAACTATGATTTTAAGAACTACATTAAACATATGTTATGTTTATAGAAAAGGCTAAAAGCAATTTTTTTCAAAACCAAGGCTATTTAAAACCAAAACTCAAGTAGACAATCAACCAAAATAAAATTCATACCATTTTTAAGAACCTATGAACATGAAAATTAACCAAAAATAACATCTAATTAATTTTAAATTCTACTTGGCTGCACATGCTTGACTGAAGCAAATATAACCTTAGAAGCTAAAATTAATAAGTGAAGATACAGATGAACAACATAATAGAAAACTAATCTAAGCTAACCAAAATGAATCATATTGACTTAGTTTTCAATAATAAAAAAGATTCCTAGGATTTGAAAATTTTGAAAACTAACATTGTCGAACTAATTTTTTATTTTATCGAATCAAATTGATATTCTAAAACTTATTTTTATTTTTTTAAAATTTGATAAATTTTTTATATCAGAATTTAGTAAAGTAATTTATAATCTTAATATTAAGATCAAATTATTCTAAATGATTTTGATACATTTTTAACATAAAATTGAAGTTGATTTCAATTAATCTTAAAAAGAAATTAGACTTAAACCTAATATAAACTCAAATTAATGGGCTTGAACTTAAAACAAATACAAATTTATGACTTAAAAGAAGCTTTAAGTTAGATCAAAATAGATCCACCAAAACTAGAAACCAAACTGACCTAAAAGTCCTTGGTATGGGCCATTGATTTACTGAAAATCTAGTTGGTTGGTTCTTGAGAGTTTTGAGGGAAAATATAAAGAATATGGTTCAGTTATAAAAAGCTCGATCTTATATAAGAGCAAGTTTTATATTGTTAAATGGTAATTTTATCTTTTAAGATGTGTGTTTTTTTGAATAAAATTTTAATCTATACCTATCTCAAACAATAAAATTACCATCTAAACTCATTCTCATTGAAACCGAATTTTCATTTCCAAAAAAATAACCAAACGCCCACATCAGTAAAAAAATCTTCACCCCCATGATGACTGCCATTATCGAACGTAGTCACCACCTGCTTCCATCGTCTCTCCAAACTTCCATTGTCTCCTCACCGGTGGGGATCCACTATACTCATGATCTGGATCGGGGCCTTTTGGCAAAACAAGCGACAATAGCAGATCGTTATTGTTGACTGTCATCCACGACAAAACAAGCGACCTGATCATCCACGACTCGCAGTTGTTGACTGTCACCGCTGCTTGGCTTCGGACCCACGTGATGGCTTTGAAGGCGTCCTCGTAGGCCGCCGGGGAGGCAGTACTCGAGGGAGATGACCAGATCTGGAAGCTTAGTTTACATGGAGTTGCAGGGATTCATGAAAAGGCTGACTAGAGACGCTGAAGACAACAAACCCACCTTTATGAAAGTACAAGATGATGGAAAGCTTAGTGCTGGAGCAACAAGACGCTACTGGTAGAGATGGAGAAAGGTGTCGTTGGCCAGAAGAAAATGGAACAACAATGGCTTAGGAAAAAAAAACCCTAAAAGCTCCATTAGAGAAGAGATTAAAGATCGAAAGGAGAGAGATGAGAGAAAGACTAAAAAGGAAGGGTGAGAATATATTAAAAAAGACCCTAATGTTCCATCTTTAGAAAAGCGTCAAGCGTCAAGGTTCAACAATAATCCTATGACGCTCTCTAAATAAGTGTCATTTGATACTAATTAACCTTTATTAGATAATGACGTTTCTAATATATGTCATGAATTGAAAAATAATACAATAAATAATGACATTTTCAATAAAGCGTAATTGAATTTAATATTATAATAAAATTAATGACGCCTTTTAGAAAGCTTCATGGAGATTAAAGCGTCATTATTTTTTATTTTTATGATAATGAATTTGATGCATTCAACACATTCCTTTCCTTCAAAATTAAATTGAATGATGATCATATGTACATGTAGCCTTATGAAGAAAGTAGTTCACTGGCAATGTAATGAGAGAGATTATAAATACCCTCATACGTAGTTAAGCAACATCACCATCTAGCAAACAAGGAAAGGTAAGGAAGCATGCATGGAACCAAGATGTATAACAACGTACAAGACTACCTCTTATATATGTAAGTATAAACTACTAGTCCTTTATGATTTTAAGCCATTTGGATACCAAAACGATAAGGAATGAGAAAACATAGAGGGTCCAGATGATAGATTTGAGGAGGGGAGATAATTTATGTGTAAGGGTGATGAGGAAGCTATCGATGAGAAAGAAGATGGCTAAGTTGCCTAGTAGTTGGCTTAGAGTCGGAAACGCTGCATTGAAAAGATGGCTAAGTTGCCTAGTAGTTGGCTTAGAGTTGGAAACGCTGCATTGAAAAAATTGTCCATAAGGGTACATAGTATTAGAGTATACTTAGGATTCCTTTTAATACCATATATATATATATATATATATATATATATATATATATATATATATATATATATATATATATACCTCAGCTCATAAGTATATTTAAGTCTCTTTCATAATATGGATCAGAGCAATAAGCTTAACAGCAAAAAAACCCTAACCTCAGCAGTCGTTATCACTTCCCATCATGATATGATCATATGCTTTTGGGTATTCTACATGTGCCGTTCCCAACCACTGCCATTGTGCATGATACTCAATGGCTGAAGAATCTTTTTCCACCACTGCCATTGTGCCTCCTCATCGTCCGACAATCTTAAACGATACTGCTACGTCTCATAATTTAATTGCTCTCAATGTTAGTGCTCAAGCACGCTAAAACTCACAGCCACGAATTATTCTACATGGCAACTCCAATTCATATCTTTCCTCTTTGAGTACGATTTACTTGGTTTCGTTGACGGCTCAAAGTCGTGTCCTTTGACATTGATAATTTTGCCCAATGCCGCATCTCCCTCCCTAAATCCGGACCATATTCTTTGGCTCTGACAAAACCAATTGCTTCTCAATACAATTGTTGGGTCTGTATCTGCCACCCTAGTGCATTTTATCTCTACCTCCACCACATCTTGTGCTGCATGGACTACTCTTGAAAAGACGTATGCCTCTCATTCGCTCGGAAGGATCATGACCCATCACTAGAATCTTGCCAATCCTCAACAAGGTAATCAGACTATTATCGACTATATGCAAAATGTCAAACACAATATTGACTCTCTTGCCCTTATGAATGTTTCTGTTGACTTTGATAAGCTCTCCATCCGTGTTTTGAATGGACTTGGCCCGACCTACTCAAACATATCCCATGTCGTACAACTTGGGATACTCTAGTCACTTTTAAGGAATTGTTTGAGCGATTACTTAGTTATGAGGCCCAACTGAAAACATTGGTTCCTTCAACAGTGCTTGCCTCTACTCCGATCTTTGCCTTGGTTACTTCGACTGGCCTTTCCTCCCATTGTTGGTTGACCTCTCGTAGTAGCCAGAACCATAACCGGGCTCAACAATCATGGATCCTATCCGACACTCAGCTCGGGCACTATCGACCAACTCCTTCTCCATTGTCTTGCGACATCCAGTTCCATCTACCTATCTTAGGCTGATCGTTACCTCGAAGCTAAGCGTTATCAGGTGTGAAACAACGGGAACTTTGCTCAAGTGGTGATCATCTATCCACCTCGGCACTTGCCTATCTGTCGCCCGCCCTTGCCTAAGCTCCGCTCTAGACCTTCACTGCACCGTTTACTCACACTACAGTCCATCTACCCAGCTTAGGCCTAATCGCTACCTTGAGCGTTGTCAAATTTATGGTATAACATGGCACTTTGCACAAACCGGTACCATTATTTATCACCCTCCGGCACTTACCTCTCTTTATTACACAACTCAAGCAAAAACCACTGCTTTCACAACACGGATTTACTCACGCAGCGATCCGTTACCCCAATCCACAGCGAATTCCATGGATTGGTCGTTGATTGGTGCCTCTCTCATGTGATCAGCGATCTTGCCACCTTAGCCTTTATAATGGTACACCACATTTGATGAGTTATGCTGACAAGATACAGTAGGATCAAAATATCGGTAATCACGGATATATTGGTACTTGGATTTTACTGATATATCGGAAATATCGATAAAATATATGTGGATATTTTGACAAAAATATTGGTAAAGCGAAAATTAACAAAAGTACGTTGAAATTCATGGAAACACTTTGTTGAACTAAAAAAAAAGACATAAATAAGCATATATACACTTGTTGAAGACGATATTCATTATAATTTATCGAGAAATTACATTACAATAGTCATTTAAAACCAAAATGAAGACCGATGTGGCTTATTACGACTATTTGATGAAGATCCCATCTTGTTGAAGATAATATTCATACAAAGACATGGTGTTAAGATATGTGGTGTAACGAACATCTTTGTGCATAAATGTCTTGACTCCTTTGACCCTCTCCATGGATAGGAAACTGAGGGGTTCACCCACATGTGCTCGTTTGAAATCATGTTGCATTTGATATGGAATTTGGAATGTCATTGTGGATCGTGAGGATATGATGTGTTAGTATTCTTGTGATGGGCTTGAAGGATTTGAAGAAAATTTGTTATAAATCATTGTATAAGGAGGAAGTATATTTGTCCTCATTCGGTGATCTTGAATTGAGTTCTAATACTCCATGGACTCAAAACTAGCTAAAAGCGAATCCTCATTGTACTGGTGTCATCATTCGTTGTCTTCCTCTGGGTTTCAATGGCTCTGATACGGATGGCTCTCTAGAGCGAAGTGGTCATTATTTTGTGTAGCATGTGTGAAATCATCTTCACCGGTGAATAGGCTCAATGGATATTGACTTTGTTGTGGATTTTCAATATCTCCTCTATTAGTTCCAGTATCACTACCATCATTGGTCCCCTCTCCCCTTGAGCCATCGTAACTTGTAGTAAGTGGTGGCTTGGTCTGCACTATGTTTAACAACAGATCGGTCGAGAAATGTGTAATTGAAATGAGTCTCTCGTGTCTTCTAAAACTTTCACTAAGAACTTCTTCAGATAAAACCCGTTCAACATTAACACCTGCTTCTCGAACATGTGCAACAATTTGTGGATCAGAATTTCCATCTTCATCATCTAAATAGAGAGGTCTAACCCATTGGAATAGTTGATTATCCTTTTCTTCACCAAACTCAACTGAAATCTTAAGTAAATCGAGAAAATCATTTTCTGCAACTTTATCGGTCTTTGCCTCCATATCACGTATCTTTAGTTTCATGTTGTAATAGCAAAAAACCAAATGTTAGAGCCTAGGGTAAGCAAGTCGATTTCTTTGTTTGGTATGGATTAAACGAAATGTGATTGATTTCTCTCTACCGTTGAAGATGATACGGTTGGAGAAAGAGCCTTTAGGGCAGAATTCATGTCCGAGCGTGATTTCCATACAAAACCACCATTGATTCTGATAAAAATGACTTATATTCAATATCCTAATAATAAAATAGTTATGGACTTTACTTTAATAGATTAACACTCACCGGGGAACCGTTTTGATCTTGAAATTTATTGTTCTTTCAATCAAAATCATTTTTGCATCTCGAAAAGTAAATTTGTAATTCAAAATGTCAAAATCTTTAAAATAAAAAATCAATCGAATAAATTGAATCAATTAATTAGAATTAAAAACTCATTAATTTACCTAATTTCCAAAATTACAAAGACCTTCAGCATTAGGATCTAATTTAGAAGAAAACATCATGAGCAAACTTGAAGTAGCTTGAGGTCTGACCCGACTCCAGGTCTGTATTAAAGTTTTGGATTTAGATAGTAGGCTCTGATAGATTATGAGGAAATTAGTATGTGATAATAAACATAATATTATTAATTGTGAATATCGATGAAGAGGATATTAATTAATTAATTACTTGCTGCATGAAGGGGATGTTTAAGGGTTTTATCCCAACTATCTGTGATGATATGCCACTCTTTAGCTTTGAGTCGATCTAACTTTGCCTTCAATAGCCAAATCAACTCGTAGACAAATGACATGGTTAGGACGACTTCTGAATCAACAATGCCAAAACTAGCATTATATAGTGCCTCATAGATGGTGCTGGTTGTCCACCTTCTCCCCATATTCATGATCAAACATGAGTCTTTCAACCTCATATCCAACTGTTGTTTGGCTATGCTTGTGAGATGCCCATTAATCACTAATAAAGACTTTCTTCAAATCAACCCTCTTTTTTAGAAGACTGTCAAGGGAGATATAGTTTGTTACAAATCTTGTAGCTCAAGGACGCATGATATCTCCACCACAGACCTTTCCACGTTTCTGAATGACGATGGCAGTTGTAAATGAAGTTAGTTATCTTCGGGCATTAAGCAGTTAAATCGACAACACTATCCACTTTTACCGTGTCTTCCAAACATCAAATCAATGCTTAATTATGCTGCACCAGGTCAATATAGATTGTATTTCTTCATCAACAACTTTCCTGCCTTCATAAAGGCTGATCCATTATCTGTTACAATTTACACTACATTTGCTTCTCGAACTTTCTTGATCACATCCTTTAACAAACCATATATGTATTTGTTGTCTTTAATCTTATCTGACGCATCAACATATTTGAGGAAAATTATGCTTCCTTTTGAGTATACCATAAGTGAATTATGCGCAAGCAGTTTGGCCAGTCCGTCCATCGCATAGTTATTGCATCCATATGTCTTCCATTTCTCCCATTATATGTTGACATAAGCTTCCATGTCTTTATACTCCATTTCCAAGTACTTGCTTTTGATTTCATATGGAGATGGTAGTTCCATGCCCATTCCTACATATATAATTAAAGGAAAGTTGATTAGTAGTTGCAAATTTACCCGATACCATTTAAGATAATAATTTCATTATTAAAACATATTGCTCTGATTAAGACAAACTTACTTGTTGTGCACGATAATCATGTTCTTAAAGTGAATTAACGTCGCCTTTTGAGGTGAAAACTTTCATATATGAAGAACTTTAATCAATCATCCCATTTGTTTCCTTGATTGAACCACCTTTTGAACATATTTTTCGAGGCTTTTTGTCTTACGGGGGACGAGACTTCTGCTTGACGGTGCAATCGACGGTGATGGATCTGTATGCCGAACACTTTGTGATTTTTGCATACGCCTTGATGGATCGCTTGGCTGTGAAGACTCGTCTATTGTAATTATGCAAAAAAAAGAAAAAAAAAAGAAAAGAAAAAGAAAAGAATCAAAGTACATTCTTTTATACAGAATTATGTGAAAAATGAAATAGATATAAAAATTTTTCTATTTTTCTCTTGCCTCATAAATCCTTCAACTTGTTCTCTATTCCATTCACTAGATTTGATGCACATATCGCTTCTCGATATTCATCTCGCTCATCAGGATGCATGTCAGCCGGATACATATACACATCCTCGTCACCCTCTTCTTCCTCCTCATCATCAATGATAGTGTGATGTCTTCCTCCCATTGTGCCTCGTAATTCTGTTCGAATTTCTTCCATATCTGCAACTTTTTTCGCTTTTGCTTTACTTTTTTGTTCTAAAAGTTGCTTCATGTCTTGTTTTACTTCCGGCATCACATTTGAGCACTTCTTTGTATTTGAATGGAGATCCATATGTGACAGGTGGAATTTGAAGCGAGGAATTCCACCACTTTTTATCATTAAACCACAATAATTTCAAATTGTTCCATTTTTATTCCTCTCCACAAGTGTGCTGTAAAACCTGGGTAAATTTGAACTTTTCTGAAAAAGTGTAAAACGGTAAATTGCCATTACAGTACAAGTTGTAGACATGAGATTTTCTAAAACTCGGATGACAAAACGGATCTCGCCGTTAGATTCGTCTCCCGAAATCTAGGAAATCTAGTTATCCAAACGAATTTCGTCGCATTCCGAGATGGTCATATTTTTCACATTTTTTGAGGTGACTAGTGTCCAATGACCCTCAAAAACGAGATTTTTAGAGCAAGTTTGAAAGTTGGAAAATAATTTAAATAAATTTCATAGAAAAATAATTTGAACTTAAACCGAGACGAAATTAATCGTTTAAGGGCAAAAACGGACATGTGGTGCAACACGGGCCAAGTATTTAAAATGAAGAAAAAGGGTTAAAAATCATATTTTGAAGTAGAGAAAATATCTCATTTTATCTTTGGAATAAGCGAGTAGGAGAAAAAGAAAGAAAAGGCTTTTTTCAACGGTTCTCGGAGTTCCGTCCGTCGGAATTTGTTGAGCCAAGAATTAAAGTTCATAACCTTGACGAGGGCTAGGTACCAAAAATTAAGGATTTCACCGAAGATCCAAAGGAGGAGATTTGGGGAAATCAAAGTTTTCGAGTTAAGGAGGTGTTATTGAGACCTCCTATGTTTATATAAAACGGTAGAGTTCTTATCCACTGGTTTTCGCGTTTAAGTACATTTTTAAAGGGGTTGTTTGAATTGATGCCACTAGGGAATTTGTTTGGCTTTTGGACGGCCTGCCAGATTGATTTGGTTTTTATATTATGTCCCAAGAATTGTTTTAGGGATTGTTTGGATGAAAAAAATCCTATTATGGTTGTTAAGGGGTGTTTAGACTGTTTAAAAACGGTTTATGACCTTTTTATGGCTTGTTTGTGGTCGGCTTTGTGAGTTGGTTTGTGATTGTTTGTGGAATGTCCAAAAAATTGTTTTTAAGGGCTGTTAGATGAAGAGAAAAATCCATACTATTAAGGGCTTGTTTGGCCAATTTTATGTCCAGCTAAAGGGCTTGTTTGACCAGTTTTTATGCCCGGTTAAGGGGCTGTTTTGTGGGCATTTTACATGCCACACTTTGCCTTGAGGGTTAATTGTGTTATTGCTTGATTTTGTGATAACATGCTTGGTTGTTGTTGTTTGATAAAATGTTAATATATGTGTTTTAATGTATTGACATTGGTGTGAGTGTTTAATTGGAGATTATATGCATGTGATATAATTGTCCATGATGCATGATGAATTACATGAATTAAAATGTCCATATGACATTCATTACATATGTGACATGACATTGATATGCAATGGTGCATTACATTGCATATGCGCGGGAACATCGCATTTCATGGATGTGAGTGCATTGTTGAGGTTTAACGCCACATGTGGTGATTGATGAGTGGGCTCGGTACCGTTAGATGAAGTCCAACAGAGTCGCACGGTTGCATGACATGGAAAAACTTGTGTTGGGTAATAGCAAGAAGGGCTAGACACTCCCTTGAGTGAAAGACTCGATTACTAGTTCATACACTCCAACGGTGAAAGTCCAAAAAGTGTAGCAAGGGTGCGGGGCCTGCGGTGAGACTCTAAAAATCCGCTTCCTGAAAAGACACATGAGTTTTGTATATGAAATGATCATTTGAGGTTTAACATCCAACAAGTTTTGATTTATAAACACATGATTTTATTTCAAAAATGATCATTGGATGTAATCCATTAATGACGAATTTTATCACACATTGACATTTGCATTTGGCTGTGGTAGAAGATCGATAAAGACTGAGGTATAGTGCATGAGTGAGTCTCATCTCATTTTATAGCATGACATGTAGAATTCCAACCTAGAATTGCATTACTTGGAATTGTTTATGTGAATATGAATTGTCAAATGTGAGCATTGCATGTGCACTTAGGTGAGGAGTAGCCTTTGTAGGAATTACTCTACCAGGCGTGACTCATCCTATATGGGAAAAACATTTCAGGTTCGGGACGTATGGGTGGGCGACTCGTCGATTATGAGGGTGAAGAATCTTGGGTTATTGGATTTATGATTATTTTTGTAAATTTTTTTGAATAAATTAATTTTGGCATGTACTAATGTGTTAAAGAGTTACAATTGAACTCATATAGACGGTTTTTAATATAGGTCTGCATGTTTTACTATGAATATGGATAAATGGACTCAGTGCGCTCAAATTTTACTCATAAATGGACCCGATGCGGTCATTGTGTTATATTAGGCATCGAATGGGTCATGTGATTGTATATTATACAGGTTTGGTTTTGGATGGAGGCTCCTCATTACAAAGGAGACTACCGTATGATTTTGTTAGAGTGGATCGACCAAATGGGACACAACGGTGTGGTATCGAGTTACATGATATCCACAGGCTTTCTGCGAGTTGATGGGTGATCGACGGACCCTTGGATTTTGGGGCGTCACAGCTTGGTATCAGAGTATAGGTATGCGATTACCTAAGGCTTGATGGGCATGGGTATAGATCATTGCATTCATTGTGCATTTCATGTTTTGTGCCTTAATATGCTACATGATTGTGTGCTTTGTGTTATGTGAATTATGTACATGGTAAAAAAATATATAAATGGAAAAAGAGGAACACTAGGGTTAGAAAGCATAACCTTGGGGGTTCGGAAAAAGAATGAATGGAATGATTTGGGATGTTGAGGTCTATTAGTGGTTGGCATATGCGCTACTAGTTAGATAAGGAGAGAAATCTCAAATTTTAAACTTGATCCCTATTTTTTTTTGGTTATTATGTAAGACTCTATTGCTATCTGACATATGTAGATGACTAATCGAGGAAGAAGTTGAGGTTGTGGGCGGAACAACAACCCACTACCACAGACCTTTAACTAACAAGCCTTTATAGAGGCTATTGGTATTGCGGCTGCTACCATTGCACATGCTAGTGCAACTGTGGGCTAAGGAGGGCCAAGTAACCTCCAAAGGTTCAAGGCACACCACCCTCTAACCTTCAGGGGAGGAGGGGACCCGATGGTAGCTAATCATTGGTTCTGACAAGTCGACAAGATCTTGGATGCTATGGAGATCACCTCCAATGCCATTAGTATAAAACTAACTGCATTCTAGCTAGAGGGCGAATCCCAAGTATGGTGGGATTGGGTCAAAGACTGAAGGAACTTGGAGGCAACGACATGGGAAAAGTTTTGTGAGCTCTTCATGGGAAAGTACTTCTCGGTGTCTGCTTAACATGCAAAAGCTCGGGAGTTCCTAGAACTGAAACAAGGGACGATGATTGTGCTCGAATACATGACTAAGTTCATTGAATTAACTAGTTTCGTTGATGATTATGTGGCCACAGATATAGCCAAAGTGAGAAAGTTTGAGGATGGTCTGAAATTATCCATCCGGGGTAAAATTATGAGACTCCTTCTACAAGATATGGACTTGATGGTCAAGATAGCTATGGCCATTGAGAGAGGTGGGCGCGAGGGAGCATCGAGATGCGGGTGAAGATAAGAGGAGAGAGCCAGCCTTCTAGCTGTGAAAGCCAGAGGACCATGCCCATGGGGTTTTCGAGATAGGATCGCGTTATCGGGGCCCAGGCGAGTCATCATCGAGGTGGGAGAGACTTCAAGGCTCCTAGCTAACTAGGGCAGAGAACATGTTTCTATTGCCACCAACCTAGACACATGAGACGGGATTGCCCTCAGAGGCAAGGATCCCAGAGTTATGGGACACCATAGTCCTAATCATCAGTGGGACGTTCACAGACTCAATTTGTTCCTCCCTACCCCATAATGGGCTAGGGGACGTGCTCCGGTCCCGAGCACTGCATGAGCCTCTACTACTTCCGCAATTAGGCTAGATGGGCGAGGCATTGGTCGAGTTGAGGCCGGGACTCCTGGCCAGGGACTTTAGGGACTTCGGGGGCTTAATACATGCGATCACATGAGGGCCGTCTTGCGGATCGATCGATTCGTTCAAGGTTCATTTCTACTCTCTCACTTATGGGCAAGAGTATTGTTTGATTCTAGTGCATCTCATTCCTTTATTGCTGCATCATGTATGGAAGATTTGGGCTTAGAGGTTGAAAACTTGGAAGAGCCACTGCATGTGAGTTCTCCCCTAGGAGCTAGGGTGAGTGTTGATCAGATATATCGGGGTTGTGAGTTAGAGATCTCGGGGATTCTACTCACCGTGGACCTTAGGGTTATGGACATGTCGGAGTTTGATGTCATCCTTGGGATGGATTGGTTGACGACACACTGAGTCGTCATTGATTGTGATCGTAGGAGGGTTACTACCTACACATCATATGGTAATTGTTTTATGTTTCAGGGGGATAAGCATGATGCTTTACCCCAAGCCATGTACGACTCTAGATGGCACATGCAATTGATGGGTTGGCTAGCAAGCCTTACTCTAGAGGATGAGGCGAGACAGGAGTTGGGTCTACCTCGAGCGGTTTGTGGGTATAAGGACATTTTTCAAGATGAATTACCAGGATTACCTCCGCATAGGGATGTAGACTTCACTATTGAGTTTCACCCTGATACATCTCTATTTCTATGACTCCGCATAGAATGGTGCTTGATGAGTTGCAAGAACTCAAAGTCCAATTATAGGAATTGTTGGACATGAACATTAGGCCAGAGCACTTCACCTTGAGGAGCTTTCCGTTGTTGTTTTCTGAAGAAGGACAAGACCGCCGGTATGCATAGATTCACAAACAGGTTGAATAGGGTTACTATCAAGAATAGGTACCCTTTTGATTAGTACCCAAATAGTGCAATATTGAGCCTTGTTTATAGCTGGTTTTATGCGCTTTTTGTGTACTAATCGACTTCAATAACTCAATTGTTACATTGGGATCCCGGCTTTGCTACGATCACATTTTGTAGATTTATTTTAGTAGTTTGTAGATTCGAATGCCTCATAATTCCTCAATTCGATTCCAAACCACGATGATCAGGCGAGATTCGAAGACCATGATCAAACCAAAGGAAATTTGGAGCATATACTGAAGAGAAGGAGCATGGAAATTTTGCAGGGTTGCAAAAGTTTGCAACTTACCAAATTTCTGTGAGAATTACGCGACTGAAATTTAAATGAGTTGCCCGATTTTACCGCGACTGCGAACCGCGCTCACTGGCCTTTTTATTTGCTTTTGATTCACTTGTTGGTGGTTTTATACAAGTTTGCCCTTATCTAAGTGCGGTTCTTTAACACACTTTGTAATTTCCTTTAGGCACTATGCCAAACTCGATCTTGTTGCTAATCAATTAACTCTTTGTCACTCGATCAATCGGTCGAGACACGAAGCTTCCTCCTCTCTGTTTGTTGGTGATTTCTCTTCTTCTCCCTTCACTTTCTTGCACTTTCTTGTGCGAGCACCATGATGACAAATGGGATGCTTGGCTAATACTGATGCTTGGGCTAAATGTTCTCGTGCTTTTCGTATTTGTCATTTAAGAGATATTTGGCACTTACTTCTCACCATAGGTTAAAATCTCTTAAGCATGCTCTCTTTTGATGTGTATTGGCAAGCTTTTTGGGTTAAGTGGATACTTTCACTGAATCCACGAGGCCGATTAGTTGTCTCCTGTGATTATCGTAGGGTAGTGTTTTTTTTGAGATGTGTTTTCAGCTGCTAGGGACATTTATGCCTAATAAAATGCCATGTAGATTTGTTGCACGATGGGGTGATCAGGAATCAACAAATTTATATCCTAATTTTCTTCCCTCTGCCCGGGTAGTCAAGCCTCTTAGCAGTGTTAATCTACAGGGTCGAACACGGGGATGGGTTTTCTTAAATCTGAATGATTTAGAAGTGATACAAATGGTGAATTTGATTTGGATTTTAAGGTGGTATTAAAACGAGGGGTTGGTGGTTTGCGAGCTGAAAATAAAATGAAGAAAATGAAAATAACTCCTTGAAGCATTGGGCCTCTTTGGTTTTTTAGGTCTAAGGCCGCGAGAGGTCTCTGGGTTCATTTCTCGTATTGGGAGGATTTGACATATAAAGTCATCTCAGAATGGATCTTCATTTAGCTTCAGCTAAATACAAATAATTTTCCTTTTGATAAGCATTTATTTATGCATTTGGTTCGCCGGTGAAAATCTATCTTGACTCGTCTACAATGATTCGTAAAGAACGCTGGCGAATCTCGATGGATCTAAAATGGCGTCCCTTTGAACCTAAAGATTACAGTATTGTTCAGAAGATGATGCACTTCGGTGAAAATATAACCCCTTAACCTACCTCAGTGGTTCGTAAATGGCAACTAATGGATATCGATTAATATCTAAATCAAAATATGACCATAAAACTTATAAATATTAACCAAGAAAGTGCATAAAAGAGCTTTAAACCTAGAGTTGGAAATTTGGGAACCAAAATGTAAAACTTTCTTTGCGTGAAAAGCGGGGCAGCGACGCCGGATCTTGTGCCGGCAACCTAAACTTCCAAGGAGGAAATGGTTTTAGCCAGCTCATCCTCCGAGTTGTCATCCTTGGAGGGTGTTTGGCAACGAAAGTGAGAGAAGAGGAGAGAAGAAAGAGAGAAAATGAGGGCTGACTAAAAGCGGGCCAGTATATTTCCTTCCCAAAAACTAAAACTTAGGTCGACGATTAATATTCTGATGGCTTATATAGCCTTAACTGTGAAATACCAAAATAACCAAACTAGAATAATTACGGTGAGGGGGTAGAAATGAGAAAACAAAACGGGTCGTTTGGATAATGAAAACACAAGCAGGAATTTTATTTATGCACGTGAATTTATTTAATAAGCGAATTTTATTATGATGGCGAAATTTTTGCTTATCATAGCGAAAATACGAGGCATAAGCGAAAATTCAAATTTTTTCTATACCGCGATGGTACTCGCTATGATGTAATTCGGTGTAGTGAATTTTGCCTTGTTATTATTGTTCCATTGCCACTTAGCCATTTTCTTCTATTTTTACGCTCTTCTTTCCTCTGGTCTACGATCACATGATGCCATTTTGAGTTTATCTCGAATTCTTCATGTTTGGATCGACTCAACAATGTTGGCATGATTAGCTCGCAAAAACTGCAAAATTTGCCACAAAATGCGATCAGTAGAATAGTAGGGACCTTAATGTGTAAATCGGGTTAATTAGAATGATTAGTATACAAAAAGCACTCAAAACCTATAATAAATAGGGTTCAAAATAGCACTTTTTGGGCACTAATCACATCTTTCAAAAGGAAGACTCTTAGGGTTTAGGCTTTAAAGTTAAATGAAGATCCGGTTCGGGAAATGACTATATGTCATGCTTCCAAACGTGAGGATAAAGACCGGAGTATATGTTGGTTAACACAGAACCACAGCCCAGGTGGCGAGACTTGAGATTTTTCTCTCAACTTTTCGCCCGAGTTATTTCGGTTTTCAACCTTTCACACACCTTTGTTCCCTGAGCCCTTTGAATCAACGAGAAAACACCATTTTCAGTACCTTTGTAACTCTTTTCTCACGAAGAAAACCGTACGTGTTGGAGCCTAAAGCCCTTTATCTTTGCGGTAGCTTTGCTCGTCATTAGTAGAATCTTTAGGTTATAAATTTTGTTGATTGAACACCTACTTGGCGAAAGCAGATCAAATGGGCGCCCAGTTCTTGCAGTGATGGTGCCCTAGTGAAGAAGGCGATGAACTTGTGATTCATCATAAGTTTCAACTGATCTTATTTCCTTTTAATTTTATCATTTTTCCCCAAGTGCAGTTCACTGCAGGGGAATTTGAGGATTTCACTACAGGGAGTTTGAAAACTTCCCTGTGCAGACTGTTACCATTGTTTTGATTATAGCTAACCAATAACCTTTTTGTTAGTCTAGTTTGTTGGTTTCTTGCTTTTGGTGTGATCATAGCGACATGCGAGTGGGGCGAAACACTTCGCGGTGGATTGGAAGATAAGTGCTTCCATTGAAGAGGTTGTAGAAGTTAGCACGCACGATCGAGATGAACCCACGAAGAAGCGTGAGTATGAGGGTTCATCGGGAACCCAATGCATACAGATCAATGAGGGATCACTTTCACCCACCAAGGGTGTTATACCCCCTGCAGAGGATGTGGCAGTGAGACCTTATTTGGTACCCTTGCTCCCGACTTTTCATGGTATGGAAAATGAAAATCCATACACACATATTCAAGATTTTGAGGAAGTTTGCACGACTTTCAAGGAAGGTGCGTCGATATGGACACTCGAAAATGAAGGCTTTCCGCTTTGACCCTCAAAGATAAAGCGAAATTTGAAAACCTTCAGCTGGGCCAAGGACCATCAGGAATTGGGCTGAGTTGCGGCGGAATTCTTGAAGAAGTTCTTCAGTGCTCATAAGACCAACAACCTGAAGAGGAAGATCTATACCTTTGCAGCTCATGACAGTGAAAGGTTTTATCAGTGCTGGGAAAGGTATCTTGAAACCATCAGTGCATGCCCTCACCATGGATTTGATACATGGATCTTTAGTGAAGATAATTCTCTGATGGAATGTCCCCTTCCTTAGAGCAACTCCACGGAAACCATGTGTGGAGGGGACTTCCTTAGCAAAAATCCTGATGAAGCCATGGACTTTTTGAACTACGTGGCTAAAACCTCCAAGGGATGGGATGAGCTGAACCCAAGGGAGGTAGAGAGAATGAAACCAACAGTAAACTAGAGGGGAGGCATTTATGCGCTGACGGAGGATATGGAATTAAAGGCGAAGTTGTCCACCCTAAACAGAAGGATGGAAGAACTGGAGCAGAGAAACCACCAGGAGGTGCAGTGATGTTGAGGCATGCATGCCTGGTAACCATGTTTGATTGTCAATCACTTGTCATTAAAGGAGAGAAATTGTCCGATTTCCCCCTCGATAAGGGATTTAATGGTTGAAAATGCAAATGTTGTAGACTGAGGAAATAGGCCACGGCGGTACCCAGTATAAGCGGCACTTATAATCATTTGGAAGAACCACTGACAATCACGGAAGCTAAGCTCTGTATATGTTCCCAGGGGCACATCAGCGACAACAGTATGGAGTGCCTCGGCATTGGCGATACCAACCTCATCACCTGTGGAGCAAGCTATCATGAATTTAAGCAAGTTGGCGGGGTGCATATGAAGGGCGAAAACTATCAATGCCCGGATCGACCAAGAATAGAAAAGGTAGAAAGCTCTGGCCAAAGCGAAAGTTGATGGGCTTGAAAACTGTCGAAAATTGATACCATGCGGAGTCATCCATCAGTGGCACGAGCGATCAGCGACAAATTAGTAGGAAGGAGATTCCTTCCCGAGCCTTTGCCCGATCCTAGGGGTGCATGGTAAGCTTTCTCGACTGCACGAAAATGGATGAAGTCAGGCCATTATCACTTTAAGATTGGTAGGAAATTGAGCGTGATTATCCAGGCACGGAGGAAAAACCCCGGAGAGCAGGAGGAAGAGGAACTGAACATATATTCATTAAAGAAGGTCGACGAAGAAAGCATGCCTCCCACGTTTCCCAAGCGAGAAGCGAAAGAACCCTGCTGCGAAGACATCTTGGAAATTACTAAAAGTCAGTAAACATCCAGCTGCTTGATATGATCGAAGCGAGTTCAGTATACTAGAATTTCTTAAGGACTTGTGCACGAGTCAAAAGGGGTTGGGCCTTAATAAGAAGGCCTTCTTGGCCCGAAACAGTGGCTCACAATATCATCGATCTGAAACCTTGTTGAAATCTGAATCCGGGATCCCCATGCATCTCGGTCGACATTGGAGGGACTGCATGGAGCCGGTTTCTTCTTGGATTTGAGAACCCGATTGTCAGCCTCTTGCCATACTCAAATGTCTGGCCCGGTTAGGTTTGGGGCTGAAACTACTGACATCACTATCATTAGCGGTCGATCGATGAAAATACGAAGGGGATAGTTAAGGATGTCTTGGTAAAGGTAGATGATTTCTATTATCTAGTGGATTTGTGGTTCTTGATCTGAGCCAATGGTAGAGCACTCACGAGTGCCCGTCATACTTGGGAGGCCATTTTTGGCCTGGCTAATCTTGCATAATCCAGGCGACCGAGGAATGGGGTTATGCGACACTGACATGACTCTGGGGCTTAACATTTTTCGGCCAGTAGCGGGGATAAGCCGGTGAGGATGGGGCGAGTCGGAAGAAGTGCGCCTAAGTGGCACGGTGAAGAAAAGCCCGGTATTCCATAAAGCTGGGAAGGAATTAATTGAGAACGAAAGTAGTTGATGAAGGATCAAGCTGCATCGGTCGGCACTTCTCGCGTATCATGCCACCGGCACCGCAAAGAGTATAATGCTTAACAACCGGGAAGCGTGGCGAACTCAAGCGCAGCACACCTCACTACAGGCATGGAGGAGCTTCTCCTCCTTGACCCCCCATGAGACCTCTTATCAGCATCACAGGGAGTGGTTCCTGCAGGAACTTGGAAACCACTCCAAATTTTAGTTAGATTTTTGTTTTGTTTTATTTCAATTTTTAAATTAGGATTTTCATTAATAACTTTTAATTTCCAAATTTTGTGAATTTTCTTATTTTTCAAGCTTAAATTCTCATAATTTTGGGTTTGTGTTATTACGGTGTTCGGTTGGGAGCAAAATTTGCACGAGATTTCTCGGGTTGTGAAAATTTAGCAGCTTGCAAAAATTCTGCGAGTTGAAATTGCAGCGACAACATTCATCTTCTCCTATGACTCCTTGTTTTCCTGCAGCCTCTGGATTTGACTCTCACGAAATTAAATTTTATAATCTTTTGAGCCATTCGATTAATGGTCATTAAAGCCATTAATTTTCATATCTTCCACTACCCCTCCTCCCACTTTTATAAACCCTTGATCCCTTTCATTTTTCGGCTCATAATCGTCCTACCGGTTACGAAGAAGCTCATCTCCTCTCTGTTTGCTTTCCCTTAGGTCAGAAAATGGGCGAAACCGAGGGGCCCACTCTTCAGACCTTGGTGTGCTGGGGCCCTCTCCCCACACCGCGGCCCCTCTGTCGGCCCCTCGTGCGTCATCGCCCCCCTTGTTCTGCCGACGATGTCGGCCACTAGTGTGCCTGGCTGCCGCCCCGCTGCTGTTTGCCCTTGCTCCCTCTGCTTTGATCTTGGGGTTCCTCCTTCTTTTGCCTGGAAGGAGGTATCATCTCGGGTTGGAGCCTCCACCGCTCCTTCACATCCCGAAGCCAGCCGGAGGGTGCCACCGGCCCGAGAGGGCCGGACTTCGGGCCAGGGTCATACACGCCAGGATCGGGCGCGCGCCTCCGCCTTATCGGGGTATTGGGAGCTTGGTTATCTCGGCGTCCATCATCAGTGACCTTACTTCCCTGCGACCCGTCAGGGAATGTTAGGCTGCGGGGATATAGAGATTTCCATGGGGAGGTGTACTACGATCTCTGGCATTTTACGTGACCGGGGCTCAGGGACTCCGTGCTCATAAATGCAGGCGATACCATGCGGAGCCATTCATGGTCTTGCGTCGGTCACCTATTAATCACAGAATTCGTCGTGAGAGTTCTATCATACGATGACATCCAGGCGAGAGGCCAACCTGACTTCTCTTCATTTTTCTATCGACGGGCCCGGGGATGCCGGGCCTCGGGCTCATCGCGTTTGCTCTCTGACCCAGTCCTCCTTGATGTGGGTTATAGACGGTGGCCCCATCCTCAGGCCAGGGGGATGGTGGCTGCTCTATGAATGCTGCGGCGGGTCTGATATTGCTTTAGGCGACTCTGCGACGTATGCTTTGATAGGCCGTGCAGAGGTCTATTATGTTTCCACTTCAACATATTATGGAGGAGGAGCTATCTTGGAGTGTGTCGCATTTTCGGAGGGATCTTTTGATTTCGGCCGTGGGTGATTAGCAGCCTCGTTATTCCATTTCGAGGATAGGGTCCACCGTAGGGTCTACCCAGCGAGTCCACCTCTTCTATTTCGCCTATTATGTCGGGTGCTTGAGCATATAAGGTTCCCGGTCGAGAGCCTCGATTGGGCGTCGCTAGATGGGTGACAGGTACACACTTATATGATCGGTGTGGTCGGGCCTCGGGCTCCATCTTCCTCCCGGGGGATCGAGATGGCAGGTGGCCAGGGCAGTGATAGTCCTCGGGGGACTTGTCTATCGCGAGCCTGGCAGGAGCCTCCGACCCCGGTTCTTGTTATCCCTCAGGTCTCTTTAGCTCTGCCAGCCCTTTGCTCGATGCTTTCGGCCGATGCCGCGAGCTCAGTGCCCTTTACCTCTCCACCGAGGCGTCGGGCCCGTACCCGGTTGATGATGCGATATAAGCGGTCGAGCACCTCCATACAGCCCCCGCAGTACATTACCTTCTATGTCAGGGACTTTCGGCTCTGTGGAGCCCGATCAGCACATTCTCGGCCGTAGCGGCTTCATTTTAAACCGCAGGCCACACTTCTTGAGAGGATGACGCGTTGTTGTAGCATAGATCCGGGGCGACATCATGCGATTTACAAAGCCACTTGGGCGCCATCGCACTGTCTCAGCGAGGCCACCTTTCGGGCCCTCAGCTATCCGCGCGAAATTTGGATCGGCTCCTCGCCATCATCCTACAATTGCCTTGGATGTTGGCATTTCGCGGCGGCATCGACCACTTCACGGCGACTCGGCTGCGAGCGAGGATGATCCTTCTCCTGCCGCCACCGATTGAGGAGGTACCACTTCTTCCACTAACTTTCTCATCCCTTGTCAGGACAGTTAGTGTTGGAAGTGATATTCACACTTTTGATTGTAGTTTTACTTGTACTACATTGCCCAGTAGCAATTTTGTTTATATAGAGGCTTCTTTGTTTCTCTTGTTCTGCAAAAAGTCGAAAGTTTGTAAATTCACCATGATATATATAATACAAATCTATTTTCTACACTTTTGCATTTCATTTCAGCCTATATTGTTGTGGTATGCCTTTCCTGTAAGTTGAAAAGTGGAAACACTATATGATACCAAATGCTAGAATGGTTCCATGCTTGATTGAGTTTTTGGTCAGTTGAAGACCCTGGAAATAACCCCTTTCTTCCACCATTCTCTAGCTACACACACAGTGCATTAGTTTTGTCATTGAAATTTGAGGAATTTGCCTCATACTTTGCAAAACCAACCTTAGCTTGGGTTGTGACCCATAATAGGTTAGAGTTTCCGAGAATGAAGACGATGTGTCTTCCGAAAGAAAGAGATAAGTAAAGCGCGGTAACTGCCTTGAAACTCGAGCACGGTCAGGGTGCATGCGTAGCCTTTAAAACTGGTGCCACTAAATCCAGTGGTTGGGAGTCAGACTTTATGCTTTCATTACATGGGTGGATGGGTGGAGTTAGCGAGTTGTGAGTCTTTGGATTTTTTGAAATCGTCAAATCAGAGGTGAAACACTGTAGAGTTTAATGGTTGAAAGATCCTTTTGACTTGATGCCCTAAACCTTGGTGGGTTTAAGAGATCATGAGGCAGATCCAGGGTGGACTTTGGTGATGAGGTTTCATTGCACCTACGTCTGATTGAAGTATGAAATAAGTATGGAACTAAATCTATTTAGGTTTAGTTGGCGATTGGTAGTGGCGATGTAGTTTGGTTGGGGGAGTAACATGACTTATTAATTATGGCCAGTCACCAAAAAACACTTAGATTTTGGTGGAAATTGGTGATTTCCTTGGAATAATTCTTTGCCTTGAAACTGATCTGTATGGCATTTGTTCTCAGAAATTTGGTCTTTATATAGTCAAGTTTGTCCTCTGTAGGTTGAGCGTGCCGCACTTTTTGAGCAGACGGAGTCCATTTTTAAAAACATATCTGCGAGGATCTTGTTCTTATCATTGATAAGGGATTGCATGATGTCTCGGTTGGGGAGTGATTAGTACCCGAATAGTCTGATATTGAGCATTGTTTATAGGTGGTTTATGCGCTTTTTGTGTACTAATCGACTTGATAACTCGGTGTTACATTGGGATCGACACGCTCTGATCACATTTTGTAGCTATTTTAGTAGTTTTTACCAAGTGAAATGCCTTATAATTCCTCAATTGATTCAAACCTGATGATCTGAGTCGGGTGAGACATGATCAAACCGGAGAAAATTTGGAGCATATCTTTTGGAAACGGGAAGGGCTGGAAATTTCGCGAGGGTTGCGATTTGCAACTGCGAACTACTTCAACTCCTTATTTGCTTTTAATTTACTTTTTTGATCCACTTGTTGGTGGTTTTATACAAGTTTGCCCTTATCTAATTTTGGTTCTTTAACACACTTTTGTAATTTCCTTTTACTGGGCACCTATATAAGCTCAGTACTGTTTGTAATCAAATTAACTCTTTGTGCTCGATCGATTGAAATTCGGGCCTGACTTCCTCCTCTGCTTGTTGGTGATTTTCTGTATTTTCTCCCTTCACTTTCTTGCACTTTCTTGGTAGCGAACACCTTGATGATGACAAATCCCGGGGATGCTTGGTTAATACCTGATCTTGAAGGGGAAGGTCCTTTGGAGTGTTGTTTAAAGGCATTTGCATGTTCTCATGCTTGCTGTATTTGTGTTTAAGGGTATTTGTGCCCCTACTTCTCACCATAGGTTAAAATCTCTTAAGCATGCTCTCTTTAATGTATTTGGCAAGCTTTTTGGGTTCGGTGGATGCTTTCACTCGATCACGAGACCAGTTAGTTGTCTCCTATTAGTTATCATAGGGTAGTGTTTTTGAGATGTGTTTTCACTGCTAGGGACATTTATGCCTAATAAAATGCCATATTTCAAAAGGAAAACTCTTAGGGTTTAGGTTTTAAAGTTAAATGAAGATCAGGTTCGAGTGACTATAAGTCTGTGCTTCCCGAATGCGAGGATAAAGACCCAGAGTACATGTTGGTTGGCACGGAACCCTAAGCCCGGAGGTGGCCCTAGAGACTTGAGGATTTTCTCTCGACTTTTCCTTTAGTTATTTCGAGTTTTCAACCTTTCACACACAACTGTTTCCCTGACCTTTGAATCCAGCAGAGAAAACACCATTTTCAATGCCTTGTAACTCTTTTCTCACGAAGAAAACCCATCAATGTTCGACCACAGAGCCATTTATCTTTGTGATGGCTTTGCTCATTCGGTGATAGGAATCCTAGGTTATAAATTTTGTTGATTCCCAAACACCTACTTAGCCAAAGCGAATCACCTTTGTAGAAGTTAGTGTGATTTACATTTAATCGGGTTGTAGGGGTGCGGGTTTACTCCAGATAGATCTTTTGCACAGTACCGGTTGGGGTTAGGAGGCGAGATATCCACAAAGGCTTGACGCGACTAGGGCCAGCGATATGGGCATTTTGAGTTTATAGTGATGCCATTTAGATTGATGAATGCTCTAGTGGCATTCATGGATCTCATGCATAGGGTGTTCCAACGCTACCTAGATCAGTTCTTTATTGTCTTCGTTGAAGACATCTTGATACTCAGTGCGAAGGGCGTAAGTTCGCGAGGATTGTTCTCTGGGTGCAGAGATGGATGCCAAATTCAATAAGTGTGAATTTTGGCTTATTGAGGTGAAATTCTTGGGACAAGTGGTGCCGACTTCGGATGTATCCGTGGATCCAGAAAAGGTTGAGGTAGTTATGAGTTGGAATAGATGAAGTCGGTTTTGGGAATAGGTTTCTTAGATTGGTAGGTATTCTGGGAGGGGTTCCTGGGGACTTCTCGGGTCATTTTTTTATGTGAGATTGACCCCGGGAAGGAGGTTGTAGACCCTCAATTTCGCCCTTTGACACTTGCAATGATCTCAGGGGTGTCACCTGTACCTAGTCGTTTATATGTCACAGCTCTAGCTCCTTATGGGCTTAATCGGTTTTTGAGCCTTATGTATCGATAGTTTCATGATGGTGGCGACGTGTGATTTCATTTGGTACCATCATGGCCCTTTTCCTTCGTCCATATCGTGCTATAGGAAGGAATTAAAGCCTCCCCAAAATTTCGATTCGATTTGGAGTTCGCAAAACTGGCTGACCAAAGACACTTTCGAGCTTGTTTTGGTCGCTATATCCTATAATGGACTGAAATGTAAACCGTTTCTTTTGTTGGATTCATTACTCAATGAGGAATTCTTTGAAAAAATTGAGAATTTTTATTAATCGTGATAACGGTTGAGGCTAGCTCGGTAGTTGACCAGGTTCAATTAAAAAGTTCATTATTAGGTAGGGTTGAATTCGGGCACGGGCTTGAGTCATATCTCCCATATCTGACTTCCGGAATTGCATGCCATTTTTGGACTCCTTATTCTTGAAGTGATACATAAAAGTTTCATATTTTCTGTCGAAACTAGCAGGTTGGAGCCAGAACCAAACGGATCATTTTGTACTAAGCTTATATAGACAACGATTTTGGAGCAGGAATCTGCCAGTTAGGGCCCGTAAAGCTCTAGATCAGTCCTAGGCACGGTTTGGGTCTAGTTTTATTCCATCTTATGGGTTGCTTGCAACCCACCTTGAGTCCATTTAGATTCTTAGTGGTTAAGCAAATGAGTTAATATGGCAGTTTGTGGGACGTGAGGGTGTTTATGGAGGCTGACGAGTCGAGTGGTTGGGGTGAGTTCCCATGACTGAAGGTGTGCAAAATGGAGTGGGCTTAGATGTTTATGAAGGGAAAAATACATAAAAACATGGGAGGGGGGACTTTAGTTGAGGAGGATTTTTTTGGGGAAAAACGTGGTCCAAGTTTGGTGAGGGAAAAGAACAGAGGGTGGAGAAGGTTTTGAGCATCCGAAAAGGTTCTGGATGCACATGAAGTGATCAAAGAGAGAAGGAAGTAAGGAACTCTTTATAGGTGAGGACTTCTTAGAGTCTTTTACAAGAGTGAGGGGGAAGACTCTGTTTGGGGACTTATTTCTGGTTGGATCTTTGGAGCTAGGTTCTGCTCGTGAGCCTCTATGTGCTAAGGTAAATAGAAGGAAAGGTAGTTTTGAAGCCAAGCAAATTTCTACTTAAGGGGAGAACAATCTAGCAAGCACTAATTCTGGTATCTCATTCCTTTCCTCTTAGATTTTCTTCTGTTTAAGAACATCTTTGAAACATAGTTTATCTCGAATAAGAAGTGTTTGAGGATTTGGTATTGTTCTTCTTTGCTTCCTTTTGATATGTTTCTTAGTTCATAGTTCGGTTGATATGTTCCCCCCCCACATCGATTTAGAATGGCATGGTCTTTTGGATTGTTGTTTTTCTATTCTAATTATGTGGCATAAAAGAGAGACTATGCACTGTTCATGATTCTCCCTACTTGTTTTTTTTAATAGTCACTTTATGCGTGCTCTTGATATGTAATTGTTGCATGGTTTCATTTTTTATGTTTGCTATGGATGTCTCATTTTGGGTTGGTTCTAATCAGGATTAGGGGGCTTTTAGTGGTTGTTTTTCAGCTGGATTCATAGGCTATAGGTGGTTGAAATTTCAGTTTGTTCCATGAGATTTAAGTAGTTGTAGGTAGTAGACTTAGGTAGCTGAATTTCAGCTTGGTTCTTGGGGATTTGAGTGGCTGCATCTAGAGGTTCATGTAGCTGAAATTTCGATTGAATTCTTAGTGATTCAAGTATCTACATTGGGGGGTTTTGAGTGGTTGATTTTCAGCTAGATTCATAGGCTATAGGTGGCTGAAATTTCAGTTTGTTCTTTGAGATTTTAAATGCAAACGTAGATGTTTGTTTCGTTTTTAATTTCGGCTTGGTTCTTGAGCTTTAATTAGTACATGTGGATGTCGTGTGGCTTTAATTTTTCGGCTAATGCTTTTTCTTGAGCATGAGGTGGCTGTATTGCTTGTAGGTTAATGGGTTCCACGACCTTCATTTTTGATAGGATGCGGTGGCTTGGTGGTAGCCCTGTTTTTGAACACTTGGCCTTGTTTGATGCATCCTCCTCGTACGGACTCGAGAATCATGCGCCATCTTTTTGTTGGATTCATATTTTGTGAATTTTACGTGAAATTGGAGATTTTTTTTCTCGGCGACTCCAGCCGGGTGGGAACCCATTTATTGGTTGTCACATTCATGGGTAGCTTTTGATTTTAGTTTAATTGAAACATAACCTTTACAATGATTCAAGCCCTGTGGCTCCGGTCGATGTTGGGCTTTGTTTAGAGATCTGAAATAGGGTCCATTTCGGGTTAATATGGGTCCATTTGGGGTTCATAAGAATTATGGCCTATGTGTGTCAAAGGTGGTTAGTTAAGCACTAGTAGTCGGTAGTGTTTTGTCGAGGCTGATTCTTTGTGATGAATTGGCATGTTTTTATAGTTGCATAGGTGATGTAGGAGCAATGTATGGTTTCTCATGGCTTCCCTTGCTTTTGATATTTAATTTTGAGAGATTGTTGTTTGTTTGGAAATATGTGACTAACCTTCCCCTACATCGCATGACTAGGGACCATAGGTATGTGCTTTGATGTTGGATAATGGAATTCACGCGAATACTTGGGACTTGTTTTCTATACATGCTTGTTGTGCTTATTGATTGACTTCTTATGTAGCGTGTCACACCCCCAATCCCCGCTTTAGGCGGACAGAGAACCAAAACTATCTTGGGACTCTTTACTTGCTTTTGATTGGTAGGCCCAGAAGTGCATATAGAATCGAAATATCATATCTGAAGATACAAAATAAAACTACCACGAAGTAGTGGTGTTTGATGTCGATACATATAGTCGCAAATTCCCATTTACATATGCATATACAAAAAAGCTGTACATGTACATTTACATAATCGAGAGCCTGAAACCCTCTTTGGTGATGGACCCTCCTGAGTGTCTTTGGCCCATTGAGGAATCTGCGGAAGATTTGAAGCGTCTCCTTTGTACCTACCGCAGTTAAAACCGTGCTAAAGCAATGCTTAATTAGAAACATATGACTTATCACGTATACACATTACCTGTAATACTCATTTCGATAAACATATAACGATGCTTGGATATCTGATGTGAGATATCATAATTATTCATGAATTCATATAACCAAACTGCCACATACTTGTACTTATAGTGAGCTATACTTGTTCAGATCTCCGTAGGAATTCTGAGCTTATACTTATAAGGAGGAACCCGTGGGTACTCTGAGGAACAAAGCGATGTACATTGCTACTCTTATTCATTATTCGGGCTCTTATCACATAAGCATTTTGACTACCTAGACGTGTAAAATGAGGCAGATAGCAAATAATGCAGGAAGGTACCATACAATACTAAGGTGTCGTAGTACAAAGAGCGAGTGCCCAGTAGCGGCGAGGAGAGTGCCGTCGCACTATTCAAAGTCAGAAGTACTAAATGTGCGAGAATGCGGTCGGAGAGTGTCGTTGCACTAATCGGAGAGTGAAGCACGATCGAGCCCCAGTGTCATGTAATTAGAAATACCAAAAATCTTATAAATTACTTTGCCCACGTAGCAGTCTTAGTGTCATTCAATATCCGGTCTTAGGAGTCCCTCTGATTATATGTTTAAGAACTTATTATCTTACCAAAGGGATATTTAAGTTTGCAACATCGAACTTCGCCCGAGTGTGATGCGATCTAATTTTCCTTTACCTTACGACAGATGGACCCTTTCCTTACACTTATAGGATCCCTCCAGTAGTCGATAGATAAGTCCTCGGAGCAATGAAAAACAAAACAAAACAAAACACAAAAATTTCCATGTTGTGAACAGTAGCTACGCTGCGGCGTAGCTTTGCTACGCCTCAGCGTACTCGGGAGCTGAAGAACTCCCTCTCGGCCACGTCATGGCGTGGACCCTCTTATTCTTGCATGGGATCCTTTATCTGGAGGGGACCTGAAATTAGCCCAGTTGTGATTTCATCCCTTTTCAATCAACCAATTAAAGAAAACTCATATACTCTCGAAAAACATCTCCTAAGTGTGTTCCTAACTTGACGAAACCAAACATAGAGATTAACTAGGGTTTTTCCAAACGAGCTCAAATACTTGTAAGTTGATTTAACTTCCTAACACCCCGAATGAGTATGCATACATCATAAACCAAAATCCATACTCCAAAGGGAGGATTCCATACTCATCTAATACAAACTAGGGTTTTACGACCCCGACTTTCAACAAATCTGAGTTAGGATGAATTCTAACTAAACCACTAGAAATGGAACAAACTAATATCCATCTGAATCCAAAATCCATACCAAAACATAGAAATCCATACTTAAATAGTTTCCATACCTTTCCTCTTCTTCTTCTTCTCTTCTCCTCTCTTCTTCTCTTCTCCTCTCTTCTTCTTCACATTGGAGCCCTCTACCAAATGAGAGACCAACTTGGTCTTATCCCCTTTTGACCTCATTTTCCTTTATTTCACACTTTGGTCCCCCATCTCTCATCTATTTACAAATCAAGTTATTCATATTTCCACTTTAACCTATAATCTTCTTATCATATGACTTTTATGTCCCGTTTTGACAAATTATAAATTTACCCTTGCTATTTGGGTTTCCGGATTCACATTTGCATTAAATCACGAAATTCAAATTATACCTACAAATACCACTAAACACGTTAAGCGACTAAAATTATGTTCGGTGTTACATAGCGCATGGCGCTAGGGACCTCGGGTTTTTTATTTGGTTATATTTTGTTGGGGATTAAATGTATCGCTGGATTACCAGTTTATGTAGATTCATCGTCGATCTAACCCAGGTGGTTAATGGATTTTTTGACCCATATGCTTTCATGTGCTGATTCATTAATGAGGGCTAGGTCTCGGGCTTAGAGAGTCTTATCTCATGAAATTGCCTTACGATAGAGTAACTGTCTGGGGCCAGGACTTATGTTTCGTAGGCCCATTTCTTCATTCTTTGGAGTCATTAAGGGTTTTTGTTCTTACTTGACTTTCCTTGTAATAAATAAAAATAAAAAGTAAATGGCGACTCCAAACAAAATTGTTCCTCTTGGGGAAAGATTTTCCCAAAACTTAAAAATATTTTTCTTTCTTTTTAAAAGTGATTCGCCCAGGCAGTGTATCGGGTAGGGTCCATAATTAAGCGACTCAACTGGGGAACAAACTAGATCCTGGTTTCATAAGAGGATCAAGCTTGAACTTGAGTTTGGTAGATTGGAGCAAATGGTTCATTGATCATGAGACTCTTGGTCCAGATAGATTACAGATGACATCACTTACTTGGTTGGTATTTTGCTTACATTTGTGATGTGTGTTGACTTGGTTGGTTCTAACATGTTTGTTCATTGACTTTGGTACACTTATAGCTATGTGTTTCAATTAGCATGGATGATTAGTCTGTTTGTAGATTCTGTGGTAGGCTATCTCTTTGTAGATGACTGCTTGTGGCATGGCTACTCTTTCTCTTGCATGACTGCTTGTTGGTTATCTTTGTGGGACACGTGTGTATCCCTTTATATCCAAATCACTAGTCTTGGTCGACTACTCATCATTGATTTCTTGGGTTTGAGAGTTATTCCTAATTGTTTGCCTTCGACCAAGCTAGGGATTTGGAGTAGGGTATAACAAAAGAGCAATATCAATGTATGGGAGCACCATGGAGATGACGATTATGCGGCTTGATGAAGACTATATAGCCTTAATTTGGATTTATGGATACTTGCATGGCTAGTGTGTCACTGTGATTGTTGGTTAGGATCCTAGGTTGTGTATCCTCTTGGGGGTACTGTCATCTAGCTATTAGGACTCGCCTTTTCCCCTTGTTGGCTTTTGTGCCACCTTACCCCTAAGGTATCACCATGACAGAATCTCACTCCTACATATAAAGCCATGTATTGATTTAGCTGTTAACATCACATGACAGTTCGTTCCCTTAGAGGATTTAGTCGTGGGATCACATTACAAGATTGATTTCGGAATTTGGTAGTCGGAGGAATTTGCGTCCCCTTTCCTTTATAGGATTGTTGATTGAGACCAACCTGGGTTCTCGAGCTTGGACCAGGGTTAGAGGTAGGCTTATAAGAGGATCAGATCCACACAGTCAGTTAGAGCAGACATCAGATCATAGAGATATGGACCCGCAGTATTCTACTGTCGATTAGTTAGCTAAGTTCTGAACAACATGGCATCACTCAAGGGGATCTTATCGTAGGATGGGTTAGGATTGATGGGCGGCATGCCCCGTCATTCTGGGTATAGAATACTCCCTTGACTCTGCCGTACACGCCTGCATCGCCTCCATTTGGACCTACCATACAGTAGGACCACAAGGTTCCTTCGCCTCCACCACCCCTAGTTCAACCAACCCCATAGGCATGGGCATTTGTTTTGCATGAACATACTGAGACCACGCCGCATTCTGTTGTGCACCTGAACCGATTGTGGATCATATTCAGGCCCGTATTGATAGGATTAAGCAGAGGATAAGCTCATTACATGTTTTTGATGGGGTTATGAGTTGGGATGGATATGATGACTTGCTAGTGGCAGCTTTGCCTATTGAGTTTTACATGCCAGATATTGAGAGATACATAGGGATTGGATGCCCCCGTATCCACTTGCAGTTGTACAATGCTGTTATGCGCGAGCACCGATTAGATGAGACATAGATGATCATGTTGTTTCCCTTGTCACTGAGTGGTGCCGCTCAGCATTGGTTCGCTTCTCTAAACCCTTCACGACGTAGGACATGGACTGATTTGGCACATGAGTTCCTTAGGCAATACTCCTTTAACACTATAGTGGATGTATCACGAAGAGAGTTAGAGGCCCTCAGGCAGAGGCTAGATGAATCAGTCACCTCATTTATCTCCGTTGGAGGAAGGCAGCCTGAGTGTTGACGAACCCTTAGGCGTGATCGATTAGTATGTTATGCACGATCTTGACTCCACGTTTTATTAGGCATCTCATAGGGTTTCCTTAGTTAGACTTTGGTTCGATGATACAGACCCTACATGGCATTTGAGAGCGTAACCCGGGAAGGATTATGGGCGGTTCTTCCCGCCCGGACTCGAAAGGGGGAAGAAGCGGGTTTGCTCACCCCTAGGCCATCAGATGTTGGTACCATTGGCATGATTGGACATAGGTCCCCGCGTCGCCCTCCGTTTCAGAGATGGTTCTCAAATACTTCTTTTCAGATGACACAACATGATCAGTACGGACCGGTCACCCTCACTAGGCTAGTAGGGCTTGCTTATCTACACCCTACCACATCCAGTATATGTTACACAGGCACCCTAGAGGCGACCTATGCAGTTCCATCATCAGTATAAGAGCCTTTGCCTCGCGTCGGAAGCCCGGCCACAAACCACCCTCTGGTAGGCCCACTAGGATTTGAAGTCTGGATCTTCGTGCGCTACCACCGAGAGGCGGGTGATAATCTGGACCGGTTATCTGACTCCCGAGACATGTTATTCAAGATTTGATTGATCAGGGTTTAGTTGATTTGGGATGCCCGGGTGTGACCACTAACCCGCTACGTACTCATGATACTAGAGTTGTACCCTCTCCCCCAGGAGGAATCCCTTTGATTAAGCACACAGAGGGTGAGATATTTATAATGGGATGGGATGGAGAGGCTCCTCAGTCGATCAGTCTTTATGAAGTCTCAGATTTTGTTGGATATACATCTAACTAGCGGATACCTAAGCCATTCATGTTGACCCCAAACAGGACTTACGGGTCGCCTCCGATATCACCGATATATTTTCAGCATTCGTTGCCTATGACACCATTCATATTGTTCCCAGAGGGATATGGGCCCACTAATAGAGATGTTCAGATAGTCACACAGAGTGAGAGGGTTGCTCATCCTCCACCCGTTGATAGATCACTTGCTGGTATAGCTGCTAGAGAGGAGATTCAGAGAGAGGATGATGAGATTCTGCACCGGCTACACATATCCATTTGGAGCCTCTTGGCCTCGTTTAGTACACATTGAGATGCATTGGTCAGGGCCCTCGACCAAATTAGGGTTGATACTACTACCACCCCAGAAGGGCTTTTTCACATTCTAACAGCTGATAGAGCTACATGCATTGTATTTTATGATGATAACTTGCCACTAGAGGTATCAGATCATGTTCATCCCTTGTACATCAATGTTGTATGTTCAAGCCGTCGAGTGCCGTCTGTCTTGTTAGACAACGACTCTGCTCTAAACGTCTGTCCTTTAGTGATAGCTATTGCACTAGGATTTTCTCTAGCCAATTTTGGGCCTTCTACATAGACTGTTAGAGCTTACGATGGGACATAGAAGATTGTTATGGGTACACTCACTGCACATGTTATGATTAGGCTAGTCATAAAATCCATACTATTTCAAGTTCTCAGGATCCAATCAACCTTTAATCGGCTTCTCGGCTGCCCTTGGATCCATGAGGCCGGTTCTATACCATCTTCCCTTCATCAGAAATTAAAGTTCATACATGAAGGACGCGTCATCACGATACAGTTTGACAGAGATGCCATTACTTTTTTTAAGCCAGTGTTGCAGATTAGCCACAGTGAGGATGAATTACATTTGACGGGGTTTACATTCGATGAGGTTCATGTTGTCAGCTTGGAGAATGACAGCAAAAATATAGTGCCTTTGTCATTTGACCAATATAGTAGCACCTTAGTGCTTAGCATGATGAGAGGCATGTCTTACCTGCTTAGCATGGGATTGGGTCGCCGATAGTAGGGGCCACATGAGTTTGCTTTCACGGCTGATCATGATACACCTTATGAATTGGGTTACATTCCTATAGAGAATGATGCACGACACATGGCCCGATTGCTCATGGATAGGGTGAGGGCTTACCTGTCTGGGGTTTTATTTGATTATCCCCTTCGCTCGTATACCTTTAAGTTGGCTTACTACTTTATTAGAGGTTCAGGGCATACACCCCGCATGGAGGGGACTGTTCACATTTAAGAGGTTGTTGGGATTTAGGACATCCAACAGGCCTTGGGATAGATGCATTTGGGTACTGGGTTGATTGAGGCATCCGATGCCATGATGGTTGCACCCCAGTCACTGGATCGGGCTAGCGTGTTTTCTATGTGCTTCCTAGAGGAGTTCACTGACTATGATATGCTCATGGATCCTGGGGAGGGTACCGATGATGTGACTTCTCATGATGCTTACGTTGATGAGATGAATATGATAGGTATTGGTCGTATTCTTGATATAACTCCACACAGGCCTCATTCTGCTTTTGCTTGTTCGGAGTTTTTGTATTTGAGATTGATGGAGCAACTCCTCATGATGCTTACGTTGATGAGATGGATATGATAGGCACAAGCTGTATCCTTGATGTAGCTCCACACATGCCCCGTTCTGCTTTTGATATGTTCGGAGTTTTTATGCTTGAGATGGATGATGATGACTTTGTAACTAATGTTAGCTATTTCTGTTGAGGGAGCATCCGATTCTATGGATCCACCTCTTTGCTTTGACACTATGTTCAGGTTTGTCACCCGCTATGATGGCATGTTTGTTGAATACCATAATGATATGAGCATTTTCGAGTACTCACCTATGTCATTACATTTTCCTATGATTACATCACCGACACCCATATCACAAGTACATGATATGGAGGATGTGGAAAGCTTCGGATGTAGGCGAAATTCGACGAGTTATGATTACGATTGAAGAAAAAGTTCATGAATTACGAGTAGCATAGAGTTAGTAGATTTCAGGACCCCTGATCAGCCTAGGGAGCTTAAGATTAGCACTTCCACATCTCAGAGATAGAGAGGGATAAGCGGAGTTGATTTTAGCCCCAAATCATGCACAGGATGTATTGCATGGTCATATGAGGACATGCAGGTCTTTCGAAGAAACCCTCTATAGTCCAGGCAGCATCACCTACCACGTCACGCCTCATGCTATTTGGTTAAGTAGAAATTAAGAAGGCTGCACCCTCGATGGAGTTTGTAGGTTAAGGAGGAGATTTAGAAGCAATTCAATGTTGGCTTCTTATCAATGGTTGAGTATCTTGAGTGGTTGACTAATGTCATTCATGTTCCCAAGAAGGACAGTAAGGTTAAAGTCTGTGTTAACTTTCGAGATTTGAATAAGGCCAGCCCTAAGGATGACTTTCCTCTCCCACACACTAATATGCTGGTTGATAGCACTACTAGTCATTTGATGTTATCCTTCATGGATGGGTTTTCTGGGTATAATCAGATTTTGATGGCTCTAAAGGATATGGAGAAGACATCTTTCATCACTGAGTGGGGGTACTTATTGCTACTGGGTTATTCCATTTGGGTTGAAGAATGTAGGAGCCACCTATCAGAGAGCTGGTACTATTTTGTTCCATGACATGATGCATAGAGATGTTGAGGTATATGTGGATAATATGATAATAAAATCCCGAGGTAGAGCAGATCACCTAGTAGCTTTAGAGAGATTCTTTGAGAGGATCAGACAGTTCAGAATAAGATTGAATCCTAGGAAGTGCACCTCCAGGGTAACTTCTGGGAAATTGTTACATTGTTAGTGAGTGTGGTATAGAGGTTGATCCAGAAAAGATCAGGGCCATACTTGACATGCTTGCCTCGAGGACCAAGAAAGAGATTAGAGGCTTTCTTGGTAGATTATAGTGCCATCAGCCAGTTTCCTTTGCTAAGTGACGGACATATGTGAGTATCTTACGTCTTCGGAAGAACCAACCTCTGAGTTTGGAATAATGATTGTCAGCGTGCTTTTGAGAAAATTAAGGAGTGTCTCCTTTCTCCTCCAATTTTAGTGCCTCTTATACCAGGGTGCCCTTTGCTTCTGTATTTGGTAGTTTCAGACATGGCCTTAGGATGCATGTTGGCTTAGCTTGATGATTTGGGGAAGGAGTGAGCCATTTATTATATGAGTAAGAAGATGCTGGAGTATGAGTGTAGATACATTATGATTGAGCGCCTTTGTTTAGCATTGGTTTGGGCCACCAGGAGACTTAGGCACTATGTGATAGACTATTCCATATTTTTGTCTCATGTTTGGATTCGTTGAGGTATATGTTTGATAGGCCTGCTCTGACTAGTAGACTCATGATATGGCTAGTGTTATTGACAGAGTTTGATATCTAGTATGTCACATAGAAATCAGTAAAGGGAAGCATTTGTTCTGAGATCATCTAATAACCTCTGGGTATCCCAGATGACATCTTAGATTGATGATTTCCTTGATGAAGGCGGTTGTGCACGTGACGATGCCAGGGATGGCGGTTGTACTTTGATGGTCGCAGCCCGATCAATTAGGATTTGGCATTGGTATCCTGTTAATATCACCACATGGTGATCAAATTCCTAGACAAGTTCGATTAGCATTCTTTGATCATCACTGGTTGACGAATAACATTGTTGAGTAGGCATGCATCACGGCCTAGAGATTGCACTTGATCTTGGCATTAGACAGTTGGAGATCCACGGGGATTCTAATTTGGTTATTCAACAGACTCAAGGTATTTGGAGGACTCGGGATGAGAAGCTGAAACCCTATTTTGCTTATTTGGATTTGTTAGTTGATAAGTTTGAGGAGTTGAGATATATACATCTCTCGCCAGAAAGAAAACCAGTCTGCTGATGTCATAACCACCTCCAATGTATTGTATCTCAACTATCAAATCTAATGTTCTCTTTCCTGATTAGATTTGATGCTAATGCCGATCAAGGTCATTCTATCGATTGAGGTGAGACCTCTAAATATTAAACCAATACATCATCTAATTAATCCTCACCCCATGAGTAAATTAGTGATCTATCAAAGTAATTTTTCAGAGTTCATTAGTTCCATAATATTAGTCTAACATACCCCTAAGTTACTATTCTTTACTCCGAGGAATCTCCATCTCTGTGTCACTCAGAGGGCCTCCTGGAAATCAGAGCAATATACAGCTCTTTTCTGGGTATAAGCTACTAATATTTCGAACAACTACTTATATGACCGATACCAATTATATATATTCAGTATTCAAACCCATAAAATAACTGAGAATTTTCAAATCTGAATGTTCAACAATTAATCCCCACACCTAGAGGGTGTTTAATAAGGTTCCATTCATCGGATTCTAATCATCGCTCACAAAAAGAGAAACCAAGAACATAGAAATCAGAGACAAGAAGTGATAGAAAAAATCCAGATTTTAGCTTCACCGAAATCTCTTCAATAGAAACAAAAATCTGCTCTAAAACTACTCTAAGAACTATTAAAATCAAAATCTGCAGTAAAACTAAGAAAAATGAGTAGTTTAGAGAGAGAAACCTCATAAAAGGTGTTCTCCCCACCTTCCGTTTCTAAAACCTAAAACACAGATACACTCACTCTACAAGGTGAAATGGGCTTGAAAATGTGTGTGTCATTCATTTTCTAAATCATTTTTGGTTTTTTTCAGATTTTTATCACGATACTGCCTTATATAGTTTTCTCTTATCATGATAGAGTTTTCTCTGTTGCGAAGGTGAGTTTGCTCATAAAATAAAAGACTTGGTCAGCACAGAGTTTCTATTGCAAATAGAAAACTTCACGCGATAGTTTCTATGTTACGAGATAATTTTCATTCAACTTGTCGAGACCATAACTTCTTCATTTTAACTTGGATTTGGGAATGTGAGGTGTCGTTGAAAATATCTTTGAATTTAGAATGTAGCCATGAGTAGAGTTGAACCATTTTATGCTCCAAATGATACATAACAAATTTATCTTTTCAATGACGCACTATGAGACATCTGGTTAACTCTCTTTTTGGAAACATTTTGTATCTTTTCTTACTAAATCACTTGCTTTCCATCAAAACCCGCAAAACCAAGTTTAGAGGAATTTATGAGTTTTATATGAATATGGATATAAAGTGCCTCAAAATAGCATGTGAATGAGTCCAAAACATGTATGAGTTTTACACTCATCAAAACCCCAAACTTAAAGTTTACTCAAGTCCTCAAGTAAAGAAAAGAAAGAAGCTGTTTGGTCCTCAAGCAAATGAAGAGAAAGAGCTCCATTCTCACCCATTTTTATTCAAACTAAAATCGAGTAACTGCTTGCCAAGGCATGTAATATGTGGCACACTACTCCTTACCATGAATATGGAAAATATGATCAAGACAACTTATTTAGATTTTAATAGTGAATCACCTCCATTAGAAAAATTTAGACCATGGTTCTCACTTGTGTGTGTGGTCTTCCTCATCCAACTTAATTCTATGCTTAAATGAGTTTACAGAATTGAGATAAATACTTTGATCTCCTAAGATAATATATTTAGGTTCCATAGGCTGTTTTCATTTCACTCTACTAATGTAGGCACACACAACTCTCAAGATCAAATAGGTCTTTATAGCTTGTAAATGGGGCTTGGGTAAGGGGTAGTCGAGTAGTCATTTTAGGGCTAAAATTTACCTAAACATACATATTTTTCTACATTGACAGCTTCTACTCCATCCCGATTCTTACCATCAACACAGCTGACACTCCTCAAGCACCCCAAAACTGCTTAGGTGCATCCTTCCATACTCCCCATATCACCTTTATGCACAAATTTCCGAGATTCTTCAGCAAACACCAAGAAGCCTTTTTCTTCAAGACAAGGTTATTAGAGTGGTGCAATGTCAAAACCCCTTAAGCTTTCTACCAACCCTTAGAGAGCTTTAAATCAAGAGTCTTTAAATTAAATCTAAATTCTAGGGTACTAGGTGTCGAGACATCCCCTTAGGATTTACTTACTCTAAGGAAGGAAGGCTACGAGGCTAGACTCACTCCTACCGACTTCCTTTTATCAGATTGGGTTTCTTTTACACTTGATATTTTTATGTTTTTTTCTTTTTATTTTCCTTCCTTTTACCAACCTCTTTGATTTTCAACTTAACTCATTTCAACTAATTTGGAGTTATTTTTCCTATGAAAAAAATAACTTCCCCAACTCGCTTCTTCACCATTTCAATTATGTTCAAATCACGTTATGGTGAGTTTATTCTTTACTGAGGGATAGTGATGGTATAGGAAGGATATTAGCTTCAAGCTTAATTCTTATTAATAATTTTGGCTCTTGGTTATTCAACATTATGGTACTAGAGGAATATGATGCATATTAATGTGGCGAATGAAAGGCACACCTTTCAAGGATGACCTATATCATTTCTCAATTGCTTCAGTGTTACTAGGATTTCGCCTGCGAGCATGTTAGAACAAGTTCTAGAACCTATGGAGATTAAAATTAGATGGATTCTCATAAACTTAACCTAAGTAAAACGCTTTTCAAGGGTACTTAGTGAATGTCTATGATTTTGAGAAACCAAATGACTAAATAGCCTATTGTAGAGATAACCTCATTAAGCATTAAGTCCTATTATCTCGAATATTGTCCATATCTCAAGGGTTCAATTATGATCTTCATTGACATCACAACTACTCCAAAAAACCTCAATTAATCTAAAAAAAAAAAACTAACTACAAAATAAACCTCAAAAATTAAGATAAGAAAGCATCAAACAAAGTCACTATCCATGGCAAGACTGTACCCTCATCCCCATGCCATTATATGCAAATAATACGTGGTGTGACATGATAAACTAACTAAAATAAACACCCCAAACTTTGGTGATGAACATTGTCTTAAATGTTCAGCAAATATAAAATGAAGTAATAAAGTAAAAAGGGTACAGAGAGAGTTGGAAATCGAACTCTCCTGTCTAGTCTCAGCCTACTTTAAATAGAACTCAAGATCTTCTGTAGACCATGCTACCCATTGATACAGTATTTTGCTCTTGCAAACTAGTCATGACAACATGTTGAGCTTCAAACTTACTTTATTATGAAAACACTAACAAACAAAGTTAAAACACTACTGGAATTTTCATCCCAAAGAAGAAAAAACAAAGAACAAATAAAGTAATTGAAATAGGACAAAAGAAAAGAGAAGTAAAGAGGATAGAATCCTTATTACTTAGCTCTGGTCGCTCCCAAGAAGCCGCTCCGCTTTTAAAGTCCAGCTAGACTCATTGAAGCAATAGTGCTTCCATTTGACCAATCATCCATCTCGATAACACTTTTCATAACCATTCAGCTCAAGGATGATTTCCTTCATATTTTTGAATGTGTGGAAAGAAACCTATAATCCCTTTTATCGGGCTGGTGGTTCAATCCACAATTTCTTCAAAACAAATTTCATGATGCAGATAAACATTTATGCTTATGATTGTTCAAACATGTGCTCTTTTGATGGAAGCAAGCTGAAAATTTTGTGCACATGGTTCTCTCTCGCTTCCGTCAAAGGCCAAATGGTCGCGAAGATCGAATTTGCTTCTTTCCTCACCCACAAGCAAGGTGAGTTCCCTTCGTTGATGTCAATCTGATGCTGGCTTGAGGAAAGAAGTGGTCTTTTTAATATCTTCAAACTTTTTAAACCCCTTCAATGCCTCGCTTCGCAAAACCCATGGGGAAGGTAAATGTGCTTAATCTTCACCAAGACGCTTTCAATAGCCATCACTTGACTTTTTCTTCAAATTCCCAATTTATCCACTAATGACTTTTTCATTCTAAGTTGTTTAGGAGTGCCTTTTGTCTCACTTCCCCCAAATTTATTTTCACTTTCCAATGGGCCAGGATAGAAAATTTCGTGACATTGCTAAAGGGAGTATCCACATCTATCGATTTGGCAAAGTGTTTCTAGAGAGGTCCTAGAGAATTTTTGTTGAATGCTGGACCAAGTGTCCATTCTGAGCTTCTCTACGTTTTTCAATCTAGCACTAGTGTTGACTTGGAAGATATCTAAATCTGAAATTTCTACTATAGATTGACCATCTTCTGGTTCCCTTCCCATGTACATAAAACTCGCTTCCTTAATAGGTGACAACTCTTCTTCCTCCCGAATGTGGGTCTTTGAACCCTTGATAAGGCAATAATTCCTTTGTTTCATGGAGGAGTCATCAGGAATTCTTTGGTCCAATCCTGAAGAAGAAGTAGTTTAAGCTTGGCTTCTATGGAGGCAAACCTTATCTTTCTATTGAATGTTCCTCCATAAGTACGAACAAAAAGAAGAAAAAAAAGAAAAAAGTATAAAATAATGGTTTAAAATAAAAAAACTAAGAAACAAATCCCAATCAAAAAGATAAAATTAAAATTAAAATTAACTAAATTAGCAAATTATCTGCCTTCAAAATGTCAACTTCTAAACGAGAAAGTGAATTGCGCCTAATCCTGTACTACGCCAAAACTTGTTGACCAATTTTAGACACTATTCAAAGACTAACTAAAGTCCCTAGCAACAATGCCAAAAAACTTGCCGAGACCAAATCGATGTATATATGAAAATACGCCAAGGGAGTGAACGCGGTAAATACTCAAAACTCATTTGAAACAAAAGTAAGTACTCAAAAATTG
The DNA here is from genome assembly GCA_016808115.1 of Tetrastigma voinierianum. Classification (NCBI taxonomy): domain Eukaryota; kingdom Viridiplantae; phylum Streptophyta; class Magnoliopsida; order Vitales; family Vitaceae; genus Tetrastigma; species Tetrastigma voinierianum. Next base: position 523,496 of record JAEQBH010000116.1, read on the forward strand.
AAATGAAAGATACTAAACACTAACTTCTTTCGCAGAAGTGCAACAGTCATACAAGTAATAAAGGGACTCTCTAAAAAGTTCAGGATATCGCACTCCACGCAGGATCTGTGAGGTCTTCCTAATCGAATTTGATCACCCCGACATAAGGGTTCTCAATATTTGTGCGACCAAATAGGATGTGAAATAAAATCAATTTAATTGAAACAAAAAAATTGATTTAAAACTAATCCTAAAATTCTACCAAATAAAACAATCACTAATTTCTAAAAGGTATAAATGTGGATAATTATTTACAAAACAATTTGTACTTCCCGAAAGTGAGCAAATACTTGTGAGTTGAATGATTTGTCCAAGAGTAATGTGGCATAGTCCTGGATTTCTCCACATCATATATTTCCTACTGAATAGTGGATTCATGTCTCTTTCAGACATGAGTCTAATCGCTTACTTGTAGAATATAACCCTCTTAATTTCGATTGTTTTTCTTTCTAATACTTCACAAGTTTAAATTCTTAGGATCACACCTCGTCTTAGTTAGATAGATAATGCCTTCTCCAATGTAATAGGTATCTCAACCATCAAATCTAATAAAGTTCTCTCTCTCCTTGATTAGATTTATGCTAACCCGGGATCAAGGTCATCCTATCAGATTGAGGTGAGACCTCTAAATATTAAACTAATATCTCATCTAATTAATCCTCACACCATGAGTAAATTAGTGATCTACCAAAGTAATTTTTCAGAGTTCATAATTCCATACATTAAATGTCAATATACTTTAAGTTACTCGCCCTCTTTTACTCAGAATTTATCTCTCAGATTACCAGAGGGCTCTTGGAAATAAGAGCAAGATATAGCTCTTTTTTGGGTATAAGCTACTAATATTTCGAATAACTAATTATAATAATTTTATATCTAATTTGGTATATATTTAGTATTCAAACCTACAAAATAAATTCAAGAATTTGCAAATCTGAATGTCTGTACTTCCATCCCTACACCTAGAGGGTGTTTAATGTTCACCTCGGATTCTAATCATCACCAATAAAAAAAAAGTAAGAAAATGAAGAAATTAGGAAAATCAAGAGATATGATGTAGAGAAAAAATCTGATTTTAGCTTCAATCTTTGTCTGAACAGCAATGAAATCTGAATCTTTGCTATACAACACCGAAATCTCTTCAATAGAAACAAAAATCTGCTCTAAAACTACTCTAAGAACTATTAAAAATCAAAATCTGCAATAAAACTAAGAAAAATGGAGTGCTTTAGAGGAGAGAACCTCATGAGAGTGTTCTCCCACCTTCGTCCCAAAACCTAAAAAAATGAGTATTTATACCCTGTGGTGAAACGGGCTTGAAAACAAGCCAAACATCCATTTTCACCTTTTTGGTTTTCCAACGCTTTCGTTTTAGGTGATTCACATTTTTTTTGTCTTAATACAGTTTTCTTTGTCGAGTAAAATTTGTTGCAAATGGTAAAACTCGCTATGGCTTAGAGTTTTCTCCGTCATGATAGAGTCTTTGCTGTAATGGAAAATTTGTCGCGACAGTTTCTTCCATGTGCCGTAAAACTTGTCGCGACAGAGTTTTCATGCATGTGAGTTTGCTCGTTGCAACATAAAATTTGGTCGCAATAGGATTTTTCTATGTTGCATATTCATTCCAACTTGTTTAGCTATAACTTCTTCATTTAACTCTGGATTCATGCAGGGAGGTGTTGTTGGAAAGCTCTTTGAATGTAGAATGTAACCATGGGTATAGTTGAACCATTTGATGCTCCAAATGATACAGAAAAAATTTATCTTCTCAATGACGCACTATTAGACATCCGGTTAACTCTCTTTTTGGAAACATTTTGCATCTTTCATTAAATCACTGTTTCCATCAAAATTCATGTAAAACCAAGTTTAGAGGAAATGTTATGAGTTTTACATAGATATGGATATAAAATGCTCAAAATAGCATGTGAAATGAACTTAAAACATAGATGAGTTTTACACTCATCAATGCTTTAGCCACTTTGGCTCGTGACGGTGACTATACGACTCATTGCCGACCAGAATTAGGTTTGCACACCCACGTTGTTTGATTCTCGGAGGATAGAGGATCAGGCTGAGATACAATGGTGGTCTCCATGCTTGAGATCATCGCAGGTCTCTAATCCTCAGACACTTTACCCCGATCTAATTCTTATAATGTTAATTTACCTATATATTTTCAATCCAATTATTTTAAATTCTTTATATATAGTTATTATAGATTTTATTTAGTTTTTACTTTTATGTTAGTTAGAGCCAAACCATTTTTTGTGGTTAAATTTCACCAAGGATAGAGAGCATCGAGACAAATGGCCACCGCATTTGTTATTTACACACCTTTATAGAAGATCACTAGATGGTATGTCAGCATTATGTATAGATTTGTCACTGTAGATAAAGGGATGAGAGAGGTCCATGGAGGATTTTGCAGGCCATACATGGGAGGTCATATGTTGGCACGTAAGATCATGAGGACTGGCTACTTTTGGTTGACCATGGAAACATATTGTTACCAATTTGTGTAAAGATGTCTAGAGTGTCAGATGCATGGAGACTTGATACACGTCCCACCATCTGAGTTACATGCGCTCACATCCCCTTGGCCATTTTCAGTATGAGGTATTGATGTGATTGGTAAGGTCTCCCCGAAATCCTCCAATGGTCACGAGTACATCCTAGTAGCTATTGATTGGTTTCACTGGCGGGTCGAGGCAATTTTTTACAATTAAATCGACAATACTAAAGGCTAAGTTCATCAAATCACACATTATCTGTCGATATGAGGTCCCCTATGAGTTTATCTCAGATAGCAATGTGATTTCCCAGAGGCGGTGGATACATTGGTTCGTGGTGCAACTGACATCATAGAATTATTCAGCATGTCTACTGTCAGCAGTTAAGGTTGCAAATAAAAATATCAAGAGAATCCTGCAAAAGATGGTAGAGACATCTCGAGATTGGTTAGAGAAGCTTCCTCATTTTAGAATTGTAATGATTATATTTTTCTTACTCCATACGAGCTTTTACCTTTTCGTCAGTCTATGGTGTTTAAGTAGTCTTACTCTTTCAACAGGTGAGTTTGATCGAGAGTGGCATTGAGCACAAGCATTATCAGACAAATTGTCAGAGCAAGATATGGCCAGAGTTGAGTTTGCTTGATGAGATATCGGTTTCCAGAAAATTCCAGAAAAGGACCTAGCTCTTTATAGCTCTAGGGATTGATCAGTGACCCTGTGAGGAAAAGTCTGAACCCGGTTAGAGGCCTTATGTTATTCGAGAATTGACTCCTAGAGGAGTTGCCCGGTTGAATGTATCAGACGAAAATCGCCTGCAGAGCCACCAATGTGGATCGCTGAATAAGTCTACTGCAGATCATGATCAGAGGATTGGGAATGTACTTGAGGTAGCCATTCCTTTCGCATACCCATACATTGATATATCCTCAAGAAAGAATATTCCTTGAGCCTAAATACTCATTGCGCATTTTCTTTCTTATTTAGTTTGCATACCTTTTTCTCACTGTCATGCTTCTTTCTGTTCTGCTGGGGCTGCATTTATTGCTTGGATTGAGCATTGTATACATTATGCCATTGTAAATTTGTTCTTTTTTAGGTCATCTATGGTTCTTTCTTTCCTCCATTGTGCACTTTCTCACTTGCTTGCCTTGAGTTTTGTTTCTATCATCTCTGCTCTTTCACTTTTATTTTCCTGTAATGACAGACACACTCATCCCCTGAGCTACAAAGTTAGAATGGTCACACTCCTTCGTTTCTACTTTAGGGCTTGATCCATGAGTCAAGTTTTTAGTGACTATTTGTGTTTACTTGTGGCTCCATCGGTTAGATTGTGCTAGTGTGGCATTCATCTTACTTTGTTGGTTGTTTGCGAAGGGAAAATAAAAAAGTATGAAAAGGAATTAAGAAAAGGAAAAAGAGTTAATTATTCAATATCTACTTCATTGGTATTTAGGATTAGCATGGTTTGCAGGCGGTATCATGGCCTAATCATCGAGGTCATTTGATTATGACCCATTTTTCTTCCGAAAGGCTAATGCAGAGCATTGTACGATCCTTTCTCCATGGATCCAGCAGGAGACCCATCGAGGAGGTTTGGGAAGCCTCTCTCTGAGACTCAGTCCCCAAGAGTTATCCATATCACCATTCCCATCCTAAGGAGTGGACTTGCCCCGGCTCATATCTTGAGTATGAGTTGTCTATCATTGTCACATATTATTACATTTGTATCCTAAACTTGTTCTTACCATTTTCTCTTCTACATCTATTCATTTGTCAGATGCCTCTCTTCATTTTCATCCTCATCGAGTCACGCCTACTACAAATGAAGATACTTTGCAAACATCACCCGTTATTAGACATTGTTCATGTAGATATAGGATTGAGTCACCTTGCTCACACAATTCTCCAATATTTGATACAAGTACATTAGTCAGCATTATCTAGCTAGGGCTTTCGGGGCCTTTGTTTCCTGTCGTTTCATTCACCTTTTACCCCTAGCCTTCATTATGGTCCCAGTCATATCCCACCCTGAGGCCATCAGACCTCGTGTTTGCTAATGAGTGTAAAACTCTTCTATGTTTTGAGTTAATTTCACATGCTATTTTGAGAATTTTATATCCATATTTATGTAAAACTATAAATTTCCAAAACTTGGTTTTTGTGGGTGGATTATTGATGAAAAGCAAGATTTCAAGTGAACTGTATTTCTCATGAGTATATACAAGAAGAGTAAACTTAGTGTCTCATTAAATACACACTGAAATGAATTTTTATGTACTAGATGGAATATAAATGGTTCAATTTCATGGTTGTATTCTATTCAAAGAGCTTCCAAATCTACACCTCATATGCCCAAACTGAAATCAGTAAAACCCAAGAAGTTATGTCATCAACAAGTTTGAGAAGAAAACAAATCCCTTACTAGATTTGGTCGCGACAAAGCCAATGACAAAGCTTTGTCGCAACAAAGCCAATGACAAAGCTTTGTGAAAACCCGATTATTCATTAGAGTTAGTAAAACTCGTTGGTGACAAAACTAGATTTTGCCGCGACAGTTGTAAGAATAAAAAGCTTTGTTGCGACAAAGCCCAGATTTTGTCGACGAGCAGCGACAAAGCTTTCTTGCAACAAAGCCCAGAATTTTTGTCGCGGCGAGTTGACAAACTCTGTCGCGACAAACCGGAGAATTTAATCGAGGATAGAGTTAGAAACAAACTGCATTAAGCGACAAACCCAATTTATTAAGACAGAGTTAGCAACAAACTCTGTCACGACAAACCCAGATTTTGTAGCGATAGAGCTTTAAGACAAAACGCTAGGCCTTTTTTTTAAGCCCCGAAAACTACTGTTTTGCACTATTTTCAAGCCCATTTCACCCTAGGACTATAAGTATAAGTTTTTAGGTTTTAGAGACAGGGAGTGGGGAGAACACCTCTCATAGGGTTTCTCTCTCTCTAAAGCTATCAATTTTCTTAGTTTCTTTGCATAAATTTTGATTTTAATAGATCTTGTAGTTTGAAATATTTTTATTTCCCAAGTGAGAAGAGATTTCGGTCTTTGTATAATAGATTCAGATTTCATTACTGTTCAAACAAAGATTGAAACTAAAATTTGGATTTTTCTCTCACTCCTTGTCTCTTGATTTCTTTTTTCATTTTCTTACTTTTTGTTTGATTAGTGATGATTGAAATCTAGTAATGGAACATTAAACACTCTCTAGGGGTGGGGATTAATTGTTGAACATTTAGATTTGTAGATTCTCAGTTATTTTGTGGGTTTGAATACTGAATTTATACTGAATTCATATAATTAATTGTTCAGAATATTAGTAGCTTATACCTAGAAAAGAGTTGTATCTTTGCTTTGATTTCGGAGGCCTACGGTGACTTGTAAAAATGGAATTCCTAAGAGTAAAGAGTAGTAACTTGGGGGTATGTTAGACTAATATTATGGAACTAATGAACTCTAAAAAATTACTTTGATAGATCACTAATTTACTCGTGGTGTGAGGATTAATTAGATGATGTATTAGTTTAACGTTAGAGGTTTCACCTCAATCTGATAGAATGACCTTGATCCCGTGTTAGCATAGATCTAATCAAGAAGAGAGAGAACTTTATTAGATTTGAAGGACGAAACTGAATGGAGTGGAGAAGGCTTGGGTAATCATGTCTATAGGGCAAAAATTCTTGATCCACAAGATTTGAGTGTGAAGTACTAAAAAGGAAAAATACCCAGATCTTAGAAAGAGGATTATATTCTACAAGTAACTAATTAGACTCATGTCTCTAGAAGGAACGTGATTCTCTAATTAGTGAAATGTATAGTGTGAGGAGGAATCCAAGCTATACTACATTGCTCTTGGACAAATCAACGTTCAACTCACAAATGTTGTGCTTTCAAGGAAATGCAAATTAATTGTTAAATGATTATCACCATCCCTAGTGCCTTTGTTCATATATTTTAGACTTTAGTAGTTGTTTGCTTGATAGATTTTAGAATTAGGATTAGTTTTAAATAAGCTTTTATTTCAGTTAAATTGATTTTATTCCACATCCTATTTGGTTTAGATAGCAAAGAGCCCTTGTAATTGGGGTGCTCAAATTCCAATTAAAGAGAACCTCCAATCCTCGTGGGTATGATATCCAGACTTCTAGAGTCCACTTTATTACTTGTATGACCCGTGCACTTGCGGAAAGAGGATGAGTGTTGGTAATACTTTTCATTTCGTTTTTAAGGCACTTCTTACTTTTGTTTTCGTCAGTTTTTGAGTATTTGCGACATTCACTCCCTTGGCTATATTTTTCCATATATACATCTGTTTGGTCTCAACAAGTTTTTGGCGATGGGGACTTTAGTGTTTGGTAGCAGTGTCGAAAATTGGGTCAACAAGTTTTAGGCGCCGTTCTTGCAGTGGTTTAGTTAGTCTTTGTTGTTGTGTCCTTAAAATTGGGTCAACAAGTGTTTGGCGTCGTTGTCAGGGATTTTAGTTAGTCTTTGGTAGCCCGTGTCAGAAAATAGGTCAACATTTTCTTCAACACATTTCATTCAGACAAGCTCCGACTACTGATTGAAGTATGGAATGCTGATAGGACTCCATTTCTTAGGAGATATCGAGGATCCCATACCGCTTTTCCATTCATTCTGCATGTCTCAGGCCCACGATCAAAGACAAACATCATAGAGAGTCGAGATTATGCAGGACCTCCACTTCTTTGGTTGAATGGCGTTCATACTAGGGCATACCCCTATCCTTGCATGATGGCATTAGTTCTTACACATATACATAGGCAGTTCTTTTCACTAAGTGATGCTTGGCATCAGTGTTTGAGTAGGCCCCATATTCAGCATGGTTTCTTCATATAGCAGGATGCTTCTAAGAGCTGGCCTGGGATCATATTCATGCGTATTCATCGACCTAGTGGGTGTGTAGACTAGGGCATACCCTATACACTGTCCTGTTCACTTGTTCAGACGATTGGGTGTTCAGTGACGTATCTCAGAGTCTTTATTGAGACATTTGCGTATCAGATGTACACACTAGGGCATACCCCCTATCAGTTTGTGTGGATATTGGATGTTTTTGTAGGAATAAATGTTTATGATGTGTACCGCTCTTTGACTTTGATCGTATGTGCAGTTACGGGATTTTGACATGGTATTGATGTCTTAGACTAGGGCATAGCCCTTTCTTTTCACCTCTATACACAGTTGTGAGTTGTCCTACTGGGGCATACCCCTTTCTTCTATCATGTTTAAAGTGTTTGATTTATGGATTATTCGAGTCATTTAGTGGTTTCCCTTGACTTCATACTGGGCCATATCCCCATTTTCATTGAGATGGCTTCCATTGCTAGTAATTAGGAGTTTCTATTCATCGTGACCGCCTCATTTCATTTTTGCTTCTCATGGTATTTGCCCAGATTTGATCATCACTTTTTCCGGTACTTGCCCGGATTCTATCACTCTTTCGGTACTTGCCTTGATCATCACTTTTTCTAGTACTCGCCCGGATTCTACCACTCTTTCGGTACTCGCACGGACCCTTCTTTGGTACTTGCTCAGATTTGATCATCACTTTTTTCGGTACTCACCTGGATTCTACCACTCTTAGGAATTTTCGCTCGGACCGCCTGCGTACTTGCCCGGTTAATCATCGCTTTAGGTGCTCGCGGATTATACCATTCTTCGGTACTCGCCCGGACCATCTCTGTGCTGCGAATTTGATGTAACTTTTCGTTGCTCGCCGAACCCTTCTCTAGTACTTGCCTAGATTTGATCATCACTTTTTCCCGTACTCGCCCGGATTCTACCATTCTTCTGGTACTCACTCGGACTCTTCTCTAATATTTACCTAGATTTGATCATCACTTTTATTGGTACTCACTTGGATTCTACCACTCTTCCGGTACTCGCTCAGACCCTTCTATGGTACTTGCCCATATTTGATCATCACTTTTTCTGGTACTCACTCAGACCCTTCTCTGGTTCTTGCCCAAATTCTATCATCACTTTTTCCGGTACTCGCTCGGATTCTACCACTCTTCCAGTACTTGCCTGGACCCTTCTCTGGTATTTGCCTAGATTTGATCATCACTTTTTTCGGTACTTCCTTGGATTCTACCACTGTTCGGGTACTCACAAGGACCCTTCTCTAGTACTCGCCCGAATTCTATCACTCTTTTGGTACTCACTTGAACCCTTCTTTGGTATTTGCCCAGATTCGATAATCAATTTTTTCGGTGCTGCCTAGATTCTACCACTATTCCGATACTCGCCCAGATCCTTCTGTTACTTGCCCAGATTTGATCGTCACTTTTTCAGTTACTCGCTTGGATTCTACCACTCTTCCGGTACTCTCTCGAACCCTTCTCTGGTACTTGCCCAGATTTAATCATCACTTTTTTCGGTACTCGCCCGGATTACACCACTCTTCCGGTACTTGCCCGGACCCTTCTTTGGTACTTGCCCAGATTTGATAATCAATTTTTTCGGTGCTGGCCTAGAATCTACCACTATTCCGATACTCGCCCAGATCCTTCTCTGTTACTTTCCCATATTTGATCATCACTTTTCGATCTCGCCCAGTTCTACCACTCTTTCATTGCTCGCTCAGGCTTCTGCATTACTTGCCGGATTTAATCATCACTTTTTTGGGTACTCGCCCAAATTATACCACTCTTCCGGTACTTACCCGGACCCTTCTCTAGTACTTGCCTAGATTTGATCATCACTTTTTTCGATACTCGCCCAGATTCTACAACTCTTCGGTACTCGCCCGGACCCTCTCTGATACCTGCCTAGATTTGATCATCACTTTTTCGATTACTCACGGATTCTACCTGCCAAATTTACTCCCAGGACCCCATCTGCGGTACTTGCAGTTGATCATCACTTTTTTCGGTACTCGCCTAGATTCTACCACTTTTTCGGTACTTTCCTGGATTCTTCTGGTACCTTAGTTGATCATTTTGTTTTCGCTGATTCTATCACTTTTCTAGTACCTTGGTCGATCCTTTGATACTTGCCTAGGTCGATCACCCTTTTAAATTTTCGCTCGGTTAAGACACTGCGGAACTCATGACCCTTTCTTGACATCGATTACCCGGATTCTAGTCATCGTTACCCATTTCCCTTAGCCTTCTTTGTCATTGTACGGGGAAAAAATTGTTGGCCTTTTAAATTCTTCACTAGAGTTCATTTCACTCATTTGCCGCTTGTACTGCATACTTGCAGACCACTCATTCATTCACTCTATTGAAGAGGGGCATATTTGTAGACCCTCAATTTCGCCCCTCGACACTTGCATTGATCTCAGGGGTGTCACCTGTACCTAGTCGTTTATATGTCATGGCTCTAGCCCCTTATGGGCTTAATCGGTTTTTGAGCCTTATGTACGTACATCAATTGTTCATGATGGTGCAAGTGTGTGGTTCATTTTGGAGTGCTATCATGGCCCTTTCCCTTTGTCCATATCGTACTATAGGAAGGAAGTAAAGTCTCCCCAAAATTTAAGTTCAATTGGAGTTCATAGGAGCAAGCTCGAAGAAGGAGCATTCGAGCTTGTTTTGGTCATTTATCTTTCATTTGGACTCGAAATCATGCATCATTTCTTTTGTTGAATTCCTTACTCATTGAGGAATTCTCTGAAAAAATTTGAGAATTTTTATCAATCGGATCGACCGATTGGGAACCGGCTCAACCGGTTCGACGAATTTCAATTAAAGTTCATTATTAGAGCAGGTTCGAATTTGGAGCACCCTGAGCTGTTTTCAATAAGTATCTCCCCTATCCGAACTTTGGAATCGTGACATTGCTGGGGCTCCTTATTCAAGAAATATTCTATAAAATATCATATTTTTTTCTCATCCTGCCTGTAATCCTGTTGAACCTGCTCAGCACTGATCATTGTGCCAGCCTTGTATGGAAAGACCGATCTCGTGATTTCGAGCTCAATCCGCATCACTCTGGGGCCCATAAGCCTAGATCAGTCCCGGGCATGGTTTAGGTCTAGTTTCTTGGGCCATCTTACGTGGTTTCTCAGAACCCACCTCGGGGTCCATTTTGGATTCTTAAGGTTAAGCAGCATGAGTTTATGGCCAGTCTCACTTGGAACCGCGAGGGGTGTTTATGAGCAGCAAGTCCAAGGCAGATTGGGATGAGTTCCCATGACTAAAGGTGTGCAAAATGGAGTGGATTTAGATGTTTATGAATGGAAAAATACATAAAAACCTGGGATGGGGGACTTTAGTTGAGGAGGATTTTTCTGGGGGAAAATTTTGTCTAAGTTTGGTGAGGGAAAATAACAGAGGTGGAGAAGGTTTTGAGCATCCGGGAAATTTTTGGATGCACGTGAAGTGATCAAAGAGAGAAGGGAGTAAGGAGTTCTTGATAGGTGAGGACTTCTTGGAGTCTTTTAAGAAAGTGAGGAGGAAGACTCTGTTCGGGGACTTGTTTTTGGTTGGATCTTTGGAGCGAGGTTCTACTCGTGAGCCTCTGTGTGCTAAGGTAAATAGAAGGAAAGGCAGCCTTGAAGCCAAGAAAATTTATGCTTAAGGGGAGAATAATCTAGTAAGCATTGATTCTGGTATCTTATTCCTTTACTATTAGATTTTCTTCTCTGTTTAAGAGACATGCTGAAACTTCTATGGTTGTCTTATATAAGAAGTGTTTGAGGATTTGGTATTGTTCTTCTTTGCTTCATTTTGATCTATTTCTCAATTCATAGTTCGGTTGATATGTTTCTCCCCGCATCGATTTAGAATGGCATGGTCTTTTGGATTGTTGTTTTTCTCTTCTAATTTTGTGACAAAAAAGAGAGATTCTCAAGACTGCCATGATTCTCCTCATATTTTTTAATAAATACTTTATGCATGCTCTTTGATATGTAAATCTATCAGATGGTTTCATTTTATGTTTGTCGTGGATGTCTCATTTTAAGCTGGTTTCCATCAGATTAGCTTTTTAGTGGCTGATTTTCAGTTAGATTCATATAATACAAAGTGGTTGAAATTTCGCTGTTCATGAGATTTAAGTAGTTTGTAGGTAGTGTACTTGTGTATGCTCAGCTTGGCCTCTGGGATCTGGAGCGGTTGCATTCAGATGCATGTGGCTGAAATTTCTATACTTTAGTAAATTCAAGTGGTTGTAGTGGCTGATTTTCAGCTTGATTCATAGGCTATAGGTAGCTAAAATTTCAGTTTGTTCTTTGAGATTTAAGTAGATGTAGATAGTAAACTTAGGTAGCTGAATTTCAGCTTGGTTCCTGGGCTTTGGGCGGGTCACATGTGAACGTCCGTGTGGCCGACTTTCAGCATGCTTTCTCGAAATAATGTGGTGGTTGTATTGCTTGTAGGTTAATTTCGGGTTCAACACCTTATTTTATAGGATGGGGTGGCTTCGTGGCAAATTCTGCTTTTGGGAAGACTTAGTACTTGTCACTTGGCCCTCCTCATTCGGGACTAAATCCATGCACATTTTTTTTTATTAAGAATTTAATAGATATGAGTAAATTTTCAATAAAATTTGAAATTTTTTACAAAACTGATCAAACTAAGTGGGAAACCGTTTCAAATTTCGGGGTTTATTCCTTGCTCATGGGTAGCTTTGATTTCAATTTAATTGAAGCTTATAACCTTTGTGATTCAAGCCATCTCGCTTCCGATCGCTTGTCGGGGCTTTGTTTAAGGTCCTATCCGGGCCGTTAATGTGGGTCCATTTGGGGTTCATAAGAATTATGGACTATGTGTGTCCAAGGTGGTTAGTTAAGCACTAGTAGTCCGTAGTGTTTTGTTGAGGCTGATTCTTTGTGATGAATTGACATGTTTTTATAGTTGCACATGTGGTGTAGTAGTAATGTATGGTTTCTCATGGCTTCCCTTGCTTTTGATATTTGATTTTGAGAGATTGTTGTATGTCTGGAAATATGTGACTAACCTTCCCCTGCAGCGAGTGGCTAGGGACCATAGGTACAACTTTGATGTTGGATAATGGAATTCACGCGAATACTTGGTGGTTGTTTTCTATACATGCTTGTTGTGCTTATTGACTGACTTCTTATGTAGCGCATGGCTAGGGACCTCAGGTATGTACCTTTGGTTATATTTTGTTGAGATTAAACGTATGCTAGATGCCACCCAAGTTTATATGAATCATGTCGTCTGTCTAACCTAGGTGGTTAATGGATTTTTGACCCATATGCTCCCATGTGCTCAATTCATTAATAGAGACTAGGTCTTGAGGTTAGAGGGGTGCTACCTCACATGAGGTTTCTCCCAATAGGTAACCTGATCTCCTAATTCATACTACAGTTTCTCAGACCTTTCTTCCCGATCACTGTGAGTCATTAGGGCTTTTGTTCTACTGATTTTCCCGATTAAATAAAAATAAAAAGTAGTGGCGATCAAATGGAAACTGCTCTCATGGGACGAATTTTTCTCCTAAAAAAAAAAAATTTTTTCTTTCTTTTTAAAAGCGAAGTTGCGTTAGCCTATGGATCGAGTAGGGTCCACAGAGGTCAAGTTTGAGTGGAATGACTTGTGTGAGAAGGCATTCCAAGAGTTGAAGAGGAGGCTTACTCCAACCCTTATTCCGATAGTTCCAAAGAGGAGACAGAGGTACACGGTGTTTTGTGATGCCTCTAAGGACGGACTTGAATGTGTTTTAATGCAGTCCGGGAGGGTCGTGGCTTACGGTTCTCAACAATTAAAGAACCACGAGCAGAGTTACCCCACACATGACATGGAGCTGGCGGCCATTGTTTTTTCCTTGAAGGTTTGGCGCTACTATCTATACGGTGAATAGGTCGAGGTGTTTTCAAACCACAAGAGTCTGAAGTACATTTTTTACGAGCGACCACAGACAGGCAACACGTGGACGGAGTATCCGAAGACTATGACTTCACTTTGCACTACCATCCTAAGAAGGCAAATGTATCAAGGATGCACTCACCTAAGTCATAGAGAGTGTTATCTAGCGTGGCCTAAAGAGTGTAGATGCTCGAGGCTGCCTGGACACCGGCCGCACCATAGAGCCAGCCCGTGTACTCAGAGTCGTAGTTGCCACGCCCTTATCGAAAGTATAGTGATCGAGTCCATAGATAGACACAGATATTTGTCCATCAAGGACCTGCACGACGGACATGTGTGACTAAGGCCGGGCTATTCACGTATGGTAGTCTTCGCAGAGGAAGGATTACGGCTCTCACGAGATTTGAGAGTAGTAGAGATCCTCAGGGAGTTCCATTGCTCTCGTTTTTCTATGCATCCAGGTGGCATGAAAATGTACCATGATCTTCGTCGTCAGTATTACCATAGTGAGATAAAGAAACACGTTGGGGAGTTTGTTCGTCATTGTCTCACGTGTGGTTAGCAAGCAGCATGATGTACCAAAGGCCAACAGTGATTACTCTAAATTTCTCGGGAGGTAGTCGAAGGAAGCCGGGAAGATATCACTAATGATTTTGACCACTCGCTACGCATATCAGAAGGGCATGATTACCTGTGGGTGATCAGGATTGGCTTACTAAGTTGGCACACTTTATTGCTGTGCAGATGACCTTCATTCTAGAGGAATTATGCAAAGCTATACATACGGAGACGGTCCTATTATATGGAGTACCTAAGATCTATAGTATCTTATCGTAGATCCTGTGTTTACGACTCATTTTTAAAGAGTTTTTACGAAGTCGGGGACAGTAATTGATGATTAGCACTTTTCATCCCCGCACTTAAGGTCAATGAGGACCATCCAGACATTAGAGGACATGCGTCCTTGATCTCAAGGGTAGCTGAGAAGAGCATTTATCTCAGTGAATTCCGCCTTACAAATAATAGTTATCGCGAACATACAAATGGCACCCTATGAGGCACTATATGAGGGCCTTATCATTCCTGGGCTTGATGGAAGGAGGGAAGAGAACTCTATGTCCGATTTGGTTAGACACATCGAGAAGGTGGAATTGATATGAAAGCCGCCTTCATGGCCTGTGAGTCAGAAGAGCTATGTTGATAGATGACGACAACCTCTAGAGTTTGAGGTGGGTGATCATGTCTTCTTGAAGGTGATACCTAAGAGAGGAGTGGTCGTTCTGGGAAGGAAAACCACGTCTAGATTCATCTGCCTTCGAAAATGAGAGGGTGAGGGGTGGCTGTGGCTGCCACCCAAGTAGTCGCTACCGCCAAACTTATCTAAAAGTTCATGGTATTCCATGTCTCATGTCTTAAGTACACTCCAAAATCCGACTTGGTGTTGGACGTACACCTTGTTGTGATGCGATGGAACCTTCGAGAGGGACCCAGACAGATCATGGATACGGACGTGCTTTGCAGGCACACGCGAGGCTAGTAAATGTATCAGGCAAAGATCGAGTCGAGTGAGGCTATAGGAGGGGAACGCCAAGACAATTAGTGCATACCAATTATCATTTCTTATTTGAGGATGAAGGTATGTTTTTTAGTCATTTGATATTAACATGATTGTTGCATATGCATGTGATTGTATGCAGTTGTGTGTGTGAATTTCAGGATGAAATTCTTTTAAGGGGAGAAGAATGTAAGTCCCAAATTTGAACTTTTCCGAAAATGGCAAAATCCAGAATTGCCACTATAGTATAGGTTGCGTACTTGAGATTTCGTAATCCTGATCATGAAACTGACTACTTTAGATTCGTCTCGCGAAATCTAGTTACCTAAATGAATTTCGTCAGATTCTGAGATAGTTAGATTTTTCACGTTTTTCAAGGTGACGGGTGTCCGGTGATCCCCAAAAAGGAGATTTTTAATAAAAATTTGAAAGTTGAAAAATAATTTAAATAAAGTTCATATAAAAATAATTTGAACTTAAACCGGGATGAAATTTATCATTTTCAGAAAACTGACCAATAAGTCGCACACAGACGACGCTGCCAAGTATTTAAAAATGAAAAAGGGGTTAAATCGATTGGGCGTAAAATATCCTACGACAATGAAGAAATCGTGGGAAAGAAAGAGTGAGAGAGAAAAATAGAAAGAAAAGACTTTTATCGGCGATTCTCGGAGTTCTGTCGATCGGAATCCATCGAGACAAGAATTAAAGTTCATCGCCTTGACGAGGGCTACACATAGGTACCAAAAACGAGGGATTTCACCGAAGATCCAAAGAAGAAATTTGGGGAAATTAAAGTTTTCAGGTTAAGGAGGTGTTCTTGAGACCTCCTACGTTTCTACTACGCTTCAAGAGATATGGATTATTCCTACTTTGGTTTATTTCCTTTGGGCTGTTTTAAGGGAGGTTGTTTGAATCGATGCCCTAAGGGGCTGTTTGGCTGTTTTGGATGGCTTTAATGGTCGTTTTACAACCCGTTTATGGCCGGCTTTGTGAATTGATTTGTGATTGTTTTATGGACTGTTTGGATAAAAAAAAATCTGGTTTATGGCTGTTAAGGGGCTGTTTGGACTATTTAAAAACGGTTTATGACCATTTCTATGGCTTGTTTGTGGCCGACTTTGTGAGCTGGTTTGTGATTGTTTGTGGAATGTCCAAAAAAAATTGTTTTTAGGGGCTGTTTGGATGAAGAGAAAAATCCGGATTGATAAGGGCTTGTTTGGCTAGTTTTATGGCTAGCTTAAGGGTCTGTTTGACCAGTTTTATGCCCAATTTAGAGACTGTTTGGGCTGTTTTGTGGGCATTTTACATGCCACACTTTGCCTTGAGGGTTAAGTGTATCAAGGTTTGATTTTGCATAACATGCTTGGTTGTTTGTTTGATAAAATGTTAATATATGTGTTTTAATGTAATACATTAGTGTGAGTGTTTAATTGGAGATTATATGCATGTGATATAATTGTCCATGATGCATGCTGAATTGCATGAATTAAAATGTCCATATGGCATTCATTACATATATGACATGACATTGACATGCAATGGTGCATTACATTGCATATGCACGGGAACATCACATTTCATGGGTGTGAGTGCATTGTTGAGATCAACTCGATACAATTGCACAGCTTTATGACATGGAAAAACTTGTGTTGAGTAATAGCAAGAAGGGCTAGACACTCCCTCGGGTGAAAGACCCGATTATTGGTTCATATATTCCAACGGTGAAAGTGCAAAAAAGTGTAGCAAGGCGTGCGGGGCCTGTGGGGCCTGCGGTGAGATTCTGAAAATTCGTTGCCTAAAAAGACACATGAGTTTTATATATGTAATGATCATTCGAGGTTTAACATCCAACAAGTTTTGGTTTATAAACACGTAATTTTATTTCGAAAATGATCATTGGATATAATTCATCAATGACGAATTTTATCACACATTGGCATTGCATTGTGTGGTGAGTCAGCACTCGAGGTATGGTGCATGAGTGAGTTTCATCTCATTTCATAGCATGACATTTAGAATTCCAACCTAGAATTGCATATTCTTACTTGGAATTGTTGATGTGAATATGAATTGTCAATGTGAGCATTGCATGTGCACTTAGGTGTGGAGTAGCCTTTGTAGGAACTACTCTATTGAGCGTGGCTCACCCTATATGAGAAAAACATTTCACATGCTGACATACTGCGGACAACTTTCATCCCATTACGCTAGCGCGAAGAGTCGCATTTGTGGTTTTATGATTATTTTTGTAAAATTTTTGGAATAAATTAATTTTGACATGTACTAATGTGTTAAAGAGTTATAATTGAACTCATATGGACAATTTTTAATATAGCCCTGCATGTTTTTATATGAATATGGATAAATGGATCTAGTGTGGTCAATTTTTACTCATAAATGGACTCAGTGTAGTCATTGTGTTATATTAGGCCTCAGATGGGTCATGTATTATATATTGTACAGGTTGGGATTTGGATAGAGCTCTTCATACAAAAGAGACTCTATTCAATTTTTGTTAAATTATGGATCCCGATAAATGGGACACAAAGATGTGATATCGAAGCCATACCAATATGCATAGGCCTACTCGTTGATGGGTGATCAACGAACCCTGATTAGCATCACATGTGCACATCTTCATGCAAGATCTCGAATGCATAATATTGCCTCCACTTCCACTAACCATTCTATAAACATATGTGATTTTATTGAAATGAATTAAACAATATGATAATACAATATGATATCATTATAATAATAACATTATATAAATGTGTTAACATAAAAGATCTAAGTTTCTAACATGATATCTAACTTAATTTAAAACTTTAGACTAACATGATGTCAATATAATAATTTAATATCGTGATATCTATGTTATTTAATATTATTATGATATCTAAGAATATCTAAGTTTCTAACATGAAATACTTATAGTTGTTCAATGGTATGTCTAAGATCTAAGTTTCAAACATTATATCTAACTTAATTTAATATTATCAAATTTAACTAAAATAAAACTATAGTATAAAAATGTTTCAAATTTAATGTAAGTTATATGAAACTAATATTATTAACTAATATATAAGCTAATTTCTTTTCAACATGATATCTAAGATCTTAGTTTTTAAGATTAACTACAATATATAATTAATATGTTTAATAATATGATATATAAGATCTTAGTTTCTAACATGATATTTAACTTAATTTAAACTTTAGACTAATATGATATCTATATAATCATTTAATATTATGATATCTAAATTACGAAATATTAATAAATTAAAATCAATATAAAATCATATTATTAAACAATTTCTAAAATCAATGTCATATAAAAGTTTGATTATTAATTCAAATCTACTAATATAATTAATCAAAATTATATTAGTTAGTAATATTATTAACTAAAATAATATTATTATGATATCTAGAAGATCTAAGTTTCTAACATGAAATAATTATAATTGTTTAAAAGTATGATGTACATCTAAGTTTCAAACATTATACTCCTAACTTAATTTATTATTATCAAATTAAACTAAAATAAAAGTATAGTATTAAAATATTTGTTATAAAATACTTGAACACCAAAATAAAACTAATATACATTAAAAATAAAATATGCATAAACACAAAATAAATTTACAAAGAAACATACCTTAATTAACTTTGTATTTGTTATAATTGAAACCTTCAAAACCAAGATCTTCAAAATATTGAGATAAATCACTAAGAAAAAATAATTTGAGAGTCAAATGGAGCTTGGACTTGGATGGATGAGTTTGTAATGAAATTGTATGCTTTTAGGGGTATTTATTGAATTTTTTAGAGTCAAATAAATTTTATCGATCGTCAAAACCATCAGGATTTAATTCCAACCATTGGATTTGATTTTGGTTCAAATATGACCGTTGGATCATCATATAACCGTTGGAAATCATTCTGAACCGTTAGATCAAGTTTCAAATTTAAAATCAACAATTGGATAAAAAAATATAGTCGTTAGATGCTTTTAAAAAGAAGACGAAATTTGTGCCGTTGGATAAAAGCAGGAACAAATTTGGGCCGTCGGATCATTGGTCAAGAAGTCAAAGGCACGATCGATATTTTGAAAAAATCGGCAAAATATCACCGATATCGATGATATATTGCCGATTTAGATGATATATCGCCTATTTTATGCTGATTTTGTTCTCGAAGTTCCAACCCACGCACACGTGATGTACACGCTCGATCTCTGATATTTCGTCGAAATATTGGCGATTTTTCCTATATTATCCCAATTTTTTGCCCAATCGACTTTCGGTTCGCAAAATCGTATCGTTACCAGCCAATATTTGATATATCGACTGATATTATCGATTTTTTATTCCTTTGGTATAGGTTTATCTATTACTAACATTAGCTCTTTCACCCTTACCTCTCTACCTACACCTCTTTTATTTACCAATGTGTTACATGTGCCTGTAATGTCTAAAAACCTTATTTCAAATTCCACTGCGGCGATAACCTTGTTAATGTCCGCTTTTTTTTACTCTTTTTTTCGCTTAGGATCGTCATCTGGGGTCACTTTCGTTTACGGGCAACGAGACGCTTTTATTACTAACAGGTTAGTCCCTTCTAGCCTTCCATCCTAGTTCTATCTTCTTCGCCCACCCTCGCTTCCACTATCTCCATGTGGCATAGTCGTCTTGGTCATCCGTCTTTACGTATTTTTTCGCCAATTTCTCAATGTTCTAAATATTTATTTTCTCAAGGAACATTTATTTTCATTTTCCTATACCTCTTGCAATATTAATAAAAACCACAAGTTACTTTTACTAAATCAAGCATTACCCTTCTTCTTCTCTTGATATCATTTTCTCTGATGTTTGGACCTCACACATTTCATCTCTTGATGGTTTTAACTACTATGTTTTTTTTGTTAACCATTACACAAAGTACATCTGGCTTTACCCGCTACGTCGAAAATCGGATATTCATTCAACTTTTGTCGCCTTTAAGCAACTTGTTGAAAATTATTTCACCACCACCATTAAAACACTTTCCATAGATAATGGAGGTGAATTTACAAGCCTCTTTGGTATTTTCTCGCACTCCATGGTATAACCCATTCCCCCAATACACACCTCCCACACTCCTCGAACATAATGAGTATTCTCGCCAACCTCTCGTATCAAAGATATCATCGAAATAGGTCTTACTTTCCTGCATCAAGCATCCATCCTTCTTACCTTCTGGCTGTATGCTTTTGCTACAGTTGTCTTTTTAATAAATAGAATGCCTAAAGTTGGTCTTTCCCTTGGTTCCGCTTTTGAAAAGTTATTCAACAAAGCTCTTAACCCATCGAAACTCCGTGTCTTCAGTTGTTTATGTTTCCTAGGTTTGTGGTCCCTATTCTCCTCCCACAAGCTCGATCCCAAATCCGGGCCTGTGTCTTCGCTACTTCTCCCACTCGTGAGCCTCTCCTGCTTTGACCCTATTCTTAAAAAACTCATCAGGTCTCACATGTCAAGCTCAGGAACATGTTTTCGCTCGCCTCCCCCCTTACCTCCATAAAGATTGGTACTATACACACAACTCGCACTCCCGCTGCATCATTCACCTCAGTGACTATTCAGCATCAACTGATCTTGCCCCATCACTCCCACTCGATCTCCCACAGTTTGCTTCCCTACCTACGCGCCGACCTCACTTGAATTGCTCCCTTTCTCACCAACCCCTCAACCGTCCTCTCGCCGACCTGCTTCTCCCCTACCTATACCTCCGAGCTCAACCGAATTGCTCCTTCGTCACCACTACCCCGCCTGTCTTCCCACCGAGCTGCTTATCCCCTACTCGTATCGCCAAGCTCAATTGAACTGCTCTCTTCTTCACCAACCCCCCATCCGTTTTCCCGCTAACCTGCATCCCCGACCTCCCCTACACCATTCCAAAGAAATTTTCTCCATATAGCCTATTAGGTCCTCGACCCCTTCCACCTCCCAGTCCCTCTTCCCCACTTCAACCCTTCACCCTATGCAAACCACTAAAAATGCCATCCTCAAACCCAACAAGAAATATGGCCTTACCATCATCATCCCCCTTGTCACTAAACCCTACATTGTCACCCGAGCTCTTCAAGATCCTAAGTGGGTTCAAGCAATGTAAGAAGAATATGATGCCTCATCCTAATAAGATCCTGACTCTGTTCCCTTAGAGACCGTGTGGCAAAAATGAGGCTTCGTGATCAAACATAATCCCGACAGCTCTATTGCATGGTTTAATGCTCGCCTTGTTACCAAAGGCTTTCATCAACAGCCGAGCATTGATTTTCATGAGACTTTCAGTCCTATGATAAATCCCATCACTATTTGTACTGCAATTAGCATTGCACTCAATTGTAGTAGGGAATTCGCCAACTTGATGTCAACAATGCCTTTCTCAATGGGCATCTTACAGAGGATGTCTATATGGCGTATTTGAGTGGCATGCTAAATGCCGATTTTCCGTGATCATGTTTGTCACATATTGCTAAGATTTAAGGGCTTAACAAGCTCCAGGGGTTAAAATTGCATACCCACACCTTCTTGTCTCTTAGCTCCTACTTTGTCACATCTTCAGTAAATACCGTCCTCTTTGCTTACTCCCGTGGCAACATTCATCTATTTCCTGGTTTATGTCGATGATTTGATTATCATAGATAGTGATCCTCTCTCTGGTTTAATAATATTATTCTGAAACTTGGTTCAACTCCACAAAGATCTGTAGGTGTTATCTTTCTTCTATGGAGTCGAGGTTTTAAATGACTCGACGAGTCTTCTACTATCTCAAAGACAAGTATGTTATCGTCTTCCGAGCAAACGTAACATGCCAGATCAGAACTCTGTTTCCACTCCCGCTTGTCGTATGAACCCTCTCGATCGCACAGATGGTTCCGCTCACGAATTCCACCATATACTACAGTGGCTGCGGCCTCCAACATCTCTCGATGACTTGGCCGCATATTTCCTTTTCGTGGAATAAACTCTCACAGCTTTACGACGCGCCCATCCGAACACGGGGAGTCGCCAAACGCCCGGGGTCACTATCCTAATGGCACGTGATCCCTTAGTATCCGACTTCTTGCATACACTCCTTTGACATTACATGGGTTCTCTGATGCGGATTAGGCTAGTAACCCAGATGATTGTACTTCCACAGGTGCTTTTCTTATTTTTCTTAATGCTAATCCAATTTCCTGGAGTTCTACAAAACAACGCAATGTTACTCGTTCTTCCATCGAGGTTGAGTATCATGCAATTGTATATCATGCCTAACCGCGAATGGGTGAAATCGTTGTTGCCTAACTTATTCCCAATGTAGTTTCGCGCCCACCGTTTCGGGACAAATCCGTACAACTTATCTCCCCATCTGCTTAATCTCAGATTTCATTCTTTGATGAAACACCTTGCAATTGATTATCACTTTGTTCGTGGACTGGGTTCAGCTTTGTTCGAAGTCAAGCGTGGTTGTCTATGTTCACAGACTAGCTTGTTGATGCACTTACCAAATCTCTATCTCGACCTCGCCTCTTTTACATATGTAACAAGATTAGTGTTATTTTTGACACACCATCTTGAGGGTGCATGTTAGAGTATATTCAGGATTCCTTATTAGAGTATATTTAGGCTTCTTTTTATTGACTCTATGCTTTTACCTTTTTTCCCTTGTATTGGTATATATATATATATTTATATAATATACCTCTACTCTCCTAATTATATTTAAGTCTTTTTCATAATACATAGGAGAGAGTGAAAATGCAATGCAGGATAAGACACCTGTGGAAGATGAATAATATTCAGAGTGGAAAGGGATCACTAAGGCTGCTGCTATGCAACTTGTTACTATTATTTTCGGCCAATTCAGCTTTCTCTGAATCTCCGTCGTAGCTATAATAACGGTGGGTGGCATTCTTAGATAATATCACTCTCCTCTGTAATTTATGACTCGAGGGTTGGTGGTGGTGGTGGTGGTGGTGTTATCGCCAGCTGAGATAATGGCGGCTGGGGCACCGCTTGAGATGGTGGCGACAGCACTGGGTTCTCACAGGATGATGGTGGCTGCAAC
Organism: Tetrastigma voinierianum; assembly: GCA_016808115.1. Classification (NCBI taxonomy): domain Eukaryota; kingdom Viridiplantae; phylum Streptophyta; class Magnoliopsida; order Vitales; family Vitaceae; genus Tetrastigma; species Tetrastigma voinierianum. The sequence goes on from JAEQBH010000116.1 coordinate 546,514, forward strand.
ATTTGTGTAATAGTGCAACCCCTGTTAAAAGTGCAAATATAATGAAAAAAAATAGGATAAGAAGCAGAGAAATATTCCCGTAGTTCTACTTGTGTCGCCCACCGAGAAGAAAGTTTGTTCTGTTTTCATCATCTCGCACTTTCGTAACAATTCCAATAGATACAAAATTTAGTCACCAAAAAAATGGAATAAAATCCCATATAATCACTCAACATATAAGAATATGTTCTTGAATGCCAAGTATGATATTTTAAGTATAAATTTGGGAAGTCCATAAGGGAGAGAATAAGTGACCATAGAATAATTGATTATCTTCTTTTTTCTTCTCAATCTTGATTTTAATACTCCTCCTCAAGTTGGAGCATAAATGTCTATAATGCCTAACTTATGTAAATGAGAATGGAAAGCTCGACACCCAACGGCTCCAGGCTAAAATTTCCACAACTCAAGATGAGAGGAGCGGCGCATGTTGAAATTTGTCTCGCTTCTAATCCTCTCTCTTACTGGGCGATACCAACTCAATGTGCTTAGTCCATCAAGAAACATCGGATTTGCAGCCTATATGTATAATGCTGACATCACAATATAATCAGGCCACATCTAAATTCCATATCAGGGACCTTCAAGGAGGTATCTCAACAAAGTAAATTACAAGTACGCTTTCATAGCTATATTCTGTCACGTGATGAGCGAAATGGTCATTTTTAGTTTTCCAAGATATAAGTGAATTTTTAGGAAGACATAGTATCCTCAGAATGCATTTTCAGGGTAAGGCACCTGCGGCCACTCAGATCACAATACCCATATAATGTTAAGTTATTTTGTGTTGGAAACATTAAACCTTGGCCAAGTGTTCCCTTCAAATAACACAAGACACAAAGAGCAACATTAAGATGTGGTTTTCGTGGTTGTTGCATGAATTGACTAAGATGAACTGAATAGGATATATCTGGTCTTGTAAATGTAAGATAGATGAGACGACCAATTAGTCTCATGTACTGAGAAAGGCTATTTAGAGGTTCGCCATTTGTTGGCGTAAGTTTGAGATTTTGCTCCATAGGGAAGGTCACTAGAGAAACACCAAGCATCCCCATGTCATCTAATATATCCAAGGTGTACTTACGTTGTGAAATTGAGATTCATTGCTTTGATTGTACAACTTCAAATCCTAAAAAATATTTCCAATTTGCCCAAATCTTTTATTCGAAATTGATCATGGAGGAATCTCTTGAGAGCTTCAATTGCAGAAATATCATTTCCTGTTATCACCATATCATCAACATAAATCAAAATAGCAGTAAAAGATTCCTTAGAGACATGTGTGAATAATGAGTAATTTGCTTTAGAAAGTTGGAAACCAGCACATTGAATGGCTATAGAAAACTTGGAAAACCAATCGTGTGAAGTTTCTTCAAACATATAGAGACTTGTTTAGTCGACACATCAAATTCTCCCCCTATCAACTATAACTAGGAGGAGGAAGCCTGTAAACTTCCTCATCGAGGTCTCCATGGAGGAAAGAATTCGACATCTAACGATGAGAGACTAATTTCTCAGAGTTTGGCCAATGGCAAATAGGCATCTCATAGTAACAAGTTTATAACCGCAAAAGTTTCATTATAATCCATTCCTTCAACTTGAGTAGACAATTTTCAGCTACAAGATGAGCTAGAATGCTCTATTCTACCATCCGATTTGTACTTCATCTTGTATACCCATTTGCAACCAATGAGTCTTTCTAGGTGAAAGAGAAGTCATTGTCCAAGTATCATTTTGTTGTAATTCTTGTAACTCCGTGATGGTGATGTCTTTGTCCAAAGAGGACTTCGCAGCCAGTAATCGCTGAGATTCAAAAACAGAAGAAAGAGTAGCAACAAAGAAGCTGTGAGATGACGATAATTTATCATATGAAATGTAATGTGAAAGAGGATATCAAGTACCTTTTGGATGAATGATATTTGGGCGAGATGATAGAATTGTAGGATAACTTAATGACTTGTGTGCAAATGATAATCTCGGTTAGAGAGGGTCGACGAGCCTCTTTCCCTGAGCATTTAGGTATGCAGAATTGCAGGTGTCACTTAAGAGGCCAAATTTATGGAAAGTGACTTATCGAAAGTGTGGAAAGTATCCATGGAATTGGAAGCCTCAAGTGGGTTTAGAGTAGGAACAAAAGTGATAATGTCGGGTACTTGTAATGGAAGGACATGTGAATCGTAGCTTATGTCCCGTGGAGGGCCGAGAAAGGGAAATAACGCCGCTACTAGAGAAAAGGTTTTAGTTAAGGTTATAAACTCTATGTTTTTCACTAAAAGGAGAGCCAACAAAGACACATTTGCGAGGACATTGATCAAATTTATGGATAGGACTCACATTAGCAGCATAACATAGGCAGCCAAAAGTAAGTAAATGACCACATGTGTGAGGTGTTTATACAAATTTCATATGGAGATTTTTAGAAAGAAGTGGCGAGGGCACCTATTAATCAAGTATGTAAATAGAAGCACACCCTTCTCCCCCAAAAGGTCCGTGGGAGATGAGATTGAAAATATAATGCTCGGGCAACATTTAAAATATGACGACAGTTTGTGTCATCAACCCATTTTGTCGAGGTGTCAGACACAAGAACGCTGATGAACTCGTCATGCCATGTTCAATTTTTCATGGAATCAAAATCTACTTCCATTATCCACTCGGGATACGCGCCTGACCAGAGATCAAAATTGAGTTTCAACTAGAGAAAAAAATGATTTCAACAAGCTTTGGTTTTCAGATTTAAAATGCATCAAATATATCCAAGTGTAACGGATAAAGTCATCCACAATGGTCAAAAAATAATGTGCACCGAGTGTGTAGGAATTTTATATGGTCCCCAAATGTCACAATGAATTAACTCAAAAGGTTCAATGGTAGAAATAGAACTTGAACTAAAAGGGAGTCTAGTTTGCTTAGCTAGATGACAAATATCACAATGTTTATTAAGATAAAAATAAACTTTAAATAAATCCGCCTAAATACTTCAAAGGAGCCATCAAGGGTGCCCCAAGGCTGTGCCAAAGATTAGGTCGGGCAAAGGGTCATGTTGTCGGACGATAACTGACTCTGTCTTTAGAGTGGAAGAAAATGTCGCATTATTTTGCTTCCCCAAACCAATCATCCTCTTCGTTGCCAAGTCCTGCAAAAGGCAAAAATCAGGAAAAAAAGTAACAAAACAATTTAAGGATCGAGTAATTTGACTAACGGATAACAAATTAATATGAAAGGATGGTACACAAAGAACATTTTTTGGCGATGCCTTTTCAACTGAACTCGGGCCGAGCGTAGCGCTTCGCTGACCGGTGATCAAGTTACTAGCGGTCGGGCAATGGGATGTCGGATCACCTGATTGAAGAAGGATCGCCGAATATCATAACAGAGATTTGAAGATATCGCTTCCGCAAAAAACAAGAATGAAAGTGGGCTCATGAAAATTTCCGTGGTCGCTCCGATGCCTAAGCCGCTTCGAGGGAAAAGAGAGACCGCACGCTTTGGGTGACGGGCGTGTTTTCAAGGCACTTCTTTCACCGATGGCGGCCTTGTATTTGCAAGAGATGTTCAACCAATTGGATGGTGATTATGATTGCTCTGCATTTGGCCGGGTATCTCTTGTTATTTATCGATATCGATTTGGAAATGGATATGAAAGAGCAAATTTTTACTCGAGAATTTTCCTTATCGGGGATCCGATTTGATGTCGATTCAATATCAGTTTTAATTTTTATCGTGATTCGGGCTTCGATCATGGTCAATATAATACTTGCACTATATTCTATTGCACTATGAGACTACATCAAGGGTCTGGGCCAACGGTCGGGTCTTATCGTTTCCGCACTGGGGCTCGATGTCGCGCAAAGGCTCCAAATGCCCGTTCACATGTCTCTCGGGGTTCACGGACGCCCTCAATGTTTCATACGTCGCTGACCTCTTCTCGCTCGCGTGGTCGGATCCTTATTTTCAACCCTATCGCGTCTCACCATAACGGCACGGGCAAGGGTCAGAATCTGTTCGCCGCTGAATCTCAATGGTTCGCTCAGGCTGATTATTAGGTTCGGTCACGCCATTTGTCTCGCGGATAATGATGACCTTCGCTTCCGCAAAATAGCTTTTCCATTCCTTTCTGCTTAGTTTTCCGCGATGATCCTTCCGTCCCTGCAAAGCACCATACGAACTTTCTTGCTCTTTGAATAGTTCCTACCCTTCAAATCTTCTCTGTCTCGAGCCTTGTGTGCAGTCTTTCTCATATCTCGATAACTCGCCTATTTGCATCCACCATATTTTCTTTGTTTTCTGATTTATTTTCGCACACTTGTTGTTCAAGTTAAATTAATTGTTTTCATTATCTCTTCACAGCGGGTCCGTCGTTTTCTTCTATGTGATTCATAGTGATTCTTCTGCTATCGTTCAGATGAATCGGTAAGGTTCAATCGTTTCGTCATGCCTGACGCCTCCCACAGCCTCCTTCTTCTCTGATGCGCAAGTGGAAAGAACCCACAAACACCCGGGGGGCCTAACATCCAGATCTCACTTGTCGATGTTTAACCGTGAACGAAAAGGTCGCCCTTCATCGTTTTTACTTTTCCGCACGCTACGCCCCTTCGCTGCTCAAAATCCCCCTACGTTGACTTCATGTGGGTCTGTGTCTGGGGCAGATTTGTGTAAGGTTTTCACGTGCCTTCGATAACTGCCTTCGCTTCTCACACCCCTTCATGGTGCGGGGTTTAAATATTTCAATGTATCCCGCCAACCGCGCCAATGGTCAGTATTTTGGTTAGTCCGCTGCTCTTTTAGTGACAAGGGGCTTCGTGTCCCCAAGATAGCTTCGCTTTACCCTTTTAGCCCGAAGAGACATCCCAGGGCTTTCTTTATTTCAGCGCTCCGCTCCGCGACAGTTCGATCTTCCCTCCCATAGGCAAACAAAAGAAGTGATCTATTTTCGCAGCGCCAATTCGGAGATCCTCTGATAAGGATGACACTGGTGTTCCTGGCTTCGATCAATTTCGTAGAATCTTCGTGAGTGTCTGCCCATTTTTCGTTATAACTCGTGTGGTCACCTGGGCATCTCGACCAGACCGCCTACATGCTCGTGTGCCCGAATCTGATCTCGTAGTTGAAGATAACGCCGTGGGGGCCATTAAGGCCATGTTGTCCTTCGCCCTGGCGCGAGTCGATCAAGCCTGATGAAAACCCTACCTCCACGTAAACCAAGTCCACTCGACGATCGCTTCCGAGGCCTCACCTCCTTCCACTATAAAAGTTCCTCCGACGGCCCTCACGCTTAAACCCACTAGGGGAACCGGCCGCTCACTGAGATGGTGTCCCTAAGCCCCGAAAGAGTAAATGAAAAACCACACCACGAGAAAGATAGTCTCGCTGTCAAAGTTCAAGCTGGGGCACTTCACATCACTGGCCTCATATCCATAAATCAAGACGTTATGGTTCCTTAGTTTGAGCTCATATCCATTTGTAGAGTCCTGCCAGAGAGAGATCCTTCAAGTGTCATTGAAAATGTCAAGACATCACGCCCATTACCGCCTGTAACCCGCCAACTGAGAATGTTAAGTCGCTTCTCGAAGGGAGTAAAGAGGCGAGGAGAAAAGATCCAAACCCAAGCTCGTGACGGATTGATTTCACAATGCCGAAGCCATGGCGCGTAGTCTCGTCTATTCTATGACTGATTCCTGCAGGCCTGCCAAGGCGCCCGCCGATGAGGCTGGGCCTTATCTTCCAGGGGTCGCCTCAGAAGTTCCTCGCACCTTGTCATATTTGGCCTCCATTTTGAGATGAGCTCAGCTTAGGCTGATGTCGATTCTATGTCGATATGCGGTGCAGGCCATTGATTTAAGGGTTCGCTAGGAGCGCTAAACGAACGAGGGTCATGCTAAAGCACCAAGCAGGCATGAGTGGCTTCACATCCGAAAGGAAATAGCCATGAGGCCGCAACGTATGACCGAGGAAGCCGAAGCTCAAGTCTGACTAAACATAACACTTCGCCGTGTTCTGCCGAGGGTAGGGAAGACAGGTCCTAATAGCTGAGCTACCACAGAGCTTCGGAGGTCCCGGATGATTCGAGGGTCACAAGTAATGACTCGATGGAGGCCAGGGACTGGCTCAGTCCACTGATGGAACTTAAGGTTAGGACAGCTTCGCTGGTCCAAGGCGAAGCCAGCTGCCTGGGCGAAGAGTCAGAAGTGACTGGTTGACACCGTGATAAGACAACGCTGACGAGGCTCGTAGTTTTAGGCTAACGAGGCTGGCCAGCTCCTATGGAACGCCGAACGAGGAGCGCGGTCAAGGCGGGGGATCTCTCACGCAAACAACTTTAAAGGCTCAACGATGAAGTTATTTCAAGACCGAGAGCCGAGGCTTCGAATCAAAGGCCTCAGTGGCCTGGCAAGAAGGTCAAGTAACGCCATTCGGCCTGGACTTCAACTTTGACCTTCCCAACGACGAGGAGGATGAGGGGTCCTTCTCTCTCACGACATCTCCGAGAGCCGGCACTCCCCAACAGGTCCACCCTCTTCACCGTCTGATCTCCTTCTCGATGCTCTGCCGCCACCGATGCTCCGCTTATACTCTCTTTTTGTCATTGGCCCATCCAAACATATAGCTCACCATGAATACTCATTTTCGCACCTCATTTCTGTCGCTTTACTTGTGCTCTTTGGACGCTCTTCTTAATTTGAATCGACTTCGTCGCATGGTCCGACCGGGCGCCCGAGTCGAGATGACTCTAGGCCGCATGGCTCGTAGAATCGCTGAGCTCGCCAAAGCGAGTCACAGTTCGGGCTGATTCCGCTCGAGTTGAAATGGCTCCCAGTCGCGCGGGCTCGTAGAATCGCTAACTTACTACCGGGAATACCGGGCAGAGCTCGGCTTAATGTGAAACTGGCCGAAGAGCTTCGCTTATGAATCGCCGGGAAGAGCTCGCTCTATGTGGAACTCAACGGATCGCTCGAAGAGCCGCCAATGTGAACGGGCCGCGCAGCTCGCCACGAACCGCCGAGTAGAGCTCGCTCTTGGGCGTGAACCGAAGAGCTCGCGATGCGGAACTCATTAACGCGGAACTACGCGGCGAGCTCACGGCGTGAACTCGCTAACGCAACCGGGCCGCGCAGTCAATGTGGAATTGCCGCGTAGCTCACAACGGAACCGCCGCGAGCTCGCCTATGTGAACCGAAGAGCTCGCCAATGTGAAACTCGCCAACGGACTCGGGCTCCAGCGTGGCCGAAAGTGGCGGCGTAGCCCGAAAGCCGACCACCGTGCAGCTGCGGACTCGCGCAGCTGGGTGTATTTAACTCGCCAGTGAGCCGGGCTCCAAGCGCCAGGGGCCGGTGCGATGTATTGGAGCGGTGATGTGTACTCAGCCGACCGACTCTGTAAATATGGACCTGTAGAAAGGTGACGAACTCATCAAAGTGAGCTGGGCCTCGGCGCTGTGGGCTGAGGGCATGCAATGGAGTGGCATGTAAATCGAGCCGATCCGACTCCCCGTGAAGGTGGACTGGTGGTGTAGTAGACGAACTCGTCAAGTGAGCCATTGGCTCGGCCAGGGTCGAGCGGTGAGCAAATTCGAAATGATTCTGACTCTCGTAGCGTGGATCAGGCAGAGTAGATTTAACTCGCCAAAGGAGTCATTGGCCTAAAGGCCGCGGCCGAGCGGCGATAGCCCTCGAGCCGACGAACTCCACAGTAATGACCTCGTGCAGTGACCGAACTCAGCCAAAGTGAGTCGCAGTTCGCGCCGTGGGCCGAGTGGCGATGTAAATGAGCGGCGATGTAATGAATGATCCGAATTTCAGTGAGCGCGACTGCGCAGTAGACGCCTAACTCGCCAAAGTGAGTCGCGCATACCACTGATCAGTTTCGGAAAGGTGCGAACGCTTTAATGCCGATTTATGGAGAATTTGGAACGTCGTGACTTTTCAGTGCTTTCGCCTTCTTATAAATGGCATTCATCATACGGAGCTTTATAATTTTGTATATTCTACTTCTTCTGCGCGCCACCAAATCTGGGCGATGAAGCATCAAGTCCGTCAGCTTTCATGATCCTCCCGGATTCTGAGTTTGGTTTTTTCGACTTCTACTCGTGGAGTTGTGTTTTCCCTAGTCTCCCTTTACGGAGTCATATTCCTACCGTGCCAGTGGAATGCATCCGGGAGGCTGTGGCATTTCAGCGCCACCTCTCCATTCTTCTGCTCTTCTCTTCCTTTCCTTTCTCCTTTCTCCTTCTTTTTCATCTTTTTTTTCCACATCTCATTCTCCCTCTTTTTGTTTTTTCGCACAAACTCCTTCCATCCCTTTCTTTCTTCTCCTTTTCCACCTTTCGGTCTTCCCATTTTTTTCAGGAAATCAGCTCACCGAGCGCTTCCAAGATGTAATCACCGATACCCACGATTGTAATTGAATGTAATCCGATTGGAATAAAGAGAGGCTTTTCCTTTATGTCTATGAGTCAGTCTCATTCTATCGCATGTAATCTTTTTTGAAAGTATCAGACAAACAGTTGCTTCCAGACGCCTTTAACAAAATAATCGTGAACGGGTTGAATCGCTTAACCGAAAATTGACAAATCTCCATTTAAGATTACAAACCATGCCTACCGATAAAAACGTTTTAAGATGTCTCCGCATTCCGTGCATGCTATAAAATTCTTCCTCCGTTCGAGTTCGTGAATCGTCGGTCCGACGACCAGATACGATATGTGGGCCTTCCAAATAAAGGGCCCACTTCCCAATGGCCGGATCTTTCGTCAAGAGCTTTTTAGGAATCAAATCACCCCAAGATGTAAACCTTCCTGGTCCGACTCGGTCAGGAAGATTCGCTCCTTTCGTACCTTCCAGACGCCTAGAACCCGGGTCATACTTTTCATCTAAGAGGTCCAAATTTCAGACGAGCCTCACACATGCTTCACCGTCACTCCATCCTCGGGGACTTTAATCCGACCTCGATCAGGCCAGTCGCTTCAAAGGCCGGCTGCCAGGCTAATGGGGTTTCTCTGTCATCGACTCGTGGTAAATTCGTGAAGCCCATAGCACTCCTGGGAGGCATCACCCACTTTCCCCAAAATCTTCCAACTGGGTCTTCAGCCTACTTTAAGGTTCTCGATGGTGACTTCTACCGTCCGTTAGACCGTGGATGTGGGCCGGAGATGAGTAATAATCCCACTCCAGCCTCAGATAAATCGACCTGGGCGTTGTCAAATTGTTTTCCAGATCCGACACCGTGGCCTCCCTGGATACCAAACCCGTGATATGATAGCCCGCCACACAAATCGCGTGATCTTCTGCTCAGATTGTATAAAGGCTCCTGGGCCAAATTTCACTTGGTGAAGCACTCCATCGCGACGATGATGAACTTACACCGCCCTTCCTAAGTGGGCAGGTCCCGCATGTCCAAACCATTATTGGTGGCGGCCACGGTCGTGGATTTGGACAAGCAAAGGCTCTCAATGGGAGTGATGGTATCTCGCGTGTTCCCGTAGATCTCAGATTTCTTAACTAGGCCTGCATGCCTCAGTATCAGCCGCAGATCCCTTGCCCCCAAAACCTTTCCCCGCTGCTCGAGTCTGAGCATGATTTCCGCATATACCTCATGTACCTCTCAGCATGTGACTGGCGTTTTTCCCGCTGATGCACTTGGCGATAGGAGAAAACTCAGCCAGATAGGCTTCATGATTGCTGAACCCGCGCACTGGCCCTTATTTTGTACCGCTTCTTCGTCAGCCGCAGACATTCGTCTATTATATAATCCCGCATGGGTCCATCCAACTCTGCATTTCTGGCTCCCATCCGTGCAACCTCCACGCCGCAGAGATCAACAGAGGGCTCACGCATTCGACAAGTGTCGACCATCGAGGTCTTCCTATGAGGTCGTGCTAACTTTGCTAAGGCGTCACTTCTGAGTTCTTGCTCTACTACGTTCCACCTAATCGCATGAATTTTAATAAATCTCAGACCTTGAGATATAGGATCATCCTTCCACTTTTAGCCCCTGAGGTGTCTTCTATTTGTCTTTATCACCACTGAGTCGCCGCAGACCTGTACCGGTCAACTCAATGAACGAAAGGCTCGAAAATCGCCACATTCGCTCATACTCCACTTCGCTATTTCGAGGCCTAGGAATCTTAACCAGTGCGTACTCACTGCCCATTCCTTTCCGAGAGGTCAAGATTAGGCCTCGCTCCGCTCCTCGCGCATTCAGGCTCCATCTACAAAGAGTTTCCTGACTGGGAGGCCAGCCCATCATTGAAGGCTCGAAAGGTGTTCCGCCTGGCAGGAACAACATCAAGCCTGGGCTTAAGACTCGCCTTTTATCGCAGCCTTTCGGGCTTGTATCTCGATGTCGACTCATCACTTATGGCCCACTTCATCAACCTTCCTAGACTTCTGGGGTTTATGTAACACTTCGTTTGATCGGAATTCCATTGAAACTTTTATGGTGTGAGCCTGAAGTATGGCGAAGCCTAAGCTGCGTTACTAAGGCCAAAATTAGTTTTTCCATCTGGGTACTCTTTCCTCCGCACTCAAAGCCTCTACCGCAATAGTAAACCGGATGTCAGATTCGCTCTTGCCTCCTCGACGTATGACATCACTCCGCTGAGAAGTCCCATACTGGCCAGATAGGCAGAGGAGTTCCCTTCAATGGGATCACTAGAATGGGAGGGAGCTCGGATATGTTAAAGCTTCAGGAATGCTTCGCACTTCAGATCCCATCGTTCCTCTGCACTGAATGTTACCGGCATTTATCACTACCCGATACCACCTACTTTAAGGCAAAGAATCCTTCCCGTCGTGCCGAACTTCCTTTTATGCTCGATGGCAAAGGCATGTCGAGTACAACCTTTTCTTTTATCTGTTTCTGATTTGCTTCCAATTCCTGGTCACCAGAAACCCGTGAATTTCCTAACATAATCCGGGCTACACTCTAGCTTTCAAAGCCCGCCTCATGTCAGGCCAACATCCGAACGCTTTTACGTACGGTCTATGTGGAGCCCAAAATGGCAAGGGATTTACCAACATGTCACCTGCGTACACTTCCATAACAGGCTCAATTAGCTCAAACATCCGATTCACTCAAACTGATGGCGGCCTCATGCTTTTTAGCCCCGAACTATGATCACACGATAGCAATAGTTCCCCGCTAGACAAACGCACGCTTTTCTTTGCATCACATGGGTCCATACCGACCGTTGTGTCTGAGAAGGCTCCATAAAACCGAGGAGTTCAAGGTCGCGCGCATCTACGATTTGCGGCCGATTCACATAGGAAACCTGGCCCTCGGGGCACGCTTTATTGATGTCAAGAGTCGGCGCAGAGTCGATCACAAGGTCTTTTGAAGAGTACGAAGCATCGCTACCCATTCAGTATTCTACTTCCCTAATCGCCTTGGCCGTGAGCTCGCTGACTTTCACATGGTTCATTTTCTCGGTGTTCTCCTTCGCTTGATCGCTTAGCACGCCGACGCCTGCAACCTACGGGTGATTACCGAGGATCAATTCTTCCTATGTCCGCTCGCTTCCAGCGGCGACGCCTCTGGCTTTGTCTTAAAAAGTCGGATAAGTGCGAGGTCTTTCTAGTTGTATCGGCATGAGTGCGAGATGTTCAGTGGTCGCCATCCACCGCCCGCCTTCTAGAGGGCTCAAATGAGTGAGTAGTTCCCAAGTCACATGTCGAGCTCTCCACCCACGCATATATGTTGGGTTTAATCGTTTTTTTTGTTTGTATTGATGCCAATAGCACCCCCTAGCCACCGCTGGTCTCCTCTGAACTCACCCCCACCTCGTGCTACAGGTAGGAACTGACCACTATGTGATATGCGAAAAGGACGGCTTTTATCAAGATGGAGAGAAGGTCCTATTCAAAGAACATGCTGCAGGCAAAAAGATTCGCCTAATATCAGAATCACTTAGTCACGTCAGTACGGGGATCTCCCAATGTGAGTACCAATTGTATCGTTCTGTATGCACACTCTTCCTGAGAACCCCCCAGCGTGGTCGATCGGCTCCAGCTTTTTCCCTTCCGATGCCCATTTTATCAAAGGTCAGGCTAAGATGATATCGCAATAACTCCCGCGGTCGACAAGACTGAGAATCGCTTTATTCGCCACAACCGCACAACTACCAAAGGCTGTCGAGGTTGGCACTCCCAGATCCGAGCCGAGAACTCGGATGGACGGTCAATCATGTAGCTTAGACAATCGCCAATTTCCGCTATCTCGCGGATCTAACGCCAGCGTAGATGGCCTTCGAAGCCGAAAGCCGATTCTCCTCCTCGAATCCTCCCCGAGATTACCCCGGATTTCACCTGGGATTGCCGGGTGCTAAGTCGCCGCCCGCCGGCGGGCGATCGCTGGCCTGAACCTCGGGTTCTCCGAGCTTGACTCGATCCGATTTTCGATATAAAGCTGGTCGAGGTATCCGCTACCGTATCAAGTAATTTCTATTTCTCAGTCAGGCGGCCGTCCGTATGTGTCCGTGAAATCTTATGGAACTCGCACATTGGAGTTGTCCTCATCAGGTCCGTATCATTTAGTTGCCACTCTCGTGAATCGCCGTTTATACTTCATAACCCGGTGACATCCAGGCCAAGTGGCGGTGAAACGCCATGAAAGTAAGGTCGCTGCTTCTGGATTGGCGAGGGAATTCCACGATTTCAAGGTTTCACGCGAGATCGTTTCTCCATTTTTCGAGATCCTTCGTCGCTTTGTCTCTTGCGGTATTTACCTCTGCCACTCCCACTGCCGCTTCTTTTCTCAGGAATGGAAGAGCCTCTTTTTCGATACGCAGGGCCTCTTCACCGTTAATATATTTCTCTGGCCACAGCACCTCGCCATGCTTGCTTGGGATTTCGGGAATGAAAACATAAATCTTTCATCAATCTTGCCACCATAGAACGCGTTGATCGCTAATTTCTCGTCAGCATACTTAATCTTTAGAGACTCTAAGATTGAATCAATGGACATAAGACTTTAGTTTCGCTAGCCCCCGCTTGATAGTCACCGATGATAATCTCGCTTTCACGCGCCCGGCCCCAATGAAGTGGAGAGACGAATGCAATGGATAACCCCCCGAATGAGGAGATTGAGACACTTTGAGCCCATTTGAACCATGCCAAGGCCGGGCTTTGTGGTGATACGGAAGCTCAGATCGAGACCGGATTCGATACCTGCGTGCCCCATTTGATTTTTGTAAGGTACTGAGATGATCGACGGATCTTTAAATTTCCGTCGAACGCTTCCACCGTGGCATTCAATTGGGTCGGGGCAAAGGGAAAATTCTGATGCATGTGGTGACTCACTTTGTTTGATCACAGGTCCATGTTGTCAGGAGCACGTCCTTTTCACCACCTCCTTCACACCTGGCCAGCTCACTGAGGTTTTCAACCTCCATCCCATAGACTGCTCCCTCGTCCTCGTCGAGGATACACTCCGTCCCACGTGCCTCCAAGGGTCAGCTTGGCCGCCTTCCCTCTGCGGGCTGGGGATGTGGTCCAGGCCTCGGCCCCGACCCCGATTCCCCGCCCGGGCCACTCTTCGGGAGTCTCCGACACAGGTCATTCTTCATGGGGAATGGTACGACCTTTCCTCGAGCTCACGAGCCTCCCCGGGTCAGTTTAATCGCCGCGAAGTTGCTCTAACTCTTTCCGTCAGACGCTGATCGTGAGGCGAGTGCTTCCACCTCATCCAGCTATCGCCCGCATCGCTTCTAACACGCCTGAGGCTCACCGTCTCGCGCTGCCCTATGGATCTTGCATCCTCGGAGGATTAGTGCTGCTCCCGCCAGGTTCCGTGTCGATACCATCGCGAATCGAAATCAATTATATTTATAAAGGAACTACCGCTCCCACAGACTCGCGCGCCAATCGATGATGCCTTTTTCAATCGAACCGGGCTGTGAGCATGCGGGCTTCGCTGACCTGAATGAAGGTTACTAAGGTCAAGTAATGGGATGCTGGATCACCCAGATTGAAGAAGGATCGCTGTAGGGCTGATTTACGAGGGATTTGAAGATATCGCTCCTCTGCAAAAACAAGAATGAAAGGCCTACGAGGGCTTCACTGCGGGTCGCCCGATGCCTAAGCCGCTTTTCGAGGAAAGAGAGACCGCTTAGACCGCTTTAGTATTAAGGTGTGTTTTTGATACCACCGATGGGGTGACCTTGTATTTATAGTAGATGTTCAACCTGATGGCGGTTGTGATTGTTCCTACTGATGGGTATCTCTCGTTATTTATCGACATTCTGACGGTAATATATGTAAACAGCAGCTTACTCTCGTGGAGAATCTTCTTTCCTGTATCAGATCCGATTTGATGTCGATCTAATATCATTTTTACTTCCTTACTGTGAGGTCAATGACTCTGCGTAATAACATATTACTAGCACTATCTCTATTTCCGCACTACGACTTCCATAATCGGGTTCGCCAATCTGTCGGGCCCTTATTTGGCCTAAGACTAAAGGCTTCGATGTTGGTGCGCAGCCCAAAATGCTCCAATGGGCATGTCTCTCCCGGGTCTGAAATGACGAGCCTCAATGTTTCGCTGGACTCCATTCCTTCGGCTCCGGTGTGGGCCCGTGAGCCTTATTTTTCGAACCCTATCAATTTTCAAGAAGTAAATCTGATCTAAGTTTTGGAGAACCAATAGAAGATATAGGTGATGTCCCTTCATTAGGTAATTTAACAAAAGGGTGGTGAGGTTTGCAGGTCTTATGTGGAACTGGTGTCAATGATCCATTCCTTATTTAAAGTGATATTTGAAGAGTAACATTTTGGATATGACAGACCTGTAGAATTTGCCCTTGGTTGTGATTTGTCTTCATCATGCAATAGTGCAAGTATTTGTCTACATTGCTCATGAGTGAAAGTTGGTGCATCAACTTTGCTATTCCCAGTGAAGCTTTGCCTCCTTTCACCATTAAATTGATTCTTCCTATGAGTCTTGTATCCAGGAGGATAACCATTTATATAAAAACACTTATCAACTGTGTGATTGTCTTTATTGCAATGAGTGCAATGCAATTCCTATTGGTAGAGGAATTACCCATGGAAGTATTACCAAATGGAAGATTTCTTCTGGAAGTCTTGTTTGTAAGTGTGTGATTACTAACAACACCAGCCACCATGGATTCTTTAGTGATAATCAACTCCCTCTGTTTTTCTTCTTGAAGAATTGAAGAATATACTTTTCTAACAATGGGAAGAGGCTGCATAAGAAGAATTTGACCACGAACAGTTTGGTTAGAGGACCTATTTAGACCCATGAGAGATTGAATTACCTTCTCTGTTTGATCACGTTCCTCAAGCTTCTTGATGGCACCACAAGAGCAAGTTGGTAGGTCACTGGATGATGCCAGTTCATCCCAAAATGCCTTTAAGTTCCATATGTACAGGCCGTGATTGACATCAAGAGACTTGAAAATGGGATTTTATATCCTTGAATCTGAAATATTCGTGGAGCATTATTTTGAGAAAATCTCTCCTTGAGATCGAACCACACCTCTACTGCCGACTCAGCATATATAACACTGTCTGTAATTGTCTGATTATGGAATTGAGGATCCACACATGAGCGATCATGTCATTGCATCTTCCACTGGGATAACTTGGCATCCGTTTCCTGATGGTCTTTAAATAATGAACAGACAACAAATCCAGTCTTGTTTTTTGGCATTGAGAGCGATTTGCATTGAATGACTCATACCATAATTATTCCATTGAGTGGCTTGCTAACCAATATGATTAATTAAGAAAACTCTAGTTTCCTGTACCATTATCTTCACTGGCTTATTTTTGCTACTAGAGTAGTGTCGGGGTGAAATGAGGAGAGCCTAAGTTCAGTGTCGTTCTCGTACACAAACAGAGCTTCAATAAAATTGAGAGTACCAATGTGCAGAGAGTGGACACAGATTTCGTCCATTCAGGCCTTATTGAATTTGCCTCAGAATTCTTCTCAGAGACACAAAGTCAGTGCACATGCCCAGAAATAAAATGGTTTTGAGAAGGAAAAACAAGTAGTCATGAGAAATTTGAAAAGTGAATATGAGGATTATGGAGAATTGCAGATCAAGATGTGCTTTTTGTTTGCAAAGAAATCAGAGGGGAAGAGATTGCTCTGATACCATATTAAAAGTGCAAGCAATATTGAAAAAAAAAAAAGGATAAGAAGCAGAGCAAGCAGATCAATATTTACGTGGTTCGGCTTTGTAAATCTTACGTCCACAGAGAAGAAAGGTTGTCAGTGTTTTTCATTATCTCAGACTTGCAGACCATTCCCAATATATACAAATCGAAGCCAAGAAAAAAAAAAAAAGAGAAATAAAACTGATATACCAATTGTCGCTAAGATTATGTTCTTGAATGTCAAATATGATTTTCGAAGTATAAATTTGGGAAGTCTAGTAGGGAGAGAATAAGTGACCAGAGAATAATTGATTATCTTCCTTTTTCTTCCCAATCTTGATTTTAATACCTAGTAACTTAAAATTCTTGAGAATGTGAGGGTTCTCATAATACAATTTATAGCAATTACTAATGTCGTCAACTTATCATGTACTGTTAGTTTGAAGAAAAATAAAAAGAAGATAACATCATTTCCTCGCAGTCTTTAGCCACTTTCTTACCATCAGGGCAAGTTGATATGATAAGGAATTATATTTTTTTAAATCTAATCCATTTTTTTAAAACCTAAAAAGGAATGATATTTTTACATCATTTTGATAAATTTATCCTTCTAACCACCATATAAACTTAGATTTAAATTCTTTCAAGTTTGTTCAAATATAACTTAACAATAGTTAAATCCAAACTAAATAGCTAAATTTATTCAAATATAATTGTCTATATTGTTCGACATGTATAGAAAGAGATTAGATTTATAATATTTTTGGTTGAATACATTAGAAGGTAATTTTTATCTAAATAGAGATATTTTAAGGTTATGTGCTAAAATATTAGTTTTACAAATAACTTTATTTTATCTCCCTTTAAACCACCTCTTCTTTAATTCATTTGTGGGCTACAATTGCAGCAATTCTGCTGTCATGACAAAGCATTTATCATAAGGGTAAGGGTGATGTGATTAAAAAAAATTTTAACTTTTTTCTTTAAATAATTGATTAAAATACTTTTAAAAATCATCAATTTTTAAAAATCATCACTTGGTTTTGATTTTCATAAAAAAATATCCATATTTTCTTATAAAATAACTCTTTCTTTAAATCTAACAATGTAAATATATGGTATAGAGAATAATAATTTTTATTTCAAAATAGGTTACTTAAAATTTAGAATTATTTGATGTCTTTTAACCACATATTTTTTACCATAAAAGAGTAAAAAGGAGGAAAAACCCCTCAAGTTTCCCTTTCATCTTATTATTTTATTTTGGTTTTTTTCCATCTCTTTTCTTTAACAATGAAGAAAGAAAGTTACAAAAATATTGCAAAGAAATAGTCATCCATGCATCAACCTTTTTTTTCTTTTCCAAAATATTTTAAGTATATTTTAAAGCGAGTATAAAAATATTAAAATGAATCTGATGGCATACTAGTTTTTCAGTTGACATAACCATGTAAAGGCCCACTTTAATTACTAAAGAAAAATAAAAACCGGTGCATGGTGGCGGACTTTAATTTTTCTGAACTTTTGGCAATTGAAGGACATTTACTACTTTTATTACAATCGTATTATTCTCTATTCCTACAGATATTCCAACTTAAACCTCCCATTCACCCATCAATCTTAATTTTTATATAATAATGTTTTAATATCACTTAAATGGCTTAGAGCATGAGATAGGTCTTCTTTCCAAAAGAAAAAGAAAAGCAGGAGATAGATTTAAATTCTAATTTGTGGATAAAGCCAATCAAGGTATTCTAGTGAAATACCCGAGTTTAAAAATAAGATTCAAAGTAAGAGAGATAATTTTTTTTTTTTTTGGTTATGAGGAGAGGGAGACCCAATCTCAACATGTTTACGTATTTCAGAAAGTCGTCTTGGCCCAATCTTAAGCTCGCCTTATCTCCTTGCAATATATCTAACAGGTGCGTGCTCGGACGGAGTTCTCCAACTCCACTATAAATATTGTATTTGCATATTTTTTATTAATTTAATTTTATTGTCTTTCAATTTATTACTAATAGTGAATCGGTACTGCACATATTAATTGAAAAAAATTTAGGATTCAATTGTTAAATCCTTAAAAAAAATTGATAATAATAATAGCTCTGTTATAAATATTGGATTTTGAATGACCATAATGACTCACTGGTTACAATGTCATTCACTGCGGTAAATCTGGCCATATTCATCACGGTAACGGTTTTCGGCCTTCTCACCATTAACGATCATTTATGTAAAGGCTTAAAAGGTAACGTTATTTTATTTTATTTTCATAAAATCATTTTCAATTTATCATATAGTGTTTATAAACATAAAATTTCATCTCTCAATTTTATTGCACTTGATATTTCGTAAAACTATCTATCTTGGGTCCTAGATGCCGAGAGCAATCAGAGGCTACAAATCTCGGGAGCAAAACCATTAAAGAAGGAAATCAAAGGTCCTCAAGAAAATCGTGCAAAAGCACTAATTTTCTTGCATTACTCATCTCCAAGGAGGATCTAAAATCTGAGTATTTAACTATAAAAAGATCCCCTCTTATTTTTTATGGACTGAATCACAGAGATTACCACCAAAAGATCTGGATTTTACCAAAGCTCGCTATGACTGATGCACTCCGAGGTTGCAAGACTTAGAAACAGCTTAGTTAATATAACTCGCTTTATTTAAAATAAGCTCGCTTGAAGCTTTTATGGAGAAAATATCACAAGAAGACATGCTTGAAAAACGCTTATTAACGCTTCACGCCTCGAATGTGCTCCCCGCAGCGAACAATATCGAGCCAGATTTACGTAATATTTCCACTAATATCATGTCTTCTAGTAGCCGAACAAAATAATGAGCTAATGATGAAAATCATCGCCCCGTCCCATCGATCCAAGCATTCCGCAGCGAACGTAATATCATCCCAAAATTACGGGCGTGGTCGGGCCGAGTGGGCTAATTCCCGACAATATAACAATTCTTCTTCTTATCGTAAAAGAAAGTTCGCTTCACCATGGCGGAATAATAATGAGCTTAGACAAGAAAATGGAGAAAAAAAGAAAAATTCACAGTCTCTCACACTGTCACATAGATTGCATGGAAGATTATTGAATAACTCGTCATCTACTAAACATCTAGATCTATATCAAGCATCATTAAAGGAAAATGGAAAGAAAATAAAAAATGAATTTCACAAGATAAGAATGGAACGGACCTATCATATTCATAATGATATGAGTGTCCATGAGAATTTGATTATTTGATTAGATGATGTAAATGACAATGTTAAATAAGTATATGTATATCTTTTATCTTTTGATGTAATTTATTTTGGTGTGTTTAAATGTAATTTTGTATTTTTTCTAAATATAAGTGCTCTTTAATTTCAAGATGAATGAAGCGTGATGCATGTTCAGCCGACACAAGAACCACACATACAATACTTCTGAAAAAGTATATTTCTTCAATTTAATAAATAAATAAACACCGTTGTTAGTACATCCGTAGACAAATTTAATCAAGGCCCTAAGAGCAAACATAGTACTAATGGGGGAACCAGACTACATAATAGATATTATATTTTAGCAAACCCAGAAGAAATTTATTGTAGTTTTAAAGATATCCTCGCTTAAATGGATATCACACACTATGAATGAAGGTAATAAAGAATGTTTATATATTACCTCTATAATTTCTAGAAAAAGGATTGTCAGGAAAAGCCTTAGCATTCTCCTCTGGTTATATCATGCTACCCACCATAAAGTCTATCAATCAAACGTCGTCAGAACCGAAACTCAACGACCCAAAGATTTTTAATTCGCATGACAGATTTGGTCATCCCGGATCAATGATACGACGAATCATAGAACACTCAAATGGGCATCCATTAAAGAACTGTAAGATTCTTTTGCCAATGAAACTTTCTTGTAGTTTGTCACAGTGTTAATTGTCCACCATCTATTAATAAAATTCACGTTCAGTCACCTGGCTCTTTTTAGAAAGAATACAATGGGATATATGTGGACCTATTCATCCACCATGTGGACCTTTTCGTTATTTTATGGTCCTAATAGATGCCTCCACTAGATGGTCACATGTGTGTCTTCTTTCTACACGCAATGTTGCTCTCTACAGCTCCTCGGTGACAAATAATTAAAATCTAAGAGCACATTTTCAGATCATCCAATTAAGACCATTGTGACTCGATATCACCGGTGAATTTACATCCCAAACTTTCAATAATTACAGATGTCGACCGATAAATGCTGAACATTCTGCTCGTGTTCATACCTAAAACAAGAGGCAGATCCATTGATTAAACGTCTCAATTAATAACAGACCA
Source organism: Tetrastigma voinierianum (assembly GCA_016808115.1). Lineage (NCBI taxonomy): Eukaryota > Viridiplantae > Streptophyta > Magnoliopsida > Vitales > Vitaceae > Tetrastigma > Tetrastigma voinierianum. The sequence goes on from JAEQBH010000116.1 coordinate 566,999, forward strand.
TTATTGATGAAAACCAAAATCACAAGATCTGCTACTGTGACACGCCATTATGCATGTCACAGTCTAATAAGAATTGTAACGCCAACATCTTGCCATGAGTACTCCTTCACAATCATTTGGTACAAACCAATATTTCATTTACGACTTTGAAGCTAGCAAATATGTACCAATCATCTGTATAATAAGACTTGATATCCTCACATAGAATCGACTTATAGGTTTTGATTCGTCGCTCATCATAAAATATTTGGAACCCATGATGTAAACAGCTTTAAGCACTGATTTGGTTTAATTGGCTTTAATTGAAACAAATGTTCCCAATAATTAGGGGAAAAGTCGACCAAAAGACATATGAGATCATCGAACAGACCAAGAATATTCCATCTTGATCAACGTATTTTAACAATAAACTGAAGTTCAAATGATCATTCATTTGCAAAATCTCGCAAATCAATTACCGTATGCAATTGTTGATACAAAGAAAGTGACAAGTCACATATCCCTCGCCGGGAAATGTTCCAAAGACGTTGATAAATACCAAGATCAGCATGATCAGTACACTGATGCGTGGAGACCCATCGGGTCAAGAGAACTCCCTTGGCTTTAATAAAATTGGAAAGCAAAGACCATGAAGAGTCAAACATGAAACCAAACTTTAAAGATACAAACAAATAAATAATTTAAAGTAAAATTTTGAAATGAATAGATTCCTGTCAGTTATAGTTATAAAGAAAAAATTAATCTAAAATAATTTTGATGTGAATAATATTATTTCCAGCCACTTTAAGATCATACAAATATAGAGATCCTGAGCTACAAAATAATGTAATGAACAGACAAAGAAATATTAACTGAATTTAGAGAGGCAATGCAGTGCATCACATTCATTGATAAAAAGAGATGTTTTGTTCAAAGATGTCCCAACACCGAAAATGTCAAATTTTTTCCTGGCGATTTTACACCGCCTAAGCAAAATTTTCCTGTAGATTTACATTGCCTCGAAGCAAAATTTTCCCCGAAGGATTTATATCGCTCAAGAAAATTTTCAAACAGGTATGTATTCAATAAAAAGTTAAAACTAATTATATGATTTTGTATGTTTGATAAATTACGTGGAACTCCTGGGAGCCTACAAAAAACAAAGATACATTTAAAGAATAGAATGCCTAAAGATCTTCGAAAAACAAAATTTCAGATCGTCTCACAGATCGAGCAAGATTTTCCCAAAATGGAGTGTTGGTCTATCAATCAACATATATTAACATTCAGCGCTGAATATGGATAAACATCCATTTCTCATGGTCATAGATCATCTGATGCGAAAATCACCATCAATCTTTCGCGAGAAGAGAAATTACTGGTCCTGGCAATTATATTCAAAGCCATTGTAAATGGCACTATGATCAAAGACTTAGATATCATGTCGTTAATTTATTAGCCGTACAGCCCCGCTTCCCAACTGTAAGATATCAGTATCCAAACATATATTGCGCGTATCTCATGAACTACAGATACGCTTATTTTGACTCAAATAATGTTAGCAATCATCTTATATGATTATGATTTTTCTAGATCCAGATGTTGCATCACAAACCTGGTATGTTTTTAACTACAATGGAACCGCATCGTATGGAGATCCACTGCGGTACAATGAAGGCTACATCATCAAATCATTCAGAATTTTCAATCACTGGGGTTACCGTGATTTATATGGCTTTAGACTTACGATCCACCCTATTCAAGAATCATGTAACACAAAGATAAGCCAACAATATTATTCAAGACAATGCCGCATGCATTGCACAAATCAAAGGAGGTTACATCAGCGCAGATAATCAAACATATTTCACCAAAATTTTCAAAGAAGCACGAGCTTCAAGAATGCACCGATGTCCAAAGAAATATCACTGGCGATAACAGCGCATCTATTCACAAAGGCACACTTTAATTTCAACGCTCAAGAAATTAATTTACAAGGTTGAAATGCTAGTGCTAAAGGATGTTGACACGAGAGGGGAGCATGACGTAAATTAGCAGATCGCACTCTTTTTCCTTCCCCGTGTTTATTCCACCGGGTTTACCGCAAGGTTTTTAACGAAAAACTTAATAGCTGATTATTTGAAGGGTGGGCTTATCTAAGTGGGAGCACTGGGCACGGTGTGATATCAATTTTTTCTTCACTAGGTTTTTGTCCCACCGGGTTTTTCCTAGTAAGGTTTTAATGAGGCAGTTATACTTTCAAAGTACATGTGCTTCCTTCATCAGGCTATCTCCACCGGGTTTTTCCTAACAAGGTTTTAATGAGGCATGTTCTTTGATATTATGGTCATTCAAGGGGGAGTGTTATAAATATTGGATTTTGAATGACCATAATGACTCACTGGTTACAATGTCATTCATTGTGTAACCATTGTCATTCATCAGGTAAATCATTGTCATTCATTGTGTAAATCTGCCAGTCTTCTCACTATTAATGTATCATTTTATGTAAAGGCTTTTGGTCTTCACCATGTCTATAAAGAGGGCTAATCAGAACACATTTAAATAGAATGACATTTTCTCCTCAATTTCTTCCTTATTTCTCTCAATTTTGATTTCACAACAAGCTCATTGTTAAAAAAGATTAAAACGCTGTTTGACAAAAGAATTTGAAAGATGATCTGTAAACCATGATAGAAACAAATGAATATAAATAAAGAAATAGAAAGATGGTAATGCATTCACTAAAATAGATGAGTTTGTAAAATACATGCAGAATTTCATTTTAGCTAAAAGTAAGTGGTCATTTAGGGCATAATGGGAGAGATTATTTTAAATTGAAATGGCTACATTTTTTCGATTATTATAAAAAAAAATGACTAAACATCTCATAGTATTTTAATCTCTGCACTAAACATATAAATATAGCATGCAGCAAAAGAATAAATTGAAGTGGTTGAACCCATATAATCAAGATCAACTTAATCAGACTATAGGTTCCTCGACAGCCTTTCAGAATAAAAAGGTGAAACATAATGGAAACAATATAGGAATTAAATGCTAAAAATATAAATTTAGAATGAACAAATAGCACGGTTAAAAAATTAATAGAAATTTAATCAAACTTAGGAATAAAGTGTTGAAATTATTAAATAAACATTAGAGATTTATAATATGAAAATACACACATGAAGATCACAATTTTAATTAAACTAGGAAATAAAGTACAGGATTGCAAATTACAAATGCTTGTTGAAAGCTTGATTTACAAAGTTTGTGGTAAAGCTAGGGATTTACAAAGAATGACGTTGAGTCATCAGTCATGACTGGTTGATTGGGTAGTCCTCCTACTCTACTCCTTTCATGACGCAAGACTTGCTGGCCAAGTCTCTATTTCTCCACTCTCCTCAACTTCTAAAATAATTGTCTATGTCTTCCATTAATAAACTCTCCCTCAAGAACTCCTCCATCTCCATCGTGGAACTCACCTCAAGCACTCCTTCCATCAGCCTCCATCATGGAGACTATTCTCAAGAAATATTCCCACATTAGCACATAACTACCCACTTCTGCCACATTTGATAATGCGTTTCATTTGACTTCCAAAATTTTAAAATAAATTAGAAATATCCCTTAACTTCTTCTATGAGATTGGACAAATAGATATGGGCCCCTTTCTTTTGGACTTTTATTCATGGCTCGGGCCAGCTTAACCCATTACCGGATCAAAGCCAAGTTTAATTCATGAAACAATTGCCCCCGCATACACAGGTCAGGCCATATCATGTACAGTTTGAAAGATTCTTCCGGGCTTCGTTTCAAATCCAAGGTGAGGCCACACGGCACGTGGCACTACAACCATGACATATCAGACAGTGATTATGTGCACAGGCCTACTTTTTTATGCTGAGTTGATCACAATGGAATGAATTTAAGTAAAATCATCGACATCGTTAGAAATGCACACTACAACCATGACATTGCATTAGTGGATCAAGGTGACATCTAAGCCTACTTTTGATGTGTGTATGAATTGCGGAAAAACCACTAACACCAGTAAACGTACACTACAACCATGACATTACACATGGGACCAAGGTGACATAGCCTCTACTTGATGTGTAAATATGCTTATGGAATAATGTTGTAACTTTGTTGTCGATTAAAAGAGGTCCTCGGACTACTTTCTGAGAATATATAATGCGTACATCGCATGACATGTATAACATCGAGAAATCTCAAAAAACAAGGGCTACAAAGCCTACCAATTAACATGTACCCATATATATTCGAGAAACAAAGGGCTTAAAAATCCTAATTTATACATATGTTTATTCAAAATATCGAACAAAGGTATTATCGAGAACTTGAATGTCGAGAAAACAAGCATAAAAAGTTTTCTTTTAATTTCAAAACATAGATCAGATAGGTACTATGTTAGGGAAATTGAATGATTGAGAAAAACAAAGGGCTAAAAAGCCTACTTCGACTCAAAACATAGATCGATTAGGTACTATGTCGGGAAAACCGATCGATTAGAGAAAACAAATTTCTAAGCAAAGCCTACTCCGACTCAAAACATATATTGAATAGGTACTATGCAAGGAAAAACTAAATGATTGATAAAACAAGGGCTAAAAGTCGTACTTTGACCTAAAACACAAAATAGAACAATTTCACGAACATTAAAGGTCAGAGAGTCGACTCCACCTTTGGGTGACCTCAACATCTCCCACATGGTCGAAATACTACTTAAGGTATTTCCAATTGATGAACCTTCGATGTAGTTTCTCTTTCTGTATTTGACATTGAATGTAAGCTATTATTTCATATTAGGCTTTTCAAGTATCACATTTCAAAGGTTTCCTTATGTTCCACTGTGACTCCTCAAGCATAATGTACCTTTATCTACTATAGGTTGCTTCCTCTTCACTCTACAAGGCTTTTCTCCATCTCCTTGACTTGGAAGAAAGCCGCAGTTAGGGAGAACTAGGTTATACAATTCAAGCGAAATTCCCCGAATTTGTCTCTCGTCAATTGCCAAATAGATTCTAGCATCCTCTATAGCCTTTTCTTCCAAATTTGATTTTCGACTAGCACGCTTCTTCCTTTCAATTTCTCCAATTCCTAGTCTTCTTCTCCTCGTGCTCTTTTTAGGTACTTCATCAAGTCGGGCTTTTCCATAGCTCTCGTCTCTGCATTTATCTTTTGAGTTCCGTGATCTCGTGTAATTTCTATGTCAGCAACACATGCCATTCTCGTCTATGAGATAGAGAAGGACAACAAAACTCTGAGGTATTTTTCCCTCCTTTAAGTGGTCCATGCCCTTTCTTCTTAAAAATGTCTCTCTTTCGGGAGAAACATTCTTTCCTTTAGAGATTTTTCTTGATTTTCCTGCCTTTGAATGTATGATACCTTCCATTCTTTCCTTTCTTCTAAGAGATTTTTTTTGTTTTCGCCACTAATTCATCTCTATGAACAAGATATTGTTTAGAATCCATACATTTATCCCGCATATGAGGTGCAATCTCCCATCATTCTTTATTTTCAACACTACTTTCAAATCAAGAGAAGCATTCGACCAAGCCATCGTGGAACAGATCTTCATCAATCACCACACCTCATTTTCAAGAACTGGGATTCCCTTATTGGATCCAAACATTCCCTGATAACATTCCCGAAAACTCCACAAGCATTACACTATGATTCCAGGAGTCGTGATATTTACAATGGACTTTTTCCTCTGCTCATCTTTGCCGGAAGTCATGATCCCGAGGAAAGTGGATGAACTTCATTCAAACTTTAGTCTTTGCCATATTAGATGCATACCGGGCTTGTGCATTGTGAGACTTGTAGACTCATTCCCAGTCATGCGGAGGTAACTGATAACACCTGGGGAAATTTGTTGTCTCCAATTAACACTCATTTCCAAAGGGTGGGTACATGGTGCCCCCAGCCTTAGTGTGGAGGAAGTGATTCATTATTGACCTAGGTTGTGAAGTCAGGGTTGGTGAGAAAACATTTCAGGAGTCAATGCTTTGACAAGATAAGACATCCATAAGTTACACTCACCGGATTGTCAACTTGTACATGTGAATGGTGAAATTCATCAGCTTCATGAAAATTCGTGGTACTACTCCCAGTTCATCAAATAGCTGATTCAGTCCGTATAACATTCGCTTATGTTGTCTCAAGCTTCTCCCATAACTCCCAAGGTTGTCTCTAAGAGCTCACTGGGATTGAGTTTGTTGTTTCACCTTTCTACACACCGACCTAGTCTAATCGACCTCGCCTCGTCGACGGTACCGACCTCGCTCCAATCAACACCACCCCTCGGCCTGCACCGACCCCACCCCCCGGGGCTCGACGACCGACCTTAAATCGACCGCCTCGACCTCGGCTTGATCGGCCTTAACCCTAGCTTGATATGCCCTAACCCCGCTCTATCTAACCCTAACCCTAAATTTCATCAACCTAACCTTGGTCATCTCCAAACAGCACTCTATATCGCTCAACATTCTTTAAATCATCAATGCATGAAAATCATCAAATTCGTTAGAGAAATTCATTTCTTCGGCCTCCCACCATCGTCAGAATAATTTCTTCTCGCGGCCGCCTCTACAGCATCAAATCCCAGCCCTGGTGACTCACTCTAATATCTTACTAAAAAACATTGGTACCATCTTCAGTAAAGATATGTCCCATCAGGCCTACCAAAAATATGTTGTAGTGATTTTTTAATCTCACACGAAACATACAAAATAAAAGCTTACGGGAGTGTCGGGAAATTAAAGTGTTTCCAAACTGAATAGTTCATAAGATCAAACTTTTTTAATCTGCTATGTAGGTTCCTGTCTCTGAGGCCCAAGAACTCCAAATAGAAAATCAACAAATCTTAATAATTATAAATTAACAATAAAGAAAAAATGTTAAAATTCCATATGAAAGAATGAAATAACACTTAAAGGCTTAAAAATTTAAATAACTGATCAAACTGAAACAGGAGTCGAACTATTAAAGATTATCAGATTTTGATCCAGGTTTGAGAAACAAATGTCATATCATTGAAATGTCAGATCACTGAAAGTCTTGATTTTTTCAAAGCTTGTCAGGTGCTTTAGATTCTAACAAACAGTTTGATGATTAAGTTTAATTGTTGTCGATTGATTGATCGGCTTTGCCGACTTGACTGTCAATAGCCACGCCTTTCTCATTCTTATGTTCTTTTTGAGGATTTAGAGAAGATTCAATTAAGTCTATATTTCTCCACTTTCCACTTTTCTAAACAACTCCCACGTTTCCATTATGAAGCTTGTTCCTCAAGAAATTCTCCATCGCTCATCAGGAAGTCTATCCAAGAATTCCTTCCACTTGTGACTTGTTCTCAAGAATATTCCAAGATCGTTATTATAATCGCTACTCGCTTACACTCAAGATAATGCTTTATTCGCTTCTTCCAAAATCATTAAAAAACAACTCAGAATATCCACGGACTTCACTATGAGCCAAACAAATAGATTCAGTCATTTCTTTGACTTTTATTTATGGGATTAGGCTTAGCCCAACCACACGGATTAGCGCCAAGTTTTCTACCTGCGCAAACAATTTCGCCCGCCGCCGCCCGCCGGCCCGCGCCCTCACCCCAGATGTCAGGCCCGTGGGCCATTGTATGTATTAAAGCCCTAAAAATATTTTTCAGCCGGTTTTCAACCATGAGTCATCAACACTCACATCTATACAAGTGCACTATAGCCATGACATCATATTAGGTGTACGCTGTGACACTAGCCTACCTTTCATGTGTGTGTTGATCGCTTATGAAATTAATCACAGAAATCAAATGGGTGACACCAACACACATACACTGGCACCCATGAGCATTGAATTAGTGGATCTGGCTAAGAATAATTAAGTATTAATGGGTGTTGATATAAAAAGAACTCAAGAAAACACTGATGTGTGTCAACCCATCACATGATTAAAACAATGCTAATATAATTATTAGATAAATAGCATTAAAGCATAGACATTCCAAGTGGAATAGGATGTCAACCTAATGAACCTCACTTTGGGATTGATAGACTAATTATATTCAATTCCCTAGAAACTGGTAGAAGGAAAATATTTCGAATAAACAAAGTCGATATGTTGTTTTTTGTTATAAATGAATATTTAGATGTGGTGAATGACCACTCGTGATTTTACTAAGTGAATGTAGTACATCACCTTATAGAACTTTACCGAGATTCATGAATCCTTATTTACTCATTTTAAGATGAGTATAAGAATAATTGCAAGTGCTCATAAAAGGCACCCTCTCCTCCACATAAGAGCATCTTGAGAAAATAAGATCTCTTTCCATCTGATTCATTTTCTCCCTTGGCTCCTTTCCTCCTCATTTTGACTCCCCACTGGCCTTCTCCTTCAAAGAGACATGCAACAGAGAAACATATCTCCTTTGGCGCCCAAAGCTCTGTACTTATAATATTTCTCACAACACGTTATCGCACAAGTCAAGCCTTAAAGGTAATCCATAACCCTAGTCTGCTATTTTACGGCATATTATGTTATATTCGGGTTTCGATTGTAAAACCAAAATCTATACCCGCTATTCGTCAAAACCGATCTTAATACATTATTGTCAAAGTTTATCGACACGTCAAATCTCACAAATCTGAGCTGTGACACTTGACATTACTCGAAAAAAATTATCTATCTTAGATCCCTTAATGCCGAGATTCATCCCTGAGCTACTACCAAATATGGAAACCAAACATCTCCGCATGACACGCAAAGCACCGATTTTCCTTCAACATCGCCACGAGGATTTAAAGGAAATGCCTTAGCAAGAAAGGATCCCCTACTAAGTGGAATTGGTTAAAAGGGAGATATGAATACTAGAAAACTATGACTTCTCTCAAAAGATCTGATATGAATGGATGCACCTGGGTTGTAAGATGACAACCGTTGAATATAACTTCACATTGTTTAAAAGGTTTCGTGACATTAATAAATGCCAGTTGGTACCATATCTAGTACTACAAACTTAATTGAAAGCTCCGCAAGAGCAAACATAATACTACCAAATGGAACTAGATCCATATCAATGATGCATTATATTCTAGCAAATCCAGGTTTAAAGATATCAGTAAAAATGGATATCATATTGAATCATGAATGAAGGTAATATTTAATGTCTTTATTACTACCTCATTGTTTATGGTAAGAAACTTATAATGAAAATCTCAAATTTTCTCCTTTGTTTATACCATACAAATATAAAGCCTCACCAGTCATATGTTGTCATGGAACTTTGTAGTTCAGACTCGCTCTTCGCATGATAGCCTGGGTCACCTCGGGTCCTTAATGATGCTATGAATCATTGAACACTCACATGTGGGCATCCACTGAAGAACTAAAGATTCTTGCCCAAATGAATACCCACGGTTGCTTGCTCACAACGTAAGGTAAATTAGTCTCAATCTTCCTTATACAAAGTCACATTTTAGTCACTACCTTTTTTGAAGAATACATAAGGTATATATAGACTCTATCCATCCACCATGTGGACCTTTTCGTTACTTTGGTCTTTAATAGATGTTTCTACGTAGATGGTCACATGTTTATCTTATTCTACACTAAATGTTTTCGCTGAATAGAATTTTTCACAAATGATCAAAATTACAAGCCCTACTTCCCTGCTATCCAATTACACTATTAATTTGACAACGCAAGTGAGTTTACCTCCCAAACTGGTTTGTCATTTCGTACGTCAATCTGAAGTAAATGCTGGAACATCCTCGTTGCTCCATAATTACACCCAAACGGCTTAGCAGAGTCCCCATCAAACGCCTTCAATTAATAGCTCAATCACTACCAATTGTAAACCAAATTCACTGACTTTTCTTGGGACATATTATGCATGCTATGTTTGGTTCAGATTCGACCACAACAACTTACTATGAATACTTCCCTTTACAACTTGTACTCAGTAAACAACCAAATATTTCTATTTCTATTAATTCATTGATCAGGCAATTTATGTACCATCAGACCTACACAACGCACTAAATGGTCCTCAAACTAAGACTCAGATTTATGGTAGGTTTCACCTCTATCTATCATAAGATATCTCAACCCTTACAGATATAGATTACTTGGAATGCATCTAATGTCTCATTTCTCGATCCTCGTAGGGACCAATGTGAACTCGGAGTTTAAAGGATCATTCATTTGCAAAATCTAACAAATCGCTTATCAAATGCTTTATCGGGATACAAAGAAAGTGATAAAGTCACATATTCCGACTACGAATGCTCCAACACGGATTGATGTCCTCAAGGAAAATTAGAAATGAGTTTAAAATACTCCCAAGCGTGGAGACCTATTGCCTAAAAGATATAACTCTCCGGGAAGAGAACATAAAGAAAAATCGATACCTCTCGAAATGCACATATTAAACAAAAAGGCCCCTATAGAAGCACATGTGGATAAACAAAAAGCCTTCAAGAGGTTTAATGGAGAACAAAGAGGCCCCTGTAGAGGTGTATATCGGAACAAAACAATTCCCAAAGAGGTTCGAGATGAAGCAAACAACCCCGGGCAGGCACTGTACTGAAAATTCACAGATTCAATGGAGTTATATACACAAGGAATATAAAGGGATTCAAATGATATTATCACACAATATTTTCTTTCAAGGGCCATGTATTATCATAAGAAATGATGAGGATCCCGAACCACAAAATGTGGAAGAATGTCGACATAAAAATAATTAGCCAAAATGGAAAGAAATTATGCAGGTAGAATTAAACTCGTTAATAGAACAAGAAGTATTTGGACCTATAGTCCAAACACCTAAAGGTGCAAGCCCGTCTGGCACAAATGAGTACTGCACGGCAACAAAATAATGAGATCATAAGATATGTGCTTAAATTAGAAGCACAAGGTTTCTCGTAGGACTCGTATCGACCATGAGGAAACATATTCTACTTAAATCACTTCCATTTTCTAATAAGCTCGCGCTCAAGAACCGGATATGCTTTTATGTAAGGTTATCACCGCTATCTAGATATTGATCCATAGATAATGACATATACATGAAAATCTCAAGGATTTAGATTGTCAAGCAAATAATACAAAGTCTCATAATATGCCTAAATCAAATTACAAATATCTTTGCAGATTGAAGCACCCAGATGATGTGGAGTAATCATCTTACGAGTAGGTATGCAAACAACCCTATATTCCCATGCATCGTTATCAAGAAATCGAAGCAGGATTTGCAATGGTCGTTGTATATGGTTGATGATTTAAACTGCTGACTTTCCTCAAGAGCTAAAAATAATAATAAAATATTTTAAAATTAAATTTGAGATGAAAGATATTGGGAAAACAAAATTTTGTTTTGGCCTGCAGATCGAGCATTTCCCTTCTAGATTTTTGGTTCACCAATCAACATATACTAAGAAAAATTTAAAGCGCTTTTTTATGGATAAAGCACACCCTTTAAGTTCTCTAATGGTTGTTCATTCATTCACCACGTGGAAAAGGACCCCATTTTGGTCTCGCAGTGGTGAAGAATTACTGGTCCTAAGCACTATATCTTATGACATCGCGCATCTTATTATCTTGCTGGGTCTGCATTTGAATCTGTGAGATATTTTTCCTTCGCCAATTTATCAGGGTCGCACACCTCTCCAATCCAAAGACATTGGAATGGTATCAAACATATATTGAGTTATGTCCAAGGAACAACTGATATGAGTCTATTTTACTCAAAAGAATCAAAGCAACAATTACTTGGATATGTTGATGTAGGATACCTTTCAAACCCACATAAGGTCAAATCATAAACATGATATGTGTTTAATTGTAATGGAAATGCTATTTCATGGAGATCCTTTAAGAAGACAATGGTGGCAACATCATCGAATCATTTAGAGATCATAGAAATTCACGAAGCAATTCGTGACTGTATATGGCTAAGATCGTTGATTCAACATATCCAAGAATCATGAGAACTCCCCTATCAAGTCGCCGACAACATTATTTTGAAGATATTGTCGTATGCATTGTACAAATCAAAGGAGGTTATATCAAAGGAGATAGAACTAAAACACATTTCTAAAGTCTTTATACACATGACTCTCTGTAAGAGTGGTGAAATCGATGTCTGTCAAATATAACAACAATAACGGCGCACTTATTCACGGTCACACTAACCCCAAAATTCAAATATACAAGATCGAATGCGCAACCTAAGGACATCGATATGAGGGGGAGTGGCGCTTATGGCGACATGATGTTAGTGTACTGTGACTCTTTTTCTCTTCGGCCCAAGTTTTGTCCTTAATCGGGTTTTACCGGCAAGGTTTTCAATGAGGCACCCTAATAAATTTAGAACAATCTAGCATCATTATGTAGTTATCAGACTCTATTTCATTCACTAGGTTTTATCCTATCGGGTTTTACTGAAAAGGGTTTTAATAAGACATATTCTTGATAGTGGTCATTCAAGGGAGAGTGTTATGAATGAATATTTAGACGTGGTGAATGTGACCACATGCATTTACCTGAATGTTGTATAATCACTTCTGAAGAACATTTCAATGAGGTTCATGAATCCTCATTTACTCATCTTTGCGACGAGTAACGAAGCCATCAGGTGTAACCCTATAAAGGCATCCTCCCTCCACATAAGAGCATCCTAAGAAAAGAGATCTCTCTCCATCTATCTCTTTTTCTTTCTCTCCCTTATTCTCTTCTCTTATTTCCCTTCTTTCTTCTTATATGAAAAGAGAGAAATATATCTCCTTTATGCTTAAGATTCGCATTTTATATTATTTTCACGTAACTTTAATTCTCTCCAAACTGCCATAAAAAAATTTATCTAACCCAGGACGCAGTCTTTAATTAATAGAACCCTCGCTTGGGGACTCCGCACAAACCGCATGAGCCCCACCTTCAAGAAACCCAGGATTCGGGACACATGTAAGCCTGTCTTAATATAGACTAAAAACTCTCAAAATTCACATAGTTGTAAGAGCCTTACATTTTGCAGAATATGTCACTGATAAATTTGTTTTATAAAAATACTTTTTCGTAAGGTTCACGATTTAAAAATAGCGGTTTAGTCTATGACACCGTAAGTGCACAGTCATACAAGTAGTAAAACTGAATAAAGTCCGTGTATCATTCCTACGTAGATTGGCACAAATTAAAGACTAATTACCCTAACTACTAAACTTCCATGCTATTTTGATTAAAGACTCAAATAAAGTCAGAGTATGGTAAATTAAGGTTCTAATTAACTATCTCAAGTGTTAAAACAAATTAACACTAAACTAAATCATAACTAAATATCGATCGACCAGCTTCCGTATAAACAAAATTATCATGAATTACAATGAAATACTTCACCTTTACACTAAAATACATTGCCTCGTTTTGTGTACGATCCGGATTTTGGCCCAAGATTTCAAATTTTGGGAATCGATTTCTCCATATTCGCTCGGTCGATACCCTTGCTTCTCAAGACAAGATCAAAACCACTACTAGTATTCCCAACTTTCTCGTAAGATCTAGGTATTTTCTTTCAATACTTCACACCCATTTTCGATGGCGCACTCTTTGCATTTCCTCTGTGATTTTCGCAGAAAGTTTCTACCACTCTAAAGCAGCCAACCTCCGCATCTATCGGGTCGCTCTTTCCTCGATTAGATCTCATTTAACACGTTAAGAATTCTGCCTAGATTGATAACTTTGATCATTTATATCATAAATACTCCCTCCAACTTCCTAATTACAGCGAACGGGGATTTATCAAATGAACACCAAAGCTCAACAAGCCATTAAATTGTGAGTCTAAAGATACCAGGAAGAATGCTCTCAAATTTCTCTAGAATCTCCGTCTCTGTGTCACTCAGAGGGCATCCTGGAAATCAGAGCAAGATACATTCCCTCAAACTGGTATTAGGTACTACTATTGGGAACTTATCAATTCAAAAACGACACCAAATAAGTAAATCTGAACCCAAATTAGTTCTCTATATTTGTGCAGAAAGATCGTAATTTAAATGTAAATCAATTCAAAGAGAGTCAAGGTCTGACACATTAAGATCATGAATTAAGAACGTGGAGCACCGATCACGCACAACCAATCGTAATTCGTAAATAAAACTAGAAGAAATGAATTCCTGTAAATTTGTCTAATTTTTAATTAAATTTCGCAAGAATTTTAAGAAGAAATAACATAAATAAAAAATCCACTTTTACTGCCTCTCGTACAGTTTCATTCAAATCTAGAAAAGAAATAAACTAAAACAAAAATGAAAATCTACACTAAACTATACACTGAGTTCCTCTCCTTTCCCCTTTTTCTGGGTAGTGAAGATGGAAGCTACTTTACTATTCTAATACTCGTCTATTTAGATCACAAGAAATCAAATAATTCCCAAAAAAGCTCAGTGGAATTTCCAAAGAAAAACCTACCATCGCCCGGCGTTGCGATTCCTGCTGATGTCTGCCATTGATTTCTCTCGCTTGCCGTGATCACCGTGACCTCACAGTTTCCCCGCTTGCAACCGGGCCAGAACCGCCAGATCAATGGTCGCGACATCATTTTATACGCGACCTTGCTTCATTTGTTTCTCCATAGTTGATGTCACGACTACGCCTACGTCATACTCATAGCTTCCCATGTCGCGACATCATCATTTCTTCCTCTTCCGGCTTCGAGTCATGGATGTACAGCTTTAGTCATGAATTCACCTTCATGAGATAGGATGACTTCATGTCAGGACTTTGATTTCCTCGTCGCGATCAGGTTAGTGGTCTCTACTACTGTGTTTCACCCCAATGTCACTTCAAGGTGATGTCACGCACTTTACGCCCAGCTTCTTTCTTTCTCCGTCGCAACCCCGCTCTCTTCGCAGACCCACTTTTTCTCCTTCCCACCTTTATTTCCAGTCACAATTTCAAGGTGATGTCGAATCTTTCATCGCCCCTTTCTTTCTTCTCCGTCGCAACTCTCGCTCTTTTATCAGCAACCAATTTCCTCCTTCCCACCTTTATTCCAAGTCGCGACTAGCTAGTGAGTGTCGCGACCTTGATTCTCGCTAAGCCTTCTTCAGTCGCGACCTAATGAGTGGTCGCGCATCGCTTCGACTATTAGTAAATTACGTAACTTCGCCTCAGAAGGCTTTGTGGCTTCAAAGCGCACCTCCTTTCAACTCCTATTTTGGTTGCAACTTCAATCTTCCCGAGACATCCACTGCTTTTAAGGATGTTAGAATCTCAAATGGAGCCTTTCATTTAAAAACTAGTTGCAATCCCATTTACTCAGAAATTTCAGGGTTTCATTTATGATCCACGCCGCGACATCGCAGGACGTCGCGAATTCCTCGCTATATTCAATTAGCCGCGACATCAAATGGAGGCTGCACTCCCTTCCTTGTCGCCGTCATCCCGGTCGCAACCTCAATCTTCAAGTCTCAGCCTTAAGCCATGTCGCGATCCGATTTCCGGGGCCATGATTTCAATTCAAGCCAGCTAGTCTCTTCGCCTTTACGAGAGCCTAGCTTCCCGCTATATTTTCCAAATACTTTTAGTAAAATATCCATTTCGCATACAAATCAACATTTATCTTATAACATGCTCAGAAAAATGGATTAAAATCGAATAGAGTTGGATCCTCATCAACATGCACATGTGAAAGATCAGCCGATTTCAAGATTTAACCGAAGATCCATCCAACCAATGGATCTATTTATTACTTTTAGCCTGGGCATTAGCATATGTGATGAATAATTAATACGCACTTGTTATATATTAATCCTTTCACATTTGTTCAAAACTTATTTGACGATGTTTCAAAACTTATTTAAAAAATAAATAAATAAATCCTTGTTTCTATCCCTTTGCCATCTCTGTCAACTTCTAATAGTCGCATATGATGATAGTTTTTAGAGTTTTTCTAGGCAGAAAGGACCTTACATACGGGTTTTCAAATATAAAACTTAAAAAATTAAATTTCACCTCTTCCATCAAGGATGCAACCCAAGCCATTAACTATAGCCTTATTTTACTTTATTTATTAGCACTCCTTTATTCACCTAGTCATCAAAATTTCTTTACATTCTCCCACTTCGACTGCAGATAATACATTTATGATTTAATAAATATATTCATCATAATGTGCACTTATACAAGGTTATTCATCGGTCTATTGGTACCATCAGAAAGTCGTGAATTAAGAATAAGAACTAATAAAGCGCCAGACAGCTGTACATCATTATTTTGAGTATATCCATTCCATGTATTAGACAATTAGCTCCCACTTCAACATGACTAGTAAAATGAGAAGTAAGAGAAAAGGTCTACACAATGTCTTTGTCAAAGACTTTCTTTTAACATTCATCTCGTATGCAATTATGTATACAAAATAGACAAAAGATATTTCATAAACATATAATTGAGCTCTAGAGTGTTCACAAACAATCATAATAAGACTATTATTATAATGTGTCAAGACTTGTAATTTCCACTTAACATTCAATGTCTTAGTGACACTCCTTTCATCATTAAGTCTCAAAACATAAGTTGTACAAATAATCAATAAATTTAACACTCTTGTTTTTGAATTATCTCGTGTACAACAACAAATATTAAAATTAAGCCCCAAATAATCATAGAGCATTTGTTGTTGAAAGAGAATTGACAACGAAATCTATTCTTTCTTGAACTTACTTTATTATGATATTCTAATTGTTTTAAATTTTTATCAAGATGCTCTTCATGCTGTGGAGAGGAGTTATATAATCAGTACAATAGATGAAACACTATGAACATTGGGGAAACAAAGAGCATAATTTATAATAAACTAAGCTACCGAGTATACTACAAGACTAATGTCGCCTTAACTTCACTATGTCCCCCTTCTCCTCATCAGAATATGGACAAATCTGATATGAGAGCAAATATTTATTTGGCAAGAGAACTTGATCAATGATTTTGAGAATACTCAATAGAACGCCAGGACCCTACCCGATCCATGGGCCGCAACTCAAGTATTAATAAAAAAGTGAGTTGATTTTCTAACTTTTTAAAAATTCGGTCCCCAAGGAGGTTCGCTTTGTTTGGAGCCAAGAACTTACTTTATTTTTATTTATTACTGGAAAATCAAGCAAGAACAAAAAAACCTCATCGACTCCATAGGGAAAGTGGTCCAGAAAACTAGATTTTTGGGTCCTGGGATCAGGCATATTGGAAAGTACCTCATGAGGTAGCACCCTCTAAGCCCGTAACTCTGCCTCTACTAATGAATCAAGTACAGCTGGACTACATGGGTCAAAGATCAATTGATCACTCAGGCTAAACAGATGACCCCGAATCACACCAACCTACTCGACATCTAACATGCATAAACACTCGACCAAACAAAAACAATGGATAGCACTGTATCTTGAAAGGCGATGCCTATGAGGTCACTAACAAGCTCAGTTCGCACACTAAACATCAAAGTCCAAACACCGTTTATGTGATAAATGCAAAATACCAAAGCCTAAGCACGTACGTGTGGTCCCTAGCCATGTGCTGTAGATATGGTTAGTTAATAAACACAAACACACAACATGCATCCACGATCATAACCAAAGTTCGTGGTTCAAAATGGAAGTGAATGGAAACGAGGGATTCGCATGTTTGCTTCTTTCCACTCTAAATGTGACAATTCACTAGCCACAATCACTAATTCACAATCAAACTCACCTAACTCCCTTAACTCGTCTCTAACTCCGTGAGCGGTCCCCTCTAATTCAAGTTAGGCTCAGCCTTTAGACCCCAAATATAGCCACATATGCATTAGTTGCAACCAAGCCGAGCCTCAAGGATTCTGTGCTTTAAAAAGTGCTAAAATGGGGATACCTGTGAATGAAGCTCAAGACAACCAGCTGAACTACCCAACCTGCTGATAGAGTACTCCCACCCTTAACAATATTCTTTGATGAATATGAATCTAAGAAAACAACATGTATATTTTTGTTGATATTTAAGGAACCCACTGAAAAATCCAAGATGCCCTAACTACTATCCTTGGAAAAAAAACCTAATGAACTAGTTGATCTAGTTCCCCAACCGGCTGAGCTGCTTGAGAAAAAATCTCAAATTTGTTTAGAACATTCCTCACAAAGTAAGGAACCCAAAAATCAATCTGTACGCATTCGACTTGAGGAGTGAGAACCGATCCAAATAAGGCAAGGCCCGCAATCGCGGTTCGAAAAACATAAACCTATCGAAACCGCGCATTGGTTCCTCGAACGAACTGCGCTGGTCGAGAACAGCTTCAAAATTTTCAGAACATTCCTTACGCAGTATGAATCCAAAAAAGAAACGGCAGGCTACCTACTTTGGATGAGTGAGAACCAATCCAAACAAGGCAAAGTGTCTTAACTACTTTTCCTAAAAACATAACCTAATGAACCGGTCGATCCGGTTGAGAAAAGTTCTCAAAATTTTTCATAACATTCCTTACAGAGTAAGGAATCCAACAAAATAAACGGTGTACAATTCTGACTCCGAATGAGTAAGAACTGACCTAAACAATGCCTAATGCCCTAACTGCTATTCTTGAAAACATAACTTAATGAACCGGTTGATCCGGTTTCCTAACTGTTGTTTGGCTGATACCAGCCAAAATTTGTAAAAATATTTCAGAGTTAGAAATCCAAACAAACTAGACAATTCGACTGATGTATTAGAATTCACCAAAGAATGCCTGCATTCTAACTATTGTTCCTAAAACAAAACTTAATGAACCTATGATCAAGTTTCCAACCATCCGCAATGTAATAGAAGTTTCAAAATTTTCAAACCTTCGAGCCGTGAATCCAAAAAGAAACTGAGGCGCTCCTCGACCAATGACCGAGAACTCGACACTAACGATGCCTAGCACTCTTTAACCGATGTTCCGTAAAATATAACTTAATGAATCCATGATCCGTTTCCAGAACCGGTTCAAATTGGCCGAGACCTATTCTCAAATTTTTTCGAAATTTTCAGAGTCGTAAACCAACAAACAAACAGTACAATTCGACTAATGATCGTGAACCGGAATAAAGATGCCTAGTGCTCTAAAACGAGGTCGCAAAACATCAGCGCGTGGAAAGTGGGAAACGGAGAAGCATACAACTTTCGTATCAAGATCGGCATATCCCCTCCCCCTTTCCTCTTCTTTTCTTTATCTTTCAAAATCATGTATCCACTCTTCAAATCAGTAGGAAGTCCTCTTCAAAATGAGAGACCACGCCACCCTGGACTAGGAGAATCTCTTTCTTTTTCTTTTTCCCTCTCTTCTTTTCCTTCCTTTTTTTTTTCTTCTCCTTCACGCTTTTTTGTTTTTTTTCTTCTTTCTCCTAACTCACCCATTTTGTGCACCTTCGCACCCGAGAACTCCCTCAATCGGCCTCCTGACTTCCCTGCCTCCATAAACACTCCTCTATTCACGTGTCAAAAAGGCCAGCGTATTTATCCTTTTGCTTAACCACCAAGAATCCAAATGGACCTGTGAGGGTTGTAAGAAACCCACAAATGGCCTACACTGGGCTCAAACCGTGCCTAGGACTGATCTGGAGCTTATGGGCCTGAACCAAGTAGGATTTAGGCCCCAAAATCAACAAAAACAATGCTCCACGCAAGTCACCCAACAGAACTACCGCATACTCCCAAATTCGGTCGATCCGATTGAGAAAAAATATGAAAATTTGACATCGTTCCTTAAGAGGGTTGAATCCAAACAAAAAAGTTCATGATTTGAGTCAGATGAGGGAGGATATGACCAAAACAAGCCTAAAAGCTCCAAATTTGAACCCCGTCGAATAATGAACTTAAATTTAAATCTTATTCGAATCGGATGAGTCGGCTTTCCTAAACCTATGAGTCGGCTATTAGAAATTCAAAATTTTTAGAGAATTCCTCAAGAGCAGGAAACCAACAAAAGAAACCCAAGATGATTTGAATTCGAACGGTGGGAGATATGATCAAAACAATGTTAAAGGTCTCTAATTCATATACCCAATAAAATCCGAACAGTTAAAACCCGTGGGGCCCCACTTGCTCCTGGCGGCACTTATACAATAACTAAAAAGAAGCCATGATAACATCAAACGAACTACATACACGCCTGAATGGATCAGACATAAGTCAAAACCCAAGGCCCAGACCCACTAAGCCTAAAAAGGGCCTAATCATATGATATGAGAACGACAAGTGTTGGAGTAACCATAGATAAATGCAAGTGTCGAGGGACAAAATCGAGGGTCTAAAAATATGCCCTCTTCAAGAGAGGAATGAAACGAGTGAATCGTGGGTGCGGGCACGACATGCAAGAGTGGAAGAAACCAAATGACCAACAATTTCGCCCTTTACTTAGTATCGGCGTTAATCTGAATCGAGTCGCCAATGACCGGTTGACTAAGAGAAACGCAAGCATGATGCCTGGGAAGATGAGTGATTCGAACACGATGCCGGAAAAGATAATGAAATTCGCACACGTCAACAACCCGGCTGCAATATGGGATCGAATCCGCACGATACCGTGAGAACCCGAACAAAAAGAAGGATCGACCGCATGATGCCGAGAACCCAAAACAAAAAGAAGGATCAATCCGGCACAACGAGAACTCTAAACAAAAAGAAGAGATCGAATCCAGTAACGATAACGAGAACCCTAAATAAAGACCACCGGCACGATGCCGCAGAACCCAACAAAAAAGGATCACCCGCACGACGAGAACCCAAACAAAGGAAGGGATCGAACCAGCACATGTCAAGAACCCCGCAACAAAAAGGATGAATCGAACTGAGCACAATGTCGGAGAACCTAAAACAAAAGGAAAGGATCGACCTTGCAGCAAGACGTCAGAACCTAAACAAAAGGAAGGAATCGAATCTAGACGCAATGCCCGAGAACCCAAAACAAAAGAAAGGGATCGAATCTGGATACAATTCCAGAGAACCCAAAACAAAAGGAAGGGATCGAATATAGGCGCAATGCTAGAGAACCGAATCAAAACAAAGAGATCAAATCTGGGCACGATGACGGAGAACCTGAAATAAAAAAGGAAGGGATAGAATATGGGTGCGATGCCCGAGAACCCGAAACAAAAGGAAGGGATCGAATCTGGGCGCAATGCCAGAGAACCCGAAAAACATGATCAAATTCAGTAATGGCGCCCAAGAACCCAAACAAAACGGCGGGATCGAATCGGGCGCTGGCGCCGGGGCGGAACCCAAATAAAAGCAAGGGATCGAATCCGGGCAATGCCAAAGAACCCGAACTGCCAAAGGGAGCAAATTGCTGGTGCTCGAGAACCCAAACAAAATGAAGGGGTCAAACGTGTCCAAAGGCGCAAAGAAAGGGCTATGCCCTAGTATATGATCAATATCATGTCGAACTCACCACCGCATTACAAAGTCAAAGTCACAAAGATGAAAATATTACAAACATTCAGTCCTAAGGAAAAGACCTCCTCACTAATCCATAACATCCAATATCCACCAACAACTGATAGGGGTATTCCTCCATATACATCCTGGCTCAAATATCTGTAATGAAAAACCCCGAATACATCACTAAACCCAATTGTCTCGCACGAGCAAACAGGATAATGAATGGGGGAATGCCCTAGTATGCACATCCCCTCGTCGGTCAATGGGGAATACGTGAATACGATCCCCGCCATCTCTCAAAAGCACTCTATTATAAGGTTAAACTAAGTCGAATACTGGGCTTACTCAAACTCGATGCCCAAAACGCCTTAGCGAAACATACTACCTGTGGTACATGTCGGCAAACAAAGCTGGCGATGAAAGATTTTCCGTATCCCCAAGGTGGAATGTGTGGTCAAAGCAATGTTAAGGCGCCATCAACGGTCCTAACTCTCTGTATCATCTGTATCTGATCGTGGACCTGCAACTAAATGGAAAGGCAATATGTAATCTCGATATCTCTAAGAACAGTAGACTCATTAACATTCCGTACTAATAAGTGTGATAGAACCTCATTCATATAAAATGCGTCAAGTAACAACGAGATCTCACGGCCTCTGTGGTGGTCTTGGCGGACTCACCCAGAATGTGTGCTAAGGGTGAAAGGTGAATGAAAATGATGGGAAACAAAGGCCCAAATACCTAATAGATACGCTAAACCCTTTGTGTGCGCAATAGCCAAAATGTCTAGAATCATGTTATGTACAATTCAAAAGACACATCGCTCATGAAGCGAGACAGACGATCGATATGAGGATATGAAAATGAAAGCGGATGTAGAAGAAAGTAGGAAACAAGGTGTGATACAAGTGTAGTAAATGTGATGATGACGAACCACTCATCCCGAGGATGCCAACCGAGGCAAGTCACCATAAGATGGGAATGGTGATACGGATAACGCACTCATGGACTCGGGGTAAATAAACCAAACTCATCTCCAATATTCTGCATCCACGGAGAAAAGGATCATACAATGCTCTCAACTGCCTTTCAGAAGAAAAATAAGTCCTCAATCCAAAATGACCTCTAAATGATCAAGCCATGAGCACTGTCTAAAACCATGCTAATCCTAAATAATTAAATGAAGTGAATATGAATGAGTGTAACTTTCTTTTTTTTTTCTTTTCTTTTTTTTTTTTTTTGTGCCAAACAACCAACAAAGTAAGATGAATGCCACACTAGCACAATCTAAACAATGAACCTCAAATCCCAAACCCAAATGGTCCCCTCAAACTAAGACTCCTGGATCAAACCTTAAGGGTGGAACGAAGAGGCTAATTAACCTAACCTCGCAGAGTCTCGGATACGAAAGGTCATTATCGTGACAGTGAAAATAAAAGTGAAAAGAAACAAGACAGATAGAAACAAAACTCAAAGGTAAGCAAAGTGAAGATGCAAATGGAGAAGAAAAGAACAGTAATGATGTAAGAAAGAACAAACAAGAATGACACAATGCCTACAGATCCAATTAATAACATAGCGCACAGTGGCAAGCCCTCAATCCCAAAGTTAGAAAAGGTATGCAAGGTTGAATGAAAAAAGCCATAATAAATCGCGTGAGGCTCAAAGTGCGCGTACAGCACAGATATGTCAAATGTACGGGTGTGCAATGTGGAATACCTACGCACTGGCTGCCACACGAATCCTCCACCATGATCTCACGTATAAAACTTCTTCAAGATCCACGCTGATCAAGTTCCATGAACCGATTTCCATCTAGGTCCTGCACCAAGTCGCCTCCTCTCAAGTGAAATTCAATAACATGCGACCCACTCCAAGCTTGGCCTAAACTTGCTCTAAGGTCGCCGATCAACTCTTAGACTTTCAAGACTAGGTCACCTAAACCTCTTAGCTCGACACCATTTTCGAATGCACGTAATCATCTTCCCAATGTTCGAACATGATCGTATTGCCTCAATCTCCTCTCATCCAAAAAGGCTTGCTTAATCATAACGAGACCTGGCTCCACTCCTACTCAGATATCCACTCTAAGCATATTCTCAAAGATCCCATCTCAATTCCCAACAGCACCGCTCCATACCATACACCGTAATATACGAGGTAACTCCAAGAGAGGTACGAAAAGACGACTGATAAGCCCACAATGCGAAAGGAGCTTCCCAACCAATCCCCGAGAAGTCTCTCGACACCATCTTCTCAAATCCTCTCGATATTCTTATTCACTCATTCAACCGCCTTACATTAGTATGTGTCCGTACACTACGATACGTGATCAATGTCATAATTCCTAAACTGAACGTGTCCACCTTGCCCCGAATGCACCCTCTGCCGTAATCACCACGAGACCCTGATATCCGGGCAGATAATGTACGATCTCGATGAATTCGCCACCCTAGCCACTCGGCCAATCTGAAGATAGAAGTACCCACCCACTGGGCACAGTCAATGGCGACCAAAATGTACCTCCATGCCCATCGTAAGACTCAAGTAGATCTTCCTAATAATATCACACTTATTAATCGAAATACAAGGGGATGTGAGTGCATGCAACCCAAAAAGGTGGCACATGTATCAAGTTCCATGCATTTGATTACTCCGTACATCTCTCGTATAAACTGCAACAATCTCGTGTCCACGGTCAACCAAGTAGTTAGTCCCCTCATGATTTTACGCTAAGCAGCATACGACTCCCATGCGCTGGGCCACGTGACTCCTACTACGAACCTCTCTTATCACTCAATCTGCAGAGGCACAGTATAGACATAATAACAACATTCCACTGAAAGGACATCTCCATACAAGACATCCCCACAAACAAAAAATATGGCGAACAAATGTCTTAATGCTCTCTTTATCCTCGCCAATGACTGGGGTAAGTGTCAGATGACGTAACGGATAAATATCATGGTACCGTGGTAGCTCATCTCGATCCTCAATATCCTCAAATCAAACAATAAGATTATGCACTCCAAGCCCCGATCAACAATGGTCAGCATAGTCACTCCCTGCAAGAATCTCAATTACAAAAAGCCAAAGTGGCTAACGACGTGAACTCATTCCTCTCGCCGCAGTATTATGTATATATTCCGAACTCATCAAACCTATCAAACTAACAAATCCAAGTAAGATGGTAGCTTCAACCGCTTCATCTCAGTCCCCAAATACCCCGAAATCAATAACCAAATCGAACTCTGTGACTTAACCCGTCTAACCCAGATCATGCGCCTTTAGGCCTCGTAATGCAAGCCTCATACTCAACAATATTATTCACACAACCAGATGATCAAAGAATGTCAACTCAGACCGATATGGGAATATGAACACCTCGAGGTGATATCAATAGATAACAATGCCAAACCTCGACCGATCAAGTGCCACCATCAAAGTATAACCGCCATCCCGTACCACTCTGGCCATGGAAACAACCGCCATCGTGAAATCATGTCAATAGTCCACATCTGATAAAGGCAAATAGCCAAATAATCTGCAACAACGCCTCTCTTTATCGATTTCGCGGTGACATAATCAATATCAAACTCGTCAGTTAAGGCATTAACCATCTCTACGAAATACCTGGCTAGAAGAACAAGCCTATTAAACAAATACCTCAACTAACCAATCATGAGACTCGTATAGGAATACTCACAGCATAATGTCTTAGCCTCCTTATGGTCTAAACTAATGCAAAAATGTAGGTGCTCAATCATAATGTATCCGTGACTCATATCTTGTTAATTCCTCTTACTCGCATAATGGGATGTCTCACGCTCCTTCCTCGATCATCGAGTCGAGCCAAGATCCAGTACATGTCCCGAAAACTAACAAAATGTGTACAAAGGGTGTCCCGTATAGAGGCACTAAACTAGAGGAGAAAGGAGACACTTTAATCTTCCTCAAAAGAATGGCCACAATTATCATTCCAACCGTAGTCGGTTATTCCTCGTAAGACGAAGATGTGCTCACATATGTCCGTCGCCTTAGTAATGAAACAAACTAATATATTGTAATCCACTAAGAAAGCTCTCTGCACTCTCTCTAATCCTCGAGGCGTGTAGACCTCACTGTCCCTGAAGACTTGTGATGATCCTATGGGTATCACACTTCACCCATCGTTCTCATAACACCCCATTAGGCCCCTTTCTTTGCACTCTAGTTTGTCTCCCGAGCCTCTCGTGGGCTTGTATATGGTCCATCAGATGCGATGTAGTTCACTTAGAGTGTCACTGGCTTCTTTTTCGCTTATTAGCATCGTACATGTGAAGCAAGTAGGCCCCCAGGTTTTACTTCAATCAAAGTTTATTGTGAGTATGTCACCCGGATGGACTTGAGCTTGTTTCGATCAGATCTCCTTGTCCGAACTCTAATCAGGTGCCATTTATTTCGGTTTGATTCCTTATTCAATTGCTGAGGTTTCTATAATTTTAATTTTTTTCAACCGCTTTGACCAATAGGTTTGACTAGTTCATCGTACTTGTTTTTTTGGGTGGTTTCGCGAGCACTGCTTTGATCATATCTCCCTCATCCGAACCTAGAATTGTGCACCGTTTTTTTTGTTGGTCTCATTATTCGTGAAACACTCTTGGCCAAATCGGTAATTTTCTTCGAACTGGATCTACTGCTGGGCATCCTGGGCTCAACTAGGTTAGCTCGCACTTGTGTGGGAGCGCCGATTGTGGATTTTAAAGCCCAAATCCTATATGGTTCAGCCCATAAGCCCGCATCAACTCGGGCAAATATCAGGTCTATTTCGGGCCTGGGTTTGGTTCTCTTGCGGCACCATGAATCCATATGATTCTTGGCAGAAGCAACCAAAAAAACTAAAAAGGTTAAGCTAGCCTCATGAATGCAAGAGCATTAATGGGGGTGTAATCCCATGTCAGGAGCGATTCAGCTGAAAGGGCGTAAACAAGGTGGGTTCAGAGGTCGAGGTAGGGGTTTCTCATATAAAGGCTAGAATGGAAGAAGAAATCTGGAGCTTTTTTTTCCACCATTTTTCAGTGGGGGAGGGACACATTCCCAAGATCTTCAGCTAGATTCATTGACTCAGAGAGAATCGATGTCACTAGAAGTAAAAGAAAGAAGAGAAAAACGGGGATAGCCGAATCCTCATGGTGTAATGTAGTTATACGATCTCCCGTTCTTTTATGCTTTTCATTTTGTCAAGCCATGTAGATCGTGTTAGGTAATGTTTTGTTTGTGTTGGTTCTGGTCATTCTGAGTCTCGACTGCACTCGCTTGTCTTGTTGATTCCTAATCTCAGGAGAAAGGTTTTGAAGTTGATCTTTTCTTTAAACTGTGATGGACCATTGGGAAACCAAACCACGGTCATATCGGGTCTTGCTTCATTTCTGAATGCAATTTGGGGATCAGATATTTGTGTTGAATCTGGTCTGAGTTAGAACCACTTTTATCTTGTTCAATTCCTAACTTTATGAGTAAGGTTTTGACAAGTTTTGAGAGATCTTTTCAACCTATGGGCTGGACTAGCTGGAAACTCGAACCACCGATCTACTGGATCTTGCCTCACGAAAAGCGTAGTTTGGGTACTTTGCTTTTTTTGTGTTGGTTCTTGATCATTCGGAGTCGGAATTTCAATCCGTTTGTCTTTTTGGATTCCTGACTTTTTTAGGAAGGTTCTGACAAGTTTTGAGATCCTTTCTCAACCGTCTGCCTTGCCAGAAACCGAACCATTCTTGCCTATCAAGCCCATTTTGCTGAATCAGCTGGGTACTATGGCTTTGTTTGTGTTGGTTATTGGTCATTCTGAGTCAAATTGCACAATCGCTTATCTTGTCGATTCCTGACTTTTGAGGTTCTGAAAATTTTGAAGATTTTCTCAACCTACTAGACTAGTTAGGAAATCGAATCCAAATTCTGCCTCATTTGTTAAGCCTTCAAAATAAATAGCTCAGCTGTATCAGTTGGATGAGCAGTTCCCATTATTAATGAATGTAGTGTGTGATTGAAAGGTCAGTTCTCGCTCCTTGGGTCAGGGTTCGAGTCTTGAATCGTGATCTCGCGAATGGTTACTGTCTATCTTTAAATTGTTTGACGCTTTGTGAATACGGCACTTCTAGAACAAATACTGGCTTTCATTTCGAGGCTTTATGTAGTTGAATTTGCAAATTTAAGTTCATGGGATTTAGGTAGTCGAATCCTTAGTCTGGTCTTCTAAGTGATCTGTGTGGCTGCATCGCTTTAAATTCATTGAGTCCTCGTCTTCATTTTAATAAAACAAGCCCGGTCATACTGCTTTAGAACACTTTATTTGTTTAGGATCTGGCTTCACTCATCCGAGCCGAGAATCAATCAATGCTGAGCTTGTTAGATTCCCGACCAGGAAGGTTTTGACCACTTTCATAATTGTTCAACCTGGTCAACTGGTTAGAAATCTGACGCTTGGTTCATGAAGTTCGGGCCAGGAATAGCGCGTAGGGTGCACTTATGACTCGTTTGATCAGCCTTCACCATCCGAAATGAGAATCAATCACCGTTAGTTTTGTTAGATTCCTGACTCCTTGAGGAAGGTTCTGACCAATGTTCAGAATTATTCTCAACCGGATCGACTGGTTGGGGAACTGGATTAGCCAGTTTGTTGGGTTTTGTAGGGGTCGTCCAATTTCAATTTAATCAGTTCCAGATTTTAGGAGTCCAAATTTGCATTCGTCATCGTTGTGTGGCCAAGTCAGGCTCAAATGGGGTTTAGTTTAGGTTAATGTGGTTCCATTTTGGATTCGTAAGAATTAGGATCTATGCGGGTCAAAGGGTGGTTAGTTAAGCAATAGTAGTCTAATGTTTTATCGAGACCGATTCTTTGAGATTAATAAACGTGTTTGTATAGCTGGACAAGTGTTGTAGCATCAATGAGTCACTGAGATGCAATGTATGGTTTCTCCTGGCTTGCTTTGCTTTTAATATTTAATTTTGAGAATGATGTTTGAACGTAAAGTAATTAACCTTCCCTATAAATGCCAAGGACCACGTGTACGGTTTTACTGTCAGTAAATGAATTTCACATGGATGCTTCAGGGTTCGAGTGTCACGCATGCTTAAGTGCTCATTGGCTAACCTTCGATATAGCGCATGGCCAGGACCACTGTGTACACTCCATTCTGGGCCTCGCCGAGTGTTTTGCCATGTTAGATACCAATTAGGCTCTGTCTTATCCAAGTCAGATGTTTAGCCTGGTGACTATCTCGATCTTGGGACCCATATGCTCCCCACATACCCAATTCACTAGTAGAGATCGAGTTCCGA